>OV725082.1:43221795-43821795 GCA_928085145.1 Nezara viridula | reverse complement strand
CTTTTATTATTGACCTTAGTAAATTTAAACACTGTTTTCTCAACAAAAAAAAATTGTCTACATTACAATAGCCTACTTGGAATTTTATTATCTTAAACGATTTCTGAGCTATTTCCTGTTATTAAATAAAAAACGTAAAACATAAAATTTGTCCTCACTTCCTTCCGTTGGGAATCGGCTCATACATCAGAAGAACTTTTTTGTTGGAACTTTTGTCTAGAATAGTCCTTTTGGCTATTTTTTTATTTTTTACTAAGTTTGGCTATTAAGAACTGAGACAGCCTGTATACATCCAAATATAAACACAAACACCCATTTATATATATATATATATATATATATATATATATATATATATATATATATATATATATTTATAAACACTAAGGCGTTACAAAAGTACCATACCATATTACTCATATGCTGTTTGTCTGGATATTCAGCAGGTGTGGGTGAAGAAATGAAGATAAATAAAAAAAAGATTTTTATATTGTTTTATATTTTTTTTACATCAAGTACTCATCGGCACCTGTCGAGAAATTATTGACATCAGCAGAAGGTCTGATGAAAATAATGGAAATGACATGTCAGGCATTGATTGGTAAGTACAGTATTCAACAGCACTTCTTCCCTGGCTTGTTTCAATTACTTAAATTGTTTAAGACGGGAGATCTCTCATCTAAAGCCTTTTTAGTTTCCTCTTCATATTCAGGGAAGGTGTATTGGATGTCAGTAAGTACAGTAAGTTTTTAGTCAAGTACCAATGTGCTTTTGTTGGTCGGGTGGGCTAATACTCGTTGCCCGGCAACCAGATGATTTGATAAATTGAAATAAGAAGATTGTTTTAAGAATAAAAATAATTAAGAACTTTGGATAGAATCGTCCTTTTGGCTATTTTTTATTTTTTACTAAGTATGGCTATTAAGAACTGAGTCAGCGTGTATACATCCAAACATAAACACACACACACATAAATATATATATATATATATATATATATATATATATATATATATATATATATATATATATATATATATATATACCCACATATGTACTCTTTTTAAATTATAATATAGATAGCTGCTAAACATAATATTCAGTGGTACAGAACCCTTTTTATCAAATTATTAACATCCGGCTGAAATTTCATGAATAGCTTCATCGCTACGTATTTAACCTACAAATGTTTTATTTACAAAAGTTCTCGAAAGGGAGCCGTTTTCAATTTGGAGATCGGCAAACTCTGTCTATTTAATTAGGTACTAAAAACTCGTAAATACCCATTAGCTTTCCACTTGGATCGCTAAGATAATTTGATCACAAATCTATAAAAAAAGGTGATCTACAAAAATATTGGTCTGTTTGACATATATAACCTCGTTCTTTTGACAATTTTGGTGTGTAGGTCACGCCAAACTGTTCAATATTTTTGAAGGCCACCTATTTTCTCTACTTAGTGCTCAAATTATCTCACGATGCAAGTGGAAGACATGTGGGTATTTACGAGTTTTTAGTTTCTAATTAAATAGACAAAGTTTGACGACCTCCAGATTGAAAAATTCCCAGTTTCCGGAATTTTTGTAAATAAAATATTTGTAGGTTACGATGAAATGAAGCTATTTATGTAATTTCAGCTATCAAATGTTAATAATTTGATAAAAAGGGGTCTATAACTATAACTATAAGCACGTGTCAAAAAAAATCTATATAAAATATTATCCCTACGAGCTTTATTATTTAATTAATTTTTTTTATGTCATTGTTTTTTCCTGCCTCCAAAAAATAATTCCTGGATCCGTCACTATTTATTAATCACAAATGTTTATGATTTTAACAATGTTTTAGAGGTTGTATTAGTCTAGACTGTTGGTACTGCATGCAGGGTATTTGTTATTAATAATGTTTTTCGTAATCTGATTTTTTCGAAATTTTATATAAAATTATTAATTGATTTTATTTTAATTATTAGCTAAAACTCTTTAACTATTACAGTATTTGGATTCGGTCATAATATCACCATGTGTTGGGGCCAGAGGTATTTTAAAATCGAAAATACAAAATGTTGGGACCGGGGGTATTTCAAAATCAAAACACAAACCCTTCCCCGGTGAGTTTCCTCAAAGGTGAGAAAATTCGAGAAAAATTAAATTTCGGTAAAGAAGGAAAAAATAAAAAGAGTAAAAATGAGACCTGCAAAACATTAAAGAAAAAACAAATACATGCACAAGAAAATATTAAAAAATAGAAATATTTCAATAAATAAAAAAAATGGAAAATGAAAAATCCCCTTTTGAACGTTTACAATTTATTGAGATAAAAAAAAAGGAGATATACATTTATATAAAAGTTGAGATAAAAAATATATGCAAAATTCAAAACAAACAAATGAGAAGAAAGAAAATTATTCAATTTCACTGAAATAAAAGAAAACATAAAACATAATGTTCAGTTAAAATAAAACAATTAAACATTATGAAAAAGTATACAGTAAAATCCACTTCGGGAAACTATAAATAAACCAAGAGAGAAAAATGTCTGTGGTAAGGGTGAGAGAAGTGAACGAAAATATCCCAAATTGGAGGCCATATTTCCAAAGAGGTTAGTTACCTGAAGTTCAGCTGTCAAAGCAGTCGATGGTGGGGAGATCGATATGCATATCGATCCTGATCGATGGCTCGCGATGAAACAGCTGGGATCTTCAAATGGCGCAGGTGAGGTGAAGTGAGTCTAGAATGTTGGGGGTAGTCGTCCACTATTATCTCGACAAAGGCTACTTCCAGACTTCCGAAAAAACAACAGGGCACTTATACTAGGCCGGTGGGGTTTGAGTTAACTGGAGCGGCTGGTGAGAAGGTGAGAGAAATTGTCCACTACGTGGACCCAAGACTGACTTCGGCCGTATTTTGATGTCTTAATCCCTAAGACAGGGTAGTATCAGGGGGCCGGTGGGTATACACAATGCGATAACACATCGCAAATAATACCCAAATATACAAGTATTACACAGCAAAATACATTTTAGGGACAATATCCCTCGGCCTATAAAAAAATAAATAATAAACACTTGATCCATTAACATTTAGAAGGGTAAATATATTGAGAGAAAAAATAAACGAAAGGAAAATAAAATGCGTAAATTCGGGCGTTAACACAAACCTTTCCTCGGTGAGTTTCCTCAATGGTGGGAAAAATTCGAGCAAAATTAAATGGTGGGGAAAAAGCTAATGAGAATGAGACCTGTAACACGAAAAATGCATGCACATCAAAATATTTTAAAATTACTCAGTTAATTAATTATGTTAAGATAAACAAATAAAAAATTCCCTTTCTAAATGTTTACAATATTTATTGAATTGAAATAAAAGAGATTAAATATATACATGTCTTTAATCACTAGCCGAGGATTTCTATCCTCAGGAAGCTGATAAGTATGAAATTCAGCTCCGCTGTTTTTCAAGCAGTTAACTATTTGCCTGTAATTGTTAGAGGTCTGAGGATAAATAGTTACTCCCTTAGAAGTAGTTCTTAGCAAAAAAGAATCAGGTCCTGAATTGGATTGTAAATACGACACAAGAGCCGCGTAATTTTCGACACGGATTTTCGGATTCTTAATAGCATTAGAAGGAGGATTACCAGAAGAAGTTTGGCAGTGGTAGTTAGTACTAGATAGAACCTGGAAACTATTACTAGTAGTTACCACTACTTCCTGTTTTTTTCTGTTTCCTCGGGTCCCTGTTTTCAATAATATTCCGTTTTCTATCTGTTACCAGTTCCCAAGCACCTCTTTCGTTGCCTGCGCAATGAGCATTGTCATTGCAGTCCATTCGAGCCGCAGCTTGGGTTGTCTCGGCCTCCTTCTTAACAGCGGCTGATTCCGCCTCACTCATAGGTTCTTCTCCAAACGTAAGCTTAAATGTTTTGCAATTATTTCCGAAGCCTTGGGCGTTGCTTTATAGTAGGCGGTGACTTGAACGCAAAGCACCAATTTTGGGAGTCACGGCTGTGCACACTAAGAGGAAGGAATCTGAGGGCTGCTATCCACGATTATACACTATTATACACTATATCACCTGATACACCGACATATTGGCCGACTTCACAACGTAAATCTCCAGACTTACTAGACTTCTTTATAACCAAATTACTGCGCACCATACCTTACTCCATAAAAGCGAGCTCTGATTTTTGCTAATCACGGCAAAGAGGAGAGCACGTAAGGTATAGCAGACTAACAGCTTTCCCTCAGACAGACGGACATTTAACAGACTAAATAATGAACTTAAACGACTGATACAAAAATTCAATAGAACGTATTATGATGCTTATTTGAGCAGTATATCAACTGACGATGGAAGTTTGTGGAAGCATACCAAAAATTTGTTAAAACATCGAGAGGTGTAAGTACCCTACCCATTTTGGTGGGGAAACCAGATGGGGGGAATCGATATGCATATTGATCTCGATCGATGACTGGCGATGAAGCAGTTGGCATTTTCAAAATGGCGCTAGGCTGGGCGTAAGTGCGGTGAGACAGAATCAGCTGACGGGGTGGGGTTTACAGACGACATCCGGCGTATATCTTGTATCAATGAATGCTCGCTCCTGACTGACTTTCCGGCAGTTTCATCGCATTATTTTGATGTCTTAATCCCTAAGGCTTCGTATTACTGCTGGTATTATTATGGGCTGGTCTGTATATACAACGCGGTAATACATGACAGAATAAACCTAAATATATAAATACTATAAACTTGAATACATTTCTGGGACACTATCCTTCAGCTTTTTACAAAAAAAATAAATAAAGAAGTTTATTATTAACATTTAAAAAGGGGTAAAACGGTGAGAAAAAATAATAATAAAAAATAAAGATATGAGTGTATAATGCGTTAACACCATGTATTGTGAGACTTATGAAAATCTCATTTTTGCTGATTTTGGTATAGAATAAAAAAATGATGTAATAAAAACTTTATGGGACTCTTGGGCGCTCACAATGAGGCCAATCGAGACTGCCCAATCATCCGAGCCGCGTTGGGGAAGAGTCGGTCCAGCACGGAAGGCCTGCTGATGACAACTAGGGTTGGGTCTGATTTGTGCCGGCTCGCGGTGCCTATCATAAATTGTGCCCCGTTTCGAAAACAACTCTCTTCAAGCCCCCTCCTGTCCAAACAGGCCAGTTTTTCACGAGGCACCGAAACATTTCAATCGATATCAGTCCCTTTCCTCATGAGTTTATGGATTGAGTAAGAATTATCAAGAGCTTTCGATATCTTGTTAAAAGTATTTATTTTCGTATGTTTTTATTCAGTAATCTAAAGGGGATGTGATGCCAAACCTCGAAGAAAAATTGGAATTTTTATGATGTTAAGGGAACAGAGCAAACATCCCAATTGATTGGATTTAGATCAAACAATTCTGCTGCCGTCTGTGGGCATACTGAAGAAAACGCTCAGATGTGAGGCGTATTCCTACATTCCTGAAGCATTGATGAAATGAAATGAAAAATAATTTTATTCTGAGACTGAAGATTTATTCTAAGCCTGTGCTTAGAATTACTTCGACTTAGAATTGAGTTAACTTGGCTGGCCAGCTATAAAACTAAGAACTTCCCTTGTTTATAGTAATCGTGGAGTAGTAAACCATCGCGACCCGGCAGGGGGCCTGAAAAGGAAGAGAGAAGAGACAATGAAGAAGGGAACTCTGAAGCAAGCAATAACAGCAAGTATGAATCCGTAACCCATCTAAATTTCAATAGTGTATTAAATCCTGAAATAAAATAAAGCAATCAATTTAACCTTACAGTTTACTTTATTGTATTGATTTTAATATATATTTTAATGTTTAAGACAATAAATGTCTATACTTTTTTAGCCTCACGCAATAAATAGTTCTAAAAACATGGTTAATTTCAGCATGTATTATAATAAAAAATAAAATTGCCAAATCACAAAAACTCAGAGTATGTCTAAATGCTTATCCGAAAAATAGTGTGGGATTGCCTAATTTAAATGGCTGATGTCTGAAAGTGTGAATCCATTGCTTCTGTTAAATTAGGACATAAGCTATTATTTTTTTTCAATATTATAATTACTTAGAGATTTAATTATATTATTGAATTGTATGGAATTGAAACATTGAAGATTTCTTAATATAATATATAATTCAATAATTTTATGTACCTAATCGTGTCATAAATATTGTTACAAGAAAATACATACAGATTTCAACCGAAAAATTATTTTTTTCAAAAACTTTATTCGAAAATAAAATTTATATCTATGGAGAATAAAACAAAAAAAGTCAACCCTTTTAATTTCACAGTACATAGCAATAAAATTCAAGTTTTAAGTCATTTTGTCAATTTTTAGATGTGTGCTTCAATTCATCCTTCTGTCGAATTACTGTACATTTTTCATATTTTTCCAAATGATCAAAACTGAAAATCAGACACAAACCAAACTCCTATAAGCTTGGTTGCTTTATGCATTGATTTATGGTTCAACAAAAAAGACGCAATCAAAAAACTACATGCATTTCAATCCAAAATTTTAATCCTGATAAATAACAGATGTTTCTTGTAACATAATTACAAAACTCTACATACCTATTTACTGCAACCTACTATTGGGTAACAAAAATGCAATCTTTATTCTCGCTTACATAACAAACTCCTCAGACTTTACAACAGATTTATAAGCAATATGGCTACCATGGCCATCAGAAGGTGACTGAAAAGGAGCTGGATGAAGGAGCTTCTTTACTGATTTATGGAACTAAACAATGGCCGGGAACAAGTGCTGCTGTGTACAACTACCTTATACTTGAAATGCCAAATTTAAATTAATATCCATGACAAATGCTAACGACGTTATGGAGAGAGAAGTATGATTAGACCTTAAAATACTCTTTTTTAGCCGTGAAACAAATATTTTCGTATCAGGACTCTAATTCTAAAAAATACATTAAAACTCACGTTAAGTTTGAGAAAAAACGATGAAAATTATTACACAATGGCTTATTATTTTCAAACAATTATATATCAAAAATAACATTACTTCCCTTGTAAAATAAAGAAAAAATAAATAAATTGCGGTTCCAAATATCTCCCTAAATAATGTTTTACTTCGTCATTAGTAATTTTCTGTGAAAAATAAAACATATTGCTTTTGTTGATATAACACTTTCAGGATGTTGAAAACCAAAACAAAGGAAATAAGCTTTGCAGTAGAAAGTTTTAGGAAAGTTCTTGAACTTTTAAATGACCATGATTCATTATTGAAAATAATAAACCAAAAATATATTTAAAAAGCTATATCTTTACTAATAGTGCTCTGATTCCGATGTTTTTCGTTATTTTGGAAATTTTAATACCTTTGAAGCATCTGATTGTGAAAATTACAACAACAAAAAAATGTATATTTTTTGCTTTTTGAGTTTTTTGAAAATCTAATTTTACGACCCCTCGTAACTTTTTATCCATCTTCTTTTCGTTGAAATGTGTTATATAGATATACTTTAAGGGTTACAAAGGAAAAGACTTTATCTAAGTTTCATTGAAATCGGTATATCCATTCAGGCATCGAGAACTTCAGTCTATACGACAAAGTCCTTCGGCAGCTATCTCGAAAGGAAAGTACTGTTCGGTGAAGTATGCTCTATACATATATTTAAAGGTCACCGAGGAGAAGACTTTAGCCAAGTTTCATTAAAATCGGTTCATTCGTTTAAGCGCTATGGTCTACATCAACAAAGGAAAGGACGAGTAGTCTGACTTGGATTCAAATTTTGAAAAAAATCAATCAAGGAGACTCGGAGAAAATGCGCGGACGGCGGATAGACAATTTTTTTATTCGATTTTCGAGTTCTACGCGTTCTGAAACTTAAAACCTCAAATTTTAGCTGGAGGGTTAATTTTTCGAATTTTTTTACGATTACAATGGTCCATTTTTTAAAATAATAAACCAAACTGGGGAAATATCATCATCCCTCCTTTGCTTCATTAGGAGCCTCATTGAAATCCAAGATTAAACAAAGTGAATCAGTAATCAAGTTGAGGACATCTTTAAGAGAGTTGGGAAAATGAAAAACTTGAGAAATACGTTGCCGTCGCCGGGTCCTTTAGAATATGCCGAGGACGCTAACGACAGCTGTAGCCGTAAGTTTGGCTCAGACAATACCGTTCCAGATTGGACAATATTACCACCATCTTACATTACAACAGTAGCGGAGCTCTTCGGGGCTTTCTTTTGTTACGGGGCAGTTCATGGGAAGGGCCAATGTTCTTCTTGTACAATGCCCCACCGCTGCCTAATGCTTATTAAACATTTTCTCTGAATGGAAAATTGTATCCTCGGAGCGGAAATGGTTGGAGGGTGCCTAACTGGAAATGGAGGATAACAGCGATGGTGTCAACCTAACGGAGGGGGTCTTATTAAATATTATTCACTGCCGCCTTGCGACAGTCTACCCTCCGACAGTATTATCAGAATGAGATTTTAAAGGTTCGAATTACAAAGCTAAACAACCCATAACTTGCTGTGAGAATGTTCAAGGTTTTGAAATTATTATCATACATATACTTTAATTCTGAACAATGTTATTATTCTATGTCACAAATAAATAGTTTTCTGTTGCTTATGTAATCATAAATATATATATATATATATATATATATATATATATATATATATATATATATATATATATAGATATATATTCAATTTTTTTTTTAGATTTAATTTTTGATAGTTCATAAGTAGTCCTAATTTAGCATTTTGCTTTTAATTATTTATTGAAATTTGGAACTTTATTCATACAATACGAATGATATAAATTGTGAAGTAATCACCCATCCATTCTCTTTCAATAACAATACTCAATAACTATAAGTTAGGAGGTCTTGTAGCCATCTTCTTTTCAGACGCCTGAGAGGGTTCCCGATAATGGATTGGGCTAACAGGTTACGAACTAGTGGATTAGTATTTAGCTTAAGGTTAATGAATTTTCAAATGAATGTATGTATATAGTATTGCTACGTTCTGGTTCAACTCTTTTATAAGGTGGGTAAGGAATTACATAAACTCCATTTATTTATATTTATATTTCTATCGATTCTAGAAAGGAACCGCTCTGCTTAAAAATACATTAACTATGTATTTTAAGGTTAGATACCACAGACCCTCTCTACTGTAATATCGTGTTTACAATTTACTATTTGTTACTGCAAGTCTAAATGATGGCATGCAATGAAGGTGGTTAAAAAATCAAGATTTAATCAATATGTAATCTATTTGTGTTCTGAACCATTATTAATACATATGGAACTATTTACTGGAGAATGCTATCTATATGTGCTTAGAACTAATTAAACTATTACGTTACTGCTTGCCAACCACAAGTTTAAACGGTTGCTATCTAAATAGGTATTATGACTTATCTGTTAGTGATACTTCCAGCCGGTGGAATGTCTGTTTCACTGATGTCCTCTAGATGGTATCCATCTTCCATCCAGAATAATCTCTGCCTCTCTCTCTGGAACTTCTTTGCCTAGTTACTACTCGAAAACTGTCTCTAACTCGGTATCCACTATGGACTGCTATGTACCACTCAACTAATGACTGAAATTCCTGGCCGCACTGTCTCCTAGGAACTCCTAGGCTTGTCCTCATCTCCTCAGGCCCTCTCCTCCAGAACTTCTTTTCTCCATCCCTTAGCCTTTTCTATTGGTTGATGTTGTTTTTGACCCTTCTCTATAGATGCGTCCGCAATCTGTTTAATCTCTGGTGTACATACAGGCCCGAAAAGTTATAAAACTATTTACACTACGCTAATGGAATCCAATAGGCTTTATAGACTCTCCGTACTGTTGGCCAAAACCTTATTTGCAGTTTCGGAGGGTTGCTACGGTAGCATAGGTAGTCGGATTCAATAGTTCTGCCATTATTATTTTTTTTTTTATACTAAGGTTATTAATTTATATTAAATTAACAGCCTCTACGATACACAGTATATCTGTTTTTGGACTAAATCTACAACACATAAAATATTGAGGTTTTTATCAGTAATTTTGTTAATTACCTAATAGGAAACATCCAGGACTTTTCGAAAGATTTTGGATTGTAAGGATTGGATGTGGTTGGGATTGGATGTTTTTTTTTGTTTTGTTTTTTAAAAACTTATTTATTGAAAAATATTACAATCTGTCTCCAGGACATTTATAATAGAGTTCACAGATCACATTCACACTCTACGTACAATAAATAAAATAAATTATACAGAAAAATAATATGTATACAATAAATAAGAATAAAATAACCTAAAAATAAATAAATAAAAAGAACACATACACACCTATATACAGTATTTACAATTTGGCGAGAGAACTCCAAACCAGACTTGTCCCTCCAACTGTGGAGGGAAAAGTATGACTCCAGGAGTTCCCTGCACTCCTCTCTCAACCGCGTCACTAGGGCTTAACCCAGTGGAGATTGAGCAAGAGTGCTTTAGCCACATACACTCATTTCCCAACGGTTCAGTATCCTTCCTCCTAACTCACCTACCTACTGGCCCACAGATCCTAACCGCAATCCCGTTATCCTTTATTTTTTCATCCACAGTGGCTTAAGTCCCTTCAATTTTAGGTTCCCCTTTACCCGTCTTGCCGACCTATCCTCAGATCATAGTCTATTATTACTCCAATTATCTCTAGCTCCTATTCCTAAGTCTTCTCCACCGTCCTTCATCAGAGGCCCAGATGTTTTTTTTAAACTTCAAACTTGATTCCATGAGTCAAAACAGGCCTGATAATGGTAATGTGAACGAGCTTTTTGTAGTTACTAGGAAGTTTAGAACTGCCTGTACGTAGAGCCGTTTTATTGAAATCCATCCCACCCATCTAACGTTCGGCCTCCCTCTTGATCTGGTTACTAGTGCTGTAGAAAATACCTGTTGGATGGCTTCTCACATCATGTCCTGCCCATTATAACCTGTCTTCTTTCATATCAAACGCGATAGATTATTATGTTTCAGTTTCTCTTCTCTGAAAATCTAATTCCTTCACCTACTTTTGGTGCTCGTAAGAAACCATATATCACTGTCATCATCAGTAGTAATTTTATGATTGAATTGTTAATTCGCAGTTTATGTTGTCGTTTTTTTTTTAGAACTTCATTGATGATATGCTTGGTTTTATTCATGCTGAGAATGTGTTGAGTTATTCGCTTATGCGAAGTATGTATGAATCGTTCCTACGTGTATTCCACAACGCACTCTGCAGCATTTCCGCATTACCCTCTACAATTCCATGTTGAATAGCACTGGTGAGAGACTGAATTCTGGTTTCACATGGAAGGCTTCAGTCATTTCCCCCTGAAACAGCAATCAATCAGAAATCATTTACGCCAGTCTTTGTCAATTGCACCAACGTCATTAGCAATCCCATTTCTATCATGAATTACCAAAGGCAGTTTCTATCGAGGAGCCATTGGCTGCTTTGAAGTCGATGGACAGGTCATGTAGGTCTTGTTCCACCACACATTCTATATTATATACTACAACCTATATATTATATCTAGTACGAAGTGTTAATATATTACATATCTCATCGACTTAGTTTATTGTCTATCTGCGTACTAATATATATAATTTGTATTCCTGTTATTTAATAAAGAGATCTTCTTCTTATATATACATAGATAAAACTTGGCAATACAAGACGAAAAATAGTAGACAGCAATGTTCTAATTGAAATAAGTATTAAAAAAATAATTTCAACTTTAATTTAATTTCAGGTATACAGAATTGCTGAATATCTTGAAATGGGATCCCAGAAAATAATAAAGTTAAAATAATTAATGGTCTATTTATCGTGTTATATAAATCAATTGCTACAAATTTTAGAGAAAAAAAATATAGCTTGGAAAAAAAACTCACAGTTTCTTGGATAGCAGGTTTTATTTTTGTTTCCTTTTGAGGCAATTTGGGGACGGATACGGAATTCTTTATTATACTCTGCTGTTCTAATCAAGGTATACACTCTGGTGCTAGAAGGAACATGTACCTCCCATGTTCTTAAGATTACTTTCGGTCTTCCTCTACTGTAGAGGTTCAGTAAATGTAATCCAAGTCTATTGTTCCTTTCTTAAGAACTTTTATTTAGATAAGAAGTTTATTTTTTCAAACCAGTTTTTGCATCTTAAACTTAACATAGATTCTCTTTCGATTCGCATAAGTATATACATACACTATATATATATATATACACATATATTTAACACGTAATAAAGTGTTATTTATTTTAAGACTTAATATTTGAAAGAATGGCATTTATATGAGTAATGCGACTAGCCCTAAATAAAAATATTTTTTTTTTTGTTATTTCTTAATGACATTTACAACTGTATTACATAAATTCATCAAGTATATTTGGACATAATAGATATAATGACATGAATACACGTGCTGAGTAACTACCCAATGATAGCACTCTAATGATATGACTACATTAGGAGATCACGGAGAAAATATAAATAAAACGTCAACTAACGAATTAATGATGAAATAGCGATCACAGGAGGAAGTATGAATGGCTGTGACACAATCTGAAATCGTTAACAAAAGCTTAAACAATTAAATATTGAACAATGATATACGACAAATTAAATGGGATGCCGCTGTGCACTGCTCTCCATCATGCCGATCAAGCCACCACCTGTACTCTTATCGACAACAGAACCGCTAATTGTCATTGCTTATGACAGGTGTGGGTGAATGAATGAAGTTAAAAAAATTAATAAATTAATTAAATAAGATAAATTAACTTAATTAAATGTTAGAAGAAAACTGAGAGGAAAGACAAACAAGAATTAAAACGACCAAAGCAAATACTATTTCATTGAACAAAATTCCAACAAATAAGACACGTTACACTTTTATTTTCACAGTGATTGGACAGTTTTGTATTGAAAATTGTCATAGGGTATTTCGATATATATTATTATCTTTGAATATAAATAAAAATTTAAATAAATGTAACGTTTAGGTAATACCAAAATTGTTACATTCTTATTACTAGGCCCTTTTCTAGCGAGCTATTAGCTATCGATATTAGTTTCATTAGGTTAAATTCATAGATCTAGCTTATTATTTTATTTTTACCTCAAATTATTGGGGAGTGCGATACGATATTTCGCTTTTTATTGGGGGAACGATAGCTCCCCTCCCCCCACCCTCGTAGTCTACATCTCTCACACAGCTCCTTTTCATTTCGCCTTCTGTGCCCATCTAGTTGTATTTATATGTATATATTCTTAGTTGCTGTTTAATTTTCAGGTTTGGAAAAATGTGAGTGCAGTAATTTTGTCGTTTCTTTATGTTAGACATTTGAGGATTTTCAATGTTGAAATAATTTCGAAATTATAAGTTTTACGGCATATTTTTATATAATCATTGATACATTGCTCGGCCTAACTATGAGCGTTGTAAGTTACGATAAATTATGGAGTAAGCCATTGTGCTTCTATCTTCTTTATCTATGTTCTAATCTGGCAACAATATATTCTGCTTCATCGTCGTCGGATGACCGTAGAATCGCTAACTGAAGCATTAGAGGTAGTCGATCTATAATACATATCGTCGACAACTTCTAGTAAAGACGACTGTCATGTCCATTCTACGTCTGTCATATCTACCTCACATCTATCAATTGTCACTGGATAAGGATAGATACATAATATTAAAAAAATAAATAAATAATAAGGAATTTAGTATGTTATTATTATTATCATCATTATGCGTTCTTAGATAGGCATAGCATGTCTCTGGCTTATAAATGTTCTTTATCGTAGATACACGACTCAAATGCACGCACAAGCTGGGAAATAAATCGTATTTGAATCTTCATTCGAGTAAAAGTTATTTCAAATATGAAGAAACTAGTTGGCCTGTAGAAATTATTCTTATCGTAAATTGGTGAGTGTACAATCGGGATTGTAACATAGAAATAAGATAATGTAATTTATTATGAGATATAAGAAACCATTTAATTTTTCTCGCATTATTAAAAGAAATGTATTTGCTAATAACCGCCCGATCGACCTGCAATAAAATGAAGACAAAATATAAGATAATAAGCCGAATATTCCACCCCATTAAAAAGATCTGCGTAGAAGGAAAATCATTTCTGAGAGTAGATATCTCAGCTCCACAATAACCACAACGAATGACCAACGGACAGAAATAGACCAGCGTACAACAACAGCTTTCTTCTCCCTTCCAAATGTATTGAAATCCCGAAAAATCTCAATAAATCTAAAATTAAGAGCGTACAATGCTATGATAAAGCCAGTTCTAATATATCCCTATGAGACCTGGGCACTAACGAGCACCTAAGAAAAAAAGCTTTGGAAGAAAAATCCTCACCGGAGCAATCTGGGATCAGAGTACTAACACATGGAGAATAAAGACCAATAAATAACTGCTTACAGAAACTGTTCAATCAATATCTCATGATATGAAGGCACAGGCAATCCATCTGGAAGCCTTAATCAACAAAGATACAATAGAGCTGCGTGCAGAAAAATGGAAAGAAATAGCCCAAGACAGGTAGAGATGGAGCAGGCCTTGTTAAGGCGTCAAAATATCTACATGGTCTGTAATGCCAACAGAAAAAAGAAATATATATATATATATATATATATATATATATATATATATATATATATATATATATATATATATATATACTTTATCACCAGATCAGCTTAGTGAGCCACACATTAGTTTATTAGCAATAGTTGGATTTTTAACAATTGGTAAAGTGATGGTATAGTCCGTTACAAAAAACACCCCTAACGATACACGATGTCTATAACTATGGATCTAGTAAAGTTTATACAATAACTGAATCTTAAGAAAAAAAATAGAATAAATAATATTAACATAAAAATGAAAAATAAATTATGAAAAATCAATAAATAAAATATGTATATGAAATAAATAAAAATTATATATATAGATATAATTGAGTTCATATTAGGATGTCTTGCATAAGTTTTCTGTCTGCGGAATGATATCGGAGTTTTTGTGTTGAAATCTACCATAATTGCTGGTGAATGGGGATGATATTTGATAAAGCGTTTTTTAATGAATTCATTTATTGTAACTCAATTCACATGATAATTTTCTTTTTCACTTCAAATATCTACCGCCACGTGTCATGGTACTGACGATCAGCAGATTTGTTGTGATAAAAATGATAGGCATTATAGCCATAAGGAAGGATAGCACCCAACAGCATCTCTTCCTGGTCTTGGTTTACTTTCACAATTCAGAAAAGGAGATCTCTTATCCAGCTTCTTTTTAGTCTCCTTCTGATATGCATGTCGTTTATAAGTCTGTTGTTGTGTCCGTGTAGTTTGAGAAAAAACTAAGTCGTAAGTCGCTATGTAGAATTTTGGTGTAAACCTAACAGGGAGCTCCTGTTATAAGTCGTTAAATTTTGGATTGAAATGAATGTAACTTTTATAAGTGCGTCCGTATGTCCAGATGGGTTTGAGCAGATAAGTGATTGTATTTAGTTTTGGTCGAACATTCAATTTCGATTTAGAAAAAAGTGAGTACAGTATTTTCAATCGATTGTTTAAAAGGTGTCGTTTTATTCTGACTTGATAAAATAAATTTATAAACAAATTAATTGAAAAAAAAGACCACATAAATCGGTAAATCCCATTCATCCTAGGGAAAGGTACTTGCAAATCTACCTAAACAATATGGTGGATCGTTAGAGAAATAGGTGTTAAAAAATATTTAAATGAGATATGAAGTGCTTTTTACTCCCTCCGCTTACCCTCCTCTAACCCCTACATCCCCTCCCCCCCCCCCCCCGAACGAAATTCAAAACTTTTCCGATGTGAACATTTATCGATAGATAGAACGAAATCTACCTACCAGGAACCATAATCCGTAATCAAAAGACACCCGACTTCTATACCAAGTTTAAATACATGCGTATGTCAATTTCCTTAACAATTTAAATAGCGGTACAAGTACATTCGCTTAAACTTGATAAGTTATTTCTGTTGCTGTTTTTTTTTTTCCTAATTATTCGTTACTTTCATCCATTCAGGAAAAAATAAAACAAAACATTTTAGGTCAATAGAACTTTTAATAATTATAAAAGAATTTTTTAAACCGATGCTGTCAGAGAACAAACTTTTTATGGAAAATAGTAGCGATAAGGTTCTGTCCTAAGTCCCCCTGACTTAGCTGAGTGGTTGTAACTTTTCATTCGGCTTTGAAGTAGGGACCAACTTCATTTCAAAGTTTTCTTTCATTTTAGCAATAAGCAACGAAATACCCGAGGGGTGTCTTGATTTTTTTTTACCTTATCTTCGAGCCTTTATTAGCAGCCTGCAATAACAAGAATTTTCAGGCATCGCTGATGAAACCATAACAGAGTGTAATTAATTTTTTGTGAAGCATTAAATTTAACATTTAATAATGCAGAATAAAAGAGGTGTAAGAAAAAAAATTCTTACTAAAAACAAAATCAACAAATGATAATGTGTGGAATATGAGAGCAAAACATTATATTCACTATTATCCAGAAAATTTTTTTATTCAATTGAAATTTATTTTTTAATATATACATTATTTTATTGAACTAATAATTTACATCATAAACACCTATGATTTTTTTTTTTTTTAAGGCAAGTATTGTTTTAGCTAACATAATTACATGATTTATATATTTTTGCTAAATCTTGTGATCTAAATTTTCAATTTAATTGACCCTTTAAGTTTATCAATAAAGTTATTACGTTTTTCTTTTACATCGCAGCTAAATAGTTTAAAAGTAATAGTATTTTGACCAGGTGCTGATTACCTGGATTTTTCGCGCTGAAATATCAAAATAACCAACCAATTCTTCTATTTAAAAAAAAGTTTCAGAAACATTGGATTAAACAGAAATAAATTAGTTAACCATAATTACATAGTGTGACGAATGACGGGTAAATGATGTCGGATTAACTTGATATTTAGTACACTTTGGAACACGAATATGTAGTCAAAATTAGTAAATTTCAACGAAAAACAAAAAAATTCCCTGTTTCTTTGTTCGAACTTGAGTATTTTTAAATTTGGCAATAAATTATCTTTAAAAATGATAGAGGCCTCATTAAACGCATGATTTATAAGTACTACCCATGTTACTGCATATAACTGTCATTTTAATATTTTATAAATCATAAAATATAGTTATGATATATGTATATGTAATAGCTTAAAAAGCGTATCGTTCATCAATTATTTTTCTCTCTTTAACTATTTATCCGCACCTGCCATTGTATTGACAATCAGCAGATGTGTTGTGATGATAAGGATTGGCATTATAGGCATAAGGAAGGATAGTACCCACTAGCATTAATTATAAATATCCATTTTATAATAGTTCTTATGAAATAATAAACATTTTATATTATTTTTGTCAGAAAAAATTTAAAACCATCGATAATAATATTTTGAACACCATCGACACTTCCTCACATTTGTCGATGAAAAAACTATGTCATTAATCCGTTAATTCAAATATTGTGTTATCAACTGATGCAGACCAAGTCATAAAGATTCAACCAAATACTCTCAGATTCAATTTACCATTATGAAATAGATTACGACATTTAAAATTAATAAGGGTTACAGATTGAAAACAATTATATTTTATTACGAACAGACATTAATTTGTTTGTAATAAGTGTTTTTTTTTCCTTGAGGCAGTCTTATACGGATATAACACTAAGATATATCCCATCTTTATTTAATTTTAAACTTTAGTTCATTTAACAGTTTTGTGTTTGTTTATTTATTTAGATTAGAGCGAAAATAAAAGATAGTTATATACAGTAACAGAACAATATAAAAGTTTATTTCTTATCTTGGTGGACAATATTAAAATTTTAAAACAATGAAAACGAATATTTAATGTATTTTTTTGATTGTTTTGGGTTGAGTTATTTGTCGAAACAAATAACTAGAGAACATTATTTTTTTATGTTTAATATAATTCTCAAAAATAAATTTGAGAGCATGAGAAATTGTTTGATTATTAAAAACTACATACTAAAATAATTTTAACTACCTTTAGGATGATCAGGGCGGTTTAAATTAATACGAATTTATCTTTAAAAATGACTGATAAAAAGTTGTATGAAATAAATCTTTCGAAGGATATCGGAGGATTTTTTAAATCGCAGTATTTATAAAAAATTATTTTAAAACACTTACTTTTGTTGACAAAAAAGGTTTCAAATAAAATCCATTTTAGAAATGATTAATTTTTTTTTTAATTAAGAAGAATTATAGTAAGACTTGTATAAAGTTTTAAGGAAAAATTATCAACCATCAGCTCGAACCAAGCAAGTTTACAAAACCTTCAAGTCACGCGAAATTTCATAAATTAACTATTTAAAAAATAAATAAGTTTTCAAATGAACTACTTACTGAAAACAGTATAAAATGTTCATTGTGTCGGCTTAAAATATTCTCAAAAACTGCCCAAGGTATCGATTAAACAGTTTATAAGGTTTTTAGAATTATAAAAAAATACATATTTTTTTAACTGATGTCGCAGGTTTTCCGTTACTAGACCCACAGTGATACGATGCAATGTTTGCACGAGTGTTTAAATTGAGTCCGATTCTGAGAACTGACTTAGCTGAGCATCCTGAAAATTCAGTTCAATCCATGAAAAACGTAAACAAAATAAAATAATTTATAATTTCCTCATATATCGGTTATTTTAACATTATTTGGCAATTTGATGTCCCATGGCTTTACATTCGTTTTACACATTTTTTTTCAGGTTTAAAAAAAATTAATTGAAGCAGTTAAATTTAACCATGGGGATTTTACTGCTATATGATGGTGTTTGGAATTATAGATCTCTGTTTTTAGTTGTCTCAAATAATTTGACTTGAAAGTAGGAAATTGGTTTGTCCCCGAAATTCGGAAAAAAATGTTTTAGCGAATGTTATCTGCTTTTCTTATAATACTGTTCATTTAATATGAATGAAAATAGTTTTAAAAACTCCTTTTGTGGTGCCAGCTATCAGTCCATTTGTAATCTTGAGGCATAAAAGATCTGAGTGGAGACTATACATTTTTTCTTTCAAAACATGCTATGCCACAAAAATTATGCGCAACGAATATTATTGATAATAAATGTAAAATGTAAAAGTAGCTTCGATGCTTTTAGGATCAAGATTTCATATTTATTCAACATTTGGTTAAATCAGTAACAGCGATTTTGTATGAAAACGTAACGAATGTTATCGTACCGTATTTTATTATTATTCGTATAAATTTAATATAATTTATTTTATTTGTTCCTACAACCAATTTATCATATAGGTTTTTCATTATAAACATTTAGACAGCATAAGGGGAATTTTAGTTGTTTTTCTTATAGGCACTGATGAAAGAAATGAACATCGTCATATTTTATTCTCATCTTGACTTTATCTTTATTATATTCATAGCCATTATATATTTCCAATATACTAACAAAGTTTGTATATTTTAACTGTTTGACATCCTCGTTTAATAAGTTTTAAGTCTATATTAATTGAGTTATGGTTTAAAAAATAATTACAAATCAAAAAACGAAAACAGGTATTAAGAAAACTGACTATCTAGCCTATTATCTGAGACATTTATACTAATATTTGAGATCAATTTTTCTTCAAACAGTTGATAATTTTTTTTTTTAATTCGAATCGCTAGATGAAGACCATGAATGATCAAATAATATAAGAATGGCCCATATGGAAGTATTGTGAAAGTCGAAATTCAATCTGTGGGTCCGCCAGGAAACGAATCTCAATCCGCCCAGGCCTGATTCGAACGGCGCCGCTAGACTCGAGAATGATGAGTGTATGAAACGCTTTAACATGCTCAGCAACTGCTTCTCCATGGTTCTTCTTGTTTCCATTTATACTCTATTTCAAAAGGCTCAATAAAATCCATTCTATTAATTTTTAATACAAAAAAGACCTCACTCACGGACTTAATATCTCAAGACTAAAATGAAGTTTGAAAAATATGAACAATATCTAGGACAAACGACTTTTTAATACGTTTAGAAACAGGGTCTACTCATATTGGTTTCAATATTATGAAGTGTTCATTGAATTGGTTGGTTAAGTTTGTGGAAATGGAGGAATTTAGACATCTTAAAATATGTTTCGAAAAGATAAGAAATAAAGAAGAGATAAGAAATAAATGTTACTTAGCTAACCCTTCTCTATCGAAATATAATTCGTGTTCCCAGCTAAAAGTATTGTTAGATTAAACTATTAACGCTATTTGTTAGACGAAACTATTAATACAGATCCACATCTCGGGAAAATATATTATCATGATTTCTGTTAATAATAAAATTGTGAAAATTATTCCACCACTTGAGTGCAAAATGTTCAACACTAAAGAAAACAAAACACATCATCATATATCATTTAAATGTTCAATTTGCAGTAGTTTAAGGTTAAGAATTTACCAAAGTATGGACAATTTTGATGGGATGGAAATGTTTAAGCCAACCAGTACGGAAGATTTGAGAAAATTATATTTGTTTTATCTCAATTATGCCAAATTACAGAGAATTGGTAGGGTAATCTAAATTATTTTCCTCTGCTTATTATGGCTAAAGTCCATATTGCACGTGGGCATGTAATCAGTCCTGGTATTTTTCTTGGTTGTTTCCTTTGGTATTATCTTTTAATTTAATTTTAGAACATGGTTTCATATTGATTTTTTTTTAAATTGTATTATTGTTTTATGTGTATTTATGTATGAATATTGTTGACAATTTTAGGTTTTATATTAAATATTATACCCACTGTTCTCTAAATAAAAATTGAAAATTAGACAAAAACTAAATACATACACTTACCTGCTCAAACCCATTTGGATATACGCCTCACAGATTTACGGTTCAGCAAAAAAGACTCATTTACAAAAACTACAATCCTTTCAATTTAAAATTTTAAGACTAATAACTGCAGCATCCTGGTATGTCAACAACAAGACTTTACATACCGACCTAAGACAACCAACCATTGACCAACACATACGTACACTTTACTCCCGATTTCATATTAAATTACACGGACATCACAATGGACTTATAAACGACATGGTCACGGCTAAATTTCTCATCAGGAGGCGACTGAAAAGGAGCTGGATGAGAGATCTCCTTTCCTGATTTTAGGATGTAAACAGACCAGGGAAGAGGTGCTGCTGGGCACCATTCTTCGTCATGCCTATCATGCCATTTTCGACTTATTATAACAAATCTGCTAATTGTCCGCACCATGACAGGTGCGGATGAAAAATTGAAGACAAAAAAAAATATATTCATTTGATAATTGAAACTATTTTAATTGTCTGATTTTTACCGAATATGATTTTTAATTTATGCTTAAGAGTGTTGTAATATCTGTAATGTAATATAAAAAGGAATGAATTTGTATTTCCATAAGGATAGAATGTTTGTTCTTTTTTGATAGACTCCATTTGTATAAGGTTCTTCCCTTAAAACAAATAAAGATGGAATTGAAGTTTGAAAAATATGTACAATATCTAGAACTCACGCTAGCTAAAATATAATTTTAACTGTTATATTAAATCGAAGCCATGACATAAAACTCAAATAATACAATGATACAGGAAGCAATATGTTTAGGAAAAGCAATATTGAGGAATGAACAAAATGCATTTTTCACCAGAATATTAAATTGTTTTTTGAGAAAATCTACGCCTGGATCATGTCGCTTCTTGTCATATTTCATAGTTCTGCATATTCAGTGTTTATAAAATTTATTTTTCTATAACATCAATCATCGTCAAAGCTTGCTGAGTGCCACCAAACAGACGCTTTGCAATGCAATATTTGCGACGTAGTAACCCTGAGTATGCTTACATGTGCACTTCCACAATGGCATGGAAGAGATTGATGGCCTAAGTCGTAGGGAAGGCTTGTTGGCGACATGCTAAGCAGGGATAAACCCAGTCGTAACTTTAGAAGCTCTGAACCCCACCGTAAAGTAGTAATTTTGTTGCCATTGCATTTTTTTTTTCTTGTGTCGATGGTTTGTTTCTTTTCAAGATCCCCGCATATACTTATGCAAATGATACTGCTCTCAATATAAAGTTTTATACGTATTTCTTTTGTGTTTACACTCCAGAGGATAGATCCCTCATTATTTATTGTCCTTCATTGTTTAATATAGAGCTAAATTTGTCTTACTTAAAAAATGTTTATTTTATAAGAAAACTTGACAGGAAAGATATATTGTGTAAAATATGTAAGTAAATGTATATTTGGTAATATAGTTTATTTTACTTTTTCCATTTGTCAGATTATAAAAAACTATTTTTTAATTAAAACATATCGTCGGTTTATTGCAAAAAGTCATTAAGTAACATTTTCATGAATTTGATGGAATCGAATTTTCTGTGGAACTTTCTGATTCTTTAAAAAAAATACTAAAACCGCTATTTTATTTTTATTCTTTGTTATTTGCAATGTATATCACTTTCGAAAATTAATTATAAATGAAAAACAAAAAAGAAAGACTGAAACCACGACACACGTGCATTTTTTCATACTATCATAGCTACGCAAAATAGTACAGTTTAGTACAAACTAGTAGACATTGTTGCGCGATTTGTCTATAGACCGTCAATAGACACCGTTCTTTGTCTCGTCTAGCGTCCACACAACGATGTGAATTTCTCAGTCGTTTCTTCGCAGCCCACCATGGAGGAAATAGTTTTGAAAGAGTTCCACATAGTGTGGGATGATTTCCTGCTTATTGCTAATCACAAGTAAAAGAACTCGGAAATGTAAAGGTTGGTGGATGAACAAAGTTCTTGCAGAAGTACCTTGGTTTGGTAATGCATTATTAAATAAATTAAAACTGGGAAAAGCCACGGAAATCTTCAATTAGATTTAAAACCTTCTCATTTGACCACAAGTTTTCAGAAGATCTGGAAAAATTTGAAAAATAATTGTAAACAGCCGAATCAACCACTCGCTAGCTGAAGTCAGATTGTAACGTGTATCGCCTCTACACGCTCAGTGACGTCCACACAGTCAAAATGTTGCGCAACATGTCCTACGTTGCATAATGTCTCCCATTCCGATCCTGAGACTTTAGACCTGCGATTTTTGATCTCATAACAGGACTGTAGACGGGCATGCGTCTATAGACATGTCTACCTAGACAAACTGAGACATGCCTCAGAAATCTGAATCGGGCAATATGTCTACTAGCGTGGACTAAGCTTAATTTACTTTTATAATCTTGTAAGTATAATGTGAGTTAGATTTACCTCAATAAGTTAGTTTAATTAACCATCTGATCAATTAATCCAGTTAAATAAGTCATTAAGTCCTAGATAGTGACTTTTTGCTCTGCAAATTCGGAACATTGTGGAATTAGTGAAACAATTTTTAACGTATAAAAGGATTTGTATCTTTTTTATATACTTAATTAGTTATTGCACCAATAAATATGATCCAAATTAACAACTATGTACATTAAGATAAAAATCGACCAAAAGTTTATTACTTAGTGACTTTTTGCGATAAACCGACGTTACGTAAAAGTATTTTAAAAAATAAATAAATATTAAACAACAAATATTTAATGGAAATGATTTAATATTTTACTGGATCAATTTATTTTAGTATGTGTATAACTTTCCGATTTGGAATTAGTCATCAATATCCCAATTAAATTCATAATCCTTTCATAAAGTAATAAATTTGAATAAAATAAATGGACAATATCTGGGATGTATGAAGATTTTCTTCGCAGAATCATATCTAGATTTATCTTCTTCCTTTTTTTCACGCCAAGAAACACCATAAAATTAACCATCGCCGAAATAATTAGTGAGGGGTTATTAATGATCTGACGGTGTTCATTAAGAAACAACTCGAGGATTTATTATCTCTACTTGAGTTACTTTATAAGAGGCCCATGCAATTAATAAGTTATAGGATACTCCCAACGTCTTATTTTAATAGCGGTAGTACTTCGATAATGACCGATTAATATTATTGTTATCGTTTTCTGATTCTAGCTCAACGTTAATATAAAAATCCGGTCTAGTAAATTCTCGTGCCGTTCTAGCGCGAGGTCATGCTATCGTGAAAATTGGAATCATTTATCTGCATCAGAAGTGTAATCACTGAAGAGAGAAGCGAGGTGAAAGTTGTTAAAAGCCATATTGAAAAATTAAATATAAAACTGGAATTAGCATTATTATTCGCAATATATTTTATATATTTTAATCGCTCGCTGTACATTTTTCTCTCTGATAATTAATGTGAATACCATGCCAGAAATACTATCATTCTTTTTAGGCGAACCATCCATCAAATCATTTTCGTGCATTTTCATTAAGTTACGGAATGGACTTAATCCGTAACAAATAATAATATTAATTTAACTTTTATTTTATTTAATCATTTAATCATGCATTGGCGTTTCTCATGACTTTTATCAAAGCATAAGAGCACAAAGCCCTAGATAGCCAGGTCAAGCTATCTCTGATAGCTTAGAAATAGTTATCTAGAATGTACCGACTGGACACAAGACCCATTATCAAAACTTAGGGAACAATAACAGCTTTCAGCAAATGGTCGCTGTCTCACAGACTTCATATCAATTCTAAAAGATAAGGATATCAATTCTTAATAGTTATAACTTCATTCACACGCTTGCTAGACCGTCCAGAATTGATTCATCCTCCCTAATATTCCTGAGCATATAACCCCCATGATCCTCAGACCGAACCACTCATGCAGTTGCATTCGTGACTCATACTCTTAACTGCAGGAGACCTGGAGTGAGCTCGTGTAGTCAACCCATTATGCCAATCAAAAACAATGACAGTACTACAATTAACGTAAGGTTGTCTGGATGCGAACCCTATGCCTTTCATTATTTCGAAAATAGTACGTTTTCGGGCTTAAAAACGCAGGATCCGATAGTTCTGAGGGAACTTTAGCTTTACGCATCAAAAGCTTCAAGGTCCAATTTGTCCCGTATCGATCTACATACCACCGTTCCAGTATTGAAGCCGAGAAAAATGTTTTTATCGACTTTATTTATGTTAGAAAGAAAACAAAAGTGGAGAATACGATTCGGTAACCCACCGAGAAATTTTGAATCCAACGGTAGCACATCCATGGCATTTGAGCATGACTGGAGCTTATATTTGGTACAAAACCGAGCGATTGGGCAAGTTCGTGTTCCAACGGTGCAAATAAATAGTGGTCGCAAGGAGCGAAGCCTGGCGAGTAAGCTGTATGCGCTTGTATTTCCCAACTGAACGCCAAACGTTTAATTCACTAGTTTTGCTGTTTATGATTATCATGCTGTTTATGGTACATTATCATGAAGCAAATTCATTTTTTTTTTAAAATATATTCTGATCGTTTATCAAGCAAGACAAATTTCTATAATTATTAATTCTAATTTTTCAACTAATACTGTTACAATTTATTATCTTTCCATTATTCATAGTATATAACTCTGTATTTTAGATGACATTTGTAACTTTATAAAAGCATCACTTATAAAGTCTCCACTGCCTCCGATTCGTTAGCTATTAGAAGTGAAGAGCGATTGGGCAAGTTCGTGTTCCAACGGTGCAAATAAATAGTGGTCGCAAGGAGCGAAGCCTGGCGAGTAAGCTGTATGCGCTTGTATTTCCCAACTGAACGCCAAACGTTTAATTCACTAGTTTTGCTGTTTATGATTATCATGCTGTTTATGGTACATTATCATGAAGCAAATTCATTTTTTTTTTTAAATATATTCTGATCGTTTATCAAGCAAGACAAATTTCTATAATTATTAATTCTAATTTTTCAACTAATACTGTTACAATTTATTATCTTTCCTAAGAGTTATAACAAACTGTAATTTGGTAATACCAACACAAAATTTGAGACCATCGGTTGTAGATAAATTAGAGGACCAGCCTTCAACTACTAAGACTCTGTACTAAGCTAGATATAAATAATGTTGATGAAATTCCATCATGACAAAATTATAATGCCATATGCCAATCATTCGTTATTACATTTCATAATGCATAAATTCCCATCTTGATCAATTTAAGAAGAAGCTTACGAAATAGAAAAAAAATACTTGTAAATTTCAGAATCTTCCGATAGAGAAAACAGGAAAGGTCCACTGCTTTAGTTTTAATTAAGTTTCAGTTAAAACTCGGATTGGAATGAAAAAAAAAAAAACTTGGAATCTTATTAGTTCTGAGCACAATGGAATCGGTAGGTTGGGAAAATTGGCAGCCTACAACAAAAAAAAACTCTCAAATAGTTAACTTTAAAAAAATTACTGTTAATTTAATTTATTATCGTCACTGTTAGAAAAGAGAATACATTTTTAATAACTCCCTACCTATAAATAGGTTTCTTGAAATAAATCTATTAATGTAGGATGCGTTTGTAGATGGTTGGAGTAGTAGTCGATATTTCCCGGAGTTTTCCGTTCATCACTTTTCACTTTCCCTAGAACTTAACTGACATCTCTCACTTTCCCTGACAACTCGCGTTTTAGCTCTACGCCAACCTTTCTCTGAATACTTCATAAATTAGTCCAAAATTCTTGAGGGAAATTCTTCAAAATATTATTTTAATAGTTACATTTTTTTAATTGTTAGATTATCGTTTTCTAGTAATATTAACTATGAACGATTGATATTTATTTATTTGACAGAAAATACATGCTATTTTTTTTTCTTTTCTTTTACTTACAAAATTTTCTTATTCACAATTCCATTTACATTAACATGGTGTTACCTTCACCACAAAAGATACAAAAAACTAAGACTAAACAATAAAAATAAAAGCAAAACAAAATAAAAATATAAAGATAAATCCTGGGTTAGTGTCCCCAGGTCTCACAAGCTTTAAGATTTTCTTCAAAAACTACGCAGATATTTATACAATAACTTGCTGCGTCATAAATATTTTAAATATATATAAAGGCCTAATATATGCAAAATTCAATAAAAATAAAATTAACAATCAATTAGTTAATTACTTGATTAACAAAAAATAAATAAATAAATGGACACGCATACATACACAGAGTCTCACGCACATGCCCAAATTATACATACACTTATATGCATACCTACTTACACCCACATACACATCCACAATATTCATAAAACAATGCATAGTTAATAGCATACACCATGTTTTTTTTCGGTAATATATCTTATTTCAGCACAAGTGGGAATCAATATTGAACGTTTTATATTAAATCAGATTAAAATCTAAATTATTTAAACATAAAAGTTTTTATAAAAAATTTGAGATTAGGGGTGATGAATATATGATATTGCATCCAACTAAAAAATAACCCATACATTATTTCTAATCATTTTCAACCTTATGCAACATTATGCAAACCGTAAAAGTTCATGTTGGATCCCTTCAGAACACTTGATGTGATGTGATTCATCGTTTTCTTTGTCAGTCCCAATCCTGAAAGGTCTCGCATGGAATCTCTACACCATATCCCTCTCCAGGTCAAAGTACAGGAATATACGTTAATGTCCATGTACTATACATGCTCAATGAAAATTCTTTGGGTTACTTAAAATAAAAAATGAATTTAAAGGACATAAAAAAATATATTAAAATGTTTATCTGAACGTTTGGAGCCTAATCGAATTTTCACAATGTTTTTATTATTACTTTTTAATTTTTAAAATTAATAGCGCCTATTTCTCAAAAATAACAATATAAAAAAAATACTGAAGCACCTGAGAAGGATTTAAGAAAGTCCTTATAAGTTAGTGTTTTTTTTTTATTCAGATTTATTTATTTTTGAATGGGATTGTTTCAAATTAGTGAGCATACAGGGTAGTTGGTAATTATGTAAAGAGACACCCGTCCACCTTGGATCGTTAAACTATTCTTTTTGTAATGAAAAACAATACTATCATAAAAATAATTAGAGATCTTTAAATTTACTAGCAAAAATTTATTTTATATCATTAATCGGTACACGGAGTTGTACATTATCGCTCTCAACTGCTTTTTTCTAGTTATATCGGACCTTATTCTTCTAGGGTTCTACACAAGTTCTGACATCCAAGATTTCTTGGAACAAAACCTTCTTGACTCGTCCATAATCCATTGCTTGGATTAGACATAGATTAGCCATAGGATGCATCGAGCTTGTATGAAATGGAAAGCTCTGAGATCATCGTAAATTTTGTAGATCTCTTCGTTTTCCTCCAAAAGTATGCTCCCTCTTTTCAAATTGGGTCCATAATACAACACGAGAAAGTCTTTTAATATTTTCACCTCAAATCATTCGATTTTTCATCTGTAGGGTCCAGGCTGCACAGTCATATTATTCACCAGAGAACCCGTATTTGAAATTAACTATCTGAATGTTTAGTTAAGACATTCCGAAATGTAAACTATCACACCATGGACTGTTTTAATGAGTTTAAAGGTTTTTTTTTTTTTTTTTTTTGTAAGCGATATTATTTTTGAATTCTGTTGATTTATAGAAAGTTCTAATATTTCGGATTCTCTAAAAAATGTATTAGATTTTAATCTACGAGAACAAATTCAGTAATTTTTCATTAATTATTTCATCGAGTACTCTTGATAAATGTTCTAAAAATGACCACATCATCAAATTTAATCAGAAGTATCATTTCATAGAAAAATATAGACGCCGACTTCAGAGAGGGGTGAGAGGGAGGCGAGGGGGGCCACAACCCTCCCAATAAAAATAGAGAGGGGGGCGAGAATATCGTTTCATCCCTTCAACAATCTCAGCCCGTTCATTACTCTCACGGCTTTCCATGTTTCCTGTTTTGTTACTGAATCCAAAGCAGCTTTAATGTCTGAATAACCAAGGTCATATACCTTGGTATTAATGTTATTTGGATCCCAGGCTTTCTCGGTTAACATTCTTATAGCAGATATCTTCTTGGGCTTGGCTTCCAAGGTGAAAAGCTCCTTGCTCTTTTTCCAGATTTTCCTCGACTAATGGTCTCAGCTCGTTTTCCAAAATAGAGGTATATATTTTATATACGACCTGGAAGAGACATATTGGTATGTAGTTAGCACACTCACTTGTTCTTTCCTTCTTCTGGAAAGGGATAATAATATTATGTTCCCATTATTTTCTTTTCCTTGTTAATTTTTCTCAATCAATAAGTTAAAAAAAAATTTATAGGATGAAAGAACGAACTGGACAGTGTTTAAATCACTAAAAATCTTAGCGGCACACCTGCCCGTTATCCAGAGGAAGTGTACCCTTCCGGCACGACCTGTGAAACGAGGACGCTTTCCTTTCCACCTGTCAGTTCTCGGGGTCAGCAAAACATGGGACCTTTTTCAAACCCTCCACCCCTTTCCAATATGATGAAATGAACCTGGGCTAAATGTGAATTTTATTTCAGCCATCTGGCCTTCGATTGAGTTTGGTGTTCAAGTGCGATGGTACTATATTTAATATTACTGAAATATTATATTGTATACGGGAATAAATATATTTCGCTGATACGTCGAGTGCATTAGAAAAAAAGGTGTCTCATGTGAGGGTTCTCACTGAGATATACAAGTATTTTATTAATTTAGAAACTATTTATTATAAATAGTGTAATCCCTCCATCGTTTTGCGTGAAAATCAATTTTGTGCATTTTATTAGAATAAAATTGTAACTAATCTATTATAGAGGGTTTCCCGTAAGTAGAGTGAAATATTTATATAAAGTTACAAAGAGATATATACACATTTCAACAGAATTTTTTTTTTTTCAAAAACTTTATTGTAAAATAGCATGTATATCAATAGAGAGTAAAACAAAAAAGAAATTACTCAAAATATCCTCCTTTTGCCTTGACACAGGCATTTAATATCCGTGGCCAGTCAATAGCAAGTCAATATTAGTACTGGAATGTGGCCGGGTCCAGAAGGAAGTTTGGTGGCGCAACTTGCCATCAAACCCCATCATAATGAAACATCAAAAATTTTTATGCGAGCATATTTATGAATTTTTGAAGGGGGCACATTTCGACCAGGTTATGAATTTTCGGAATGAATAATACCATACTAAGGGACAATTGGAAAATATGGAACAGACCGCAGCAAGTATATGATCTACGTTTTTATTTTTTTATAGCTTCGCTTGCTCTTTTCTTGATAAGAGATGAGCAATAAAATATCTTGGAATTGGAGAAAATAGGTTCTTGCGTCATCGACTTTGGGGGGAGGGAAAGTTCATGACTTCTTTTCACTCTTCCTGGACTTTAAAGCTGTGTGCGTACACAGAATCATCTTGGCGATTAAATCTTTCTTCAATTGTAAACGTTTTCTCATCACCAAACAAAATCTTTCAATAGAGACCATTAGTGTAAAGGCCAAAGAGCACTTTGCATCAATCCACTCTACATTTTTTTAGGGAAGTGGTTAGCCTTTGTCCCGTCATTCTTCGAAATGCACCCATCCTAAGGTCACATTTTATTATGCCAGACATTGATCTGACAGAGATTCTCCTTTCTCGAGGCATCATTTGTTGTTTTCGAATGGGATTTCTTCTAATTCGGGCAGCCAATGCTCTCATTGCATTTGCCGTTTTCACAGTGCGGCGACGGGACGGTCGAGGTCTGTCACATACATATAGGGTCTCATTATATCTATTTATAGTGCGGTACACGAACATACAGTTGATAAACAAAGGTTTCAAAGTGTTGAAAATCTCTGACCCACATTTTCAACTATGTGTAAAGCGATCACAGCTATTCGGTTTTCTTTATCAGCCCACTCCATGTTAACCGAGTGAGAAAAAAAATACCAACTAATTGGGATTATTATTCTGACATTTAAAGAGAATAACTTGATAGAGGTAATGATTATCTAAATAATACCCAAGGATGTAAGTAAGCAAAGTTCAACTTTTGTAACACTATTTATGGCGGAACTAGGTATATTATTTTCTCACATGGATAATAATTATAGTGAGGTAAGATCGCATTCACACTATATGTACAGAAAATATAAAATAACCAGAAGGAAAATAACGACTAAACGATAGTCAAAAATAATATACAATAAATAAAAAAAGAATAACTTAAAGATAAATAAATTAAAAAAAAAAGATGATATACGTATAAAGACTACTTACAATCAGGCGAGGGAACTCAAAGCCCTACAACAAAATAAAAGAACAAAAAAAAAAATCATCGTTATAAATACGATTATTTTCAATTTACACCTATTGTATAAAACACCTGAAAACGCCGATTTATTTTCCTTTGACAGTATTATTAAATTTAATTCATCTTCTAATTAATGGTAATAATTTAAAAGACACTGTTTGTCAGTTATTCATCCAATTAACGTTTTTGTCTGTCATATTTTTTACATGATTATATGTATTCATTTAATACCTTTTAAATATTGGATATAAATATTTTATTATGATAATATATTCGTATGATGGATGATTTTTATTTTTACTGGCACATACATTTTTCATTCGTTTAATATGTGTTTGTGTTTATATTTATTTAGTGCAATCGATATTTTATTTAATTTTAAATCCTCGGTATTGTTCCATAGAATTATTCTTCTTATTTTTCTTTTTCATTTCAATATATCTAATCCATACGTTATAAAATAAATACTGGTATAAGCTAAAATAGAGATAGTTCCATCCAATAGTGGTTTTCGAAATACCATTTTGAGCAAAATATTATTGGTCTAAGGACCTATTGATAACGGCCCGCAGTGTTATTTTAATCCTCTCAACTGAAGCGGTTGTGTTATTCAGTTTCCATTGTTGTTATTCCAGCTTGTATTTCCAGTTTCCCACCCGTCTGACAGCCGCTTTTGTACTGAGTAAGGTCTGATATACTATAGAAGTTACGACTGAGTTTTCAAAGTATTTTGATAGCTCAAGCACGTGAGTAACAAAACTTTACTTTGTTTCCCATGCGTAAAAGCACATACACAAATTAATTTCACCATAAATACTAAATAGTTACAAGTAAATAATAAATTCAATATCATGTGGACTTTATCTTAGCCTAAGTAATACCTAAATGGACTGCGCCTAATCAAGTTTACAATTTATGTGTATAGATTTATTATTTTAATTTATGATATTTACAATTGTATTAAGAATAAAAATATAGTTATATTGATTCGTTAAGAATTATTTATGAACTTTAATGTTATTTCAAAACTGATGAATTTGATGTTGAATAAAGAAAGCTTCTCATATTACTTAATGTAAGCTATTAAAAAAATAAACTGAGGCTTTCTTATTGTATTAAATATAAATTAAAATTAAGCTTCTGTTACATTTTATTTATTTATATTTTCTGAACGTACTCTTTCCTTACTATATCCATTGCCCATATATTGTGACAGAATTTTATATTACTCAATGAAAATAAAATTTAATGAACAATTTATAAATTAACGGACTTATGATAAACGTCATATTGTTTTAACAATTATTTTGGACTGTTTTATGGGTATATTTTTAATGTTTATTTCGACCAGATAATCATTATATTACTTCACCCAATTTTTTTTTTTATATTCTAGTAAATTATTTATTTTAAGTTAAACTTATTATTCGGCTGTTAAAATGTTACAACTAAGGGAATGGTTCAAAATGAACAATTTAAGGATGCCTAGGGCGTTACACCTAGAAACTAAGGTTTATTAGTTAGGAAATCCTGATTTCGTTGTACAAAATAAATAGAAAATTATTTCGAAGAGAAGAATAGTTGGGGTGGTCAGTCAAAAAGGAAGGCAAAAATAAATGATAATATTTATTTTTTACATATGCCGATGTTTCGACCTGAAGTTCAGGCCTTCATCGGGGCTAAGAAAATAACCAGATAACAAGGTATGAGAAACATAAGTAGTGATTGTAAAAAAGATAATAAAAAATATAAAAAAATTAGAAAAATAAAATAGATAAATATAAAGTAAAATGAAATTGTTAGAATAATGACTAAGAACTAAGAGATAAATAATAAAAACCGTTACAAAGTGTGGAATGATGAAGTAGGCATAATCAAAAAGGGTGACATAAGTGTTAGAATGGGAATCTTAGAATAAAATGTAAAACATGAAAAAGAAATATGAAGTTATATAAGAAATAAAAATAAATAGTAAAATTAAAACATTGAGAATGAAGTAGTTAGATAGAAAATTGAGATATTGTAAAGTCTATCAAGATGTGCAGACAATGTATAATATAATAAAGAGTTAAAAACAGAGAAAAGGAATGAAAGGAAGGAGGGAAGAAATTGAGAAAGCTGAAATAAGAAAGAAATAAAAGAAGTACTACATGTCTCCTTAAGTGTTGCAGGGAGAATATTTTTGCCTTTCTTTTTGGCTGACCACCCCAACTATTCTTCTCTTCATTATCCACGACAGTCAACCAATTACCAATTATGAAAAAAAAATTATTTCAATTTAATATGCATTAGTAACAAAAATGACTCTTTAATTACAGGCTAACTCACACTTGTCAAGAAATGAAAGCATTAAAATTTGTATTTACAATTCCGTCTCCAATTAACCTTCAGTAGCTGTTGACGAACCAAGTAGGAACGTTTCAAAGTTAATATCCAAACTGTGTGTTAAAAAAAGAAAGAAAAAACTTGTACCCCTAAAACCCATGAAGGGCCTTGGGTTCAGTAATATTTAGGGAAAGTTCAACCGCCAGGTTTTCCTCTTAATTAATTTTGTACCAACTTTAGGGTACCAACTTTATAGAAGCTGGGTTTGGCCCAGAAGGGTCTTCACATCCCAGGACCGCGCCACGTAGTTGAAACAGAATAAATAATTATTCAGCCATGAGGCAGGACTCATTATATTGACTTAAATTCTATACACCCTATTTTTCTTTCTTTCTTTCTTCCTTTCTATTGTAATTTATTTTTTTTTATGATTGCTTTTTAAAATATATTAACTTGTACAATTGAAGTTTTAAGATTGAATAAATCAAGTAGTGTTATTTTGAAGGCAATAATAACCATTAGCAGTTTTTTTGCCCTTAAACACAAAACAATAAATAATTAAAAATAATTTAAATGGCCAAATAAATAATTCTTTGACCAATAAATATCAACATCAAATAATAGTTAAAAATAATGTACCAATTTAATTAATTAGATGGATTTGATAAGTTTTGTAATTTAAAGAACACGCAATGACTTCAGTTAACTAATTAGAGGTTTTGAAGCCATCTTGTGGCGGTTGGCATTATGTTTTTTAATCTATTTAATTCCAAGTACATCATCAGTCATACTTATGTCACATCAGTCAAATTTAACTTAAGATGTATTGAACAAAAAGATCCGATGATAAGCTAAAGGGCATTATATTTTTCCTGATATAAAAGCTTAAAGAACCTGCAAGAAGCTACCTTTCCTCTTTTCCGAGAATCCCAGAATGATCAGAAAGCCAATCAGAAGTTATTGTTTTGGAAGCATCTTCAGCTTGATTAATGACATGATGTAATTTTTTAACAGGAAAGATGTCAGAAAAATGACTTTGAGAAGATTAAGAAATTTGATTTTCTATCGAACAATAAATTAATGAAAGTGATTTTTAAATAAATAAAAGAATATAACAACCATGGATACAATGGATATTGCAAATTATTTTTTGCTTTTTGTAACTGAACACTTACAATTATCTACGTAAGCCCATATGGACCTACGCTTCACAAATTTACGGAACAGCCAAAACGACCCACATACGAAAACTACAAACTTTTCCGTATAAAACTATCAGAACGATAACCAAAGCTCCATGGTACGTCACAAACATTACATTACATAAGGACCTTCCAACAGATAACGATCACATACGGACACACTACAAGCGACTCCACAACTTACATGGACATACTAACACACTTATACAAGGTATGGCTACATTTAGCATGCCCGAAAACAAACTTAGGAGGCTCAAACGGAGCTGGATGAGAGACTTCCTCGCTTAAAAATATACTAAAATCAAGACAGGAAGGGATGCCGCTGGGCACTCCTCTCCATCACGCCGATCAAGCCACTCACTACCTGTACACCTACCGACAGCAGACCCGCTAATCATCATTACTTATGACAGGTGTGGGTGAATAAATAAATTTAAAAAAAAATTTCTATTTTTTCTACCCTGCAGTGTCATTGGTAACGCCTTCAAATTATATTCTAATACGGTTTCACCGCTTTTAGGAATTTTAATATTTTTTTAACAGCTTTAAATCTTCTATTAGGTTCGGTGCTGTATCCAAATTTTTTCTGGTATTTTCCAGTGTAGAACAGTCTTGTAAAATGTTCTTTGGACAGTCCAACTTTCGCAGGTTCGAGGATCAAGTCGTTTTAGTCGGTAAGCATTTTTGAACTCACAATGTCCAGTTCTTTTTTTTTTTTTTTTTGCTTAGTTTATTTTATTTTTTCGATTATTTAATAATTTATTGTTGAAAATATTTAAATGAAGATTGGATAGGAATTGATGTTCTCGGGGTTTCGCGCCTATAAGCCCTAAAGAAAAACAACTCACAATGTCCGATTCTTAATCTGCAGAGGACTGTCTGCCTCTTCTTTCCTGGAGGTTCGACAAGAAGCTTCCCATCTTGAGCAGTGGGTTTTCATTTCGTTTAATTTGGAATCATTTCGCTCCCACTTATTTTAACAAATTTTCCACACACCCTTCTTAATTTTTTTTAATATTCATATAGTCCTCCAAAAGGATTTCATTAATTGGCTCCACCTGAAATTTGCCTCCCTTTCTTGCCATATTTGGTACTAGGTCATGCGAAGAGACCCAGATAAATTTTATTTGTTTACTCTTCTCCTTTAGAAGCCACCAAACTTTTATTAACATAGTTTAAAATCGGTAATTATTTCTTTCACAAAATCATATAATAATTATTATTTTTTATTCAAAAGTAGTGCCAGATTTATAAATAAAAATTTTGATTTTTATTTATTCGATCAAAAATAATGATCACTCACTGAGTAATATGGTTATACGTAAATAATAATGATTAAATTTTGATCAGAAAATAAAATCCCCTTTTACACACAAATTAAACTAAACATTAATATATATGTATACGTTATTAATGTACATATTTTTTAATATTATATTTCTGAAATCGCTTTAATTGTGAACGCGGTACTTGCACAATATATATGTATTCATAAACACATACACACACACGTATACATATATGTTTTTGTAAGCCAACAGTTCTAATAAATTTCGGAATTAAAAGTGTTCTGTTGCTGATGTTCTCCACACTCAAAATATGACATAGAGATTAGAAAAAAAAATTTCTAATATAAAAAAAATGATTACTCGATAATTATTATTGTTAATTGTAAAAAAAAAAATGTTGAAAAATAATAAACAGTGTATGATTTTTATCACTTATAACCAAAAATAAAAATCACTGTTAATAAAAACCATCGAATGATTTTTAAGAATTCCAGATAAAAAATTTGATCAATTTTATTTTGATTTTTTTAATTATCTATATCAAACCCTGTTTCTTATTTATTTCGCCACTTTAGTTTTTGACTAGTTATTTTCAATGGAATGAATGAACTCATGAGAACTCATGAATGAACTAATGAACTCATCGAGTCCGTCACCAAGGCCCAATTGGTAGCTTCAGTTGTCTCTGTCCAAGTGAGTGAAAAAAACAGTGAAAAATGAGGAAGCCCTCGTGAGTTTAAATAGTTTTTGAATATGAAAATTTAGTACCGAGCTTTCTAGTTCCTTATCTACTTTTGAAGCATCCGTATACAAGATGTTAGACTTAGTGTTGCCCAAATGCGAGACCGAGACGAGTCTATGTCTTGCAAACTCAGTCTTGGTCATGGTCTTGGTCTTGTGCAAGCCTATCGCAACAACCTTGCAGTTAATTATTAGCTTATTAATATAGAGATATTACTGTAATTTTTTAGATAGAAACCTAACTAATCCCAAATGAAAAATTACAGTGGTTGAATGAAAAAATATATTACTTATATCAATTATTAACAAATAGCAACTAAGATTGTCAAGTATTAGTAACTATTTTGAATTAATTTTATTTTAAAAATCGATTTTTTTTCAGTCCTTGTCTTGGTCTTGCAACAGCTAAACGGCCTTGGTCTTGGTTTCGCAAAGTGCAAGACCAAGACCGATTTTGGGCAACACTAGTTACACTGCTTGTATTTACCTATATTCTTCAAAACTAATTTTTGTACTTCAATCGGAAGTGCCATATCCTTTTTATATGATTTTAAGAACATTGTCTTTATTGTCTGGAATAACCGTCTGAAATATAGCGGAAGTTCACCAGCTTCTACAGACTTTATACAGAGGAGGTTGACAATGCTCCAGTACATATTCTTAATGCAGACTTGTGTGTACCACAACCAACATTCTTAAATATTTATATATAACATGTAAATAAATTATAAATTGTATAATTTTAATTATCTATTATTCAATAATGAAAATTATTATCGTCATGCACTACTTCCTGAAATATAAAGATGACTGGAATCTAAATTTTTCAAATTTCATTTGTGACAAAGAAGTGAATATCAGTTTTAATTATTAATATTTTCCTTAGTCGTAATTTCTTCGACATTTATTTTTAAAAAAACCGTCCTAAGACATTTTTGATAATTTGTATGAATATGCAATCATACTGTCGTTGGAATATTTTAAGGAAAAATATTTCTTAGAATTGTAAACTCTACAACCCAACCGCCTTCACTATTTCACTGAAAAAAAAAATTAATTCCCAGACGCTTTGTTAAGTTAAATTATTTTCGATTACTATTTAGATTTGCTTCTTTTATCAGCAGTTGGGGAATGGAGGAAAAATATTTTCGTTATTTACTGTGCAGAACATACTATCAAAGTGTAATTTAAATGCATTCAATATGACTGACAATGCCCTTTCCAATCCGTATTATATCATAAAATACGCTAGTCACGTATCTTTCCTTACATTACTTTTGCTGTATATTGATTTCTGTCTAAACCAGATAAGTAAAAAAAAAAAATTAATCCCTCTTCGGAAATAAATCTATATATACTACAGAAATACATTCTAAGGGAATTTAATTGTATTTGTGCTTAAAAATATTGACAGATTGTTGAGAAAATAAATATTTAAACTTGTTGTGGTCGATGAGTGCTTTTCTCAATGCATTATCAAGCAGGCATAGGTGAATGCTTCAACACCCAAATGATATTTTATTCGGAATGAACTGATATTTAATAATAACGCATGCTTGTATGAGTATTTTTTTTTTTAAATTGATGGATTTATTTGAACAGTAACAATGAAATCTGCCCTAATCAAGGGCATATGATATTATGGCTCTATGCTTACATTCATTCTTATACATACAAATTAAAATACAAACTAAGAAGAAAATAAAATAAGAATAAATTATAAGTAAAAATATATAAATTGAAAGAAATAGAAAAATACTTATAAAACGGAAAAAAATACACAGTAAAAATTAAAAGAAAAGAAAAGAGAGAAAAATTACTTGTCACACATTCATTCCTATTTAGAATATTTACATTCAGCCTGGGGAACCCTGAACCATGCTTTGCCGCTCTCATGTGAAAGGCAAAGCAGGGTTCAAAGAGATCCCAGCGCTTCTCTCCTAGTCGCATCACCGTTTGAAGGTCAGTGGAGACTGAGTGAGAGCGCTAAGGCAACATACACTCTGGACTTGAGTGAAGCAGCTGGCCATTGCCAGAACTCCAATAAATTATTTACAAAAATCTCGGGGCCATTGTCGTTTCAACGTTCGTGGAGGATTATATAGATGGTTGTAGCTGAAAAGGGATTGTACTAAGAGATTAGGATGATGGATAAGTTTTTGATGGAAGTTTGTGAATCTGGATGGAATTACGTCGAAAACAAATGAGATATTTAGACCATGATGTAAAGTTTTGTTTTGACGTACTATGTAGCGTTGACTATTGTTCGAAGGACTTGAAAGGATTGGATACGTTTGATGTTCGAAGATTTAGCTGTTCCCCACAGCTCACGTCCATACTTCCAGATAGGTTTTAGTATAGCCTTATGAACAAGTAGTTTATTTTCAATAGAAAGATGTGAGTTTTTGTTCAGTAGTAATAATTGTCCAAATCGTCGGTTAAGCTCTTGTCTTTTGAGTCTGGTATGAGGGTTTCATGTCAGTCTCTTGTCAAGAAGCTCAGGTACCGGTCTGTGTCTGAGAAGTGAAGAGGCATAGAGTTAAAAAATATTGGTGAACAGGATTTGCGTCGGAGCGTGATGGTGATATGCTTACACTTTGTTTCATTAACTTTTTTTCCTTTTATTTAACTATTTATTCAAGATATTTACAACTGTATTACCATATTAATACATCAATTAAATGTGTGCACAAGATTATAATCACTTGAAAACGCTTGTTGAGAAACTACCCACAGGTAGCACTCTAATAATATGTCTACATAAGGAGATCACAAGGCCATCTTCTTTTCAGACGCCTCGGAGGGTTATCAGGAATCGAAGTGGAAGTAAGGTTAGAAACGGGAGGATTTGGATGGTTATGAAGTTTATCATGGAAGGATAAGTATCGGGTATTGTGCCAAATCGGAAACATATGGAACATTAATGTCATTGTGGATTATTTAATTTGTGACAAAGTAAGGAGCATTGAGGATTTTACGAAGGATTTTGGATTGTAAGGATTGGATACGAGAGGAATTTGATGGTTTAGTGGGCCCCATAGCTCAACTCCGTAAGTCCAAATAGGTCTTATTATAGTCATGTATATTAGTCTTTTGTAATTAATTGGAAGTTTAGAGCGTTTGTCCAGTAAGTGTTGGAGTAAGCGGAAACGTCGAGCAGTTTCTTATCGTTTCAGTCTTGTATGAGGATTCCAAATGAGACGTTTGTCTAAGATATCGTATTTGTTCAACAGGGATGAGTGGGGTATTATTAAAGCATACTGTAGGACAGGAAGTCATATGTTTACAACGAACTAACTTAAATACATCAATATTTGCACCAATGCTCAATTGTGGAAAGATGACTTTGCAGGTTCTGAGTGTGAGGAACGGATGGCAGTATTATCAGGAAATGTTGCCAGGAAGGTATTAGGATTTCTAGGTATGTCAGCAGTGAAGAGAGAGAACTGGACCCAAGACGCTACCTTGTGGGTGGTATCAGTATAAGAGTGAAAAAATACTAAATTTCGCAGTTTACATTTAAGATCTTTTTTTTTAAATATGGGCACTATCTATTCAGATAAACCATAGTAAAATGTTTGAAGTGAATGTATAAAAAAAATCATTTGATTTATTAATAATATGCTACTATTGCGTAGAAATTAGAAATGAGCACAAATGGACGCATACAACTTTTCAACGTTTCTGGAATATCTGAGAACATTATAATAATTATATTTCCGGCTTGCACCCGTCATGAGTTTTAAACATGTACCAAATTCAATACCACAATTTTCTCTAGATGTTTTCATTTGAGTTTCTTAACATAAAGTCAGTGACCGCTGTATTTATTTACGGGACCAAAAAGTAATTAATCATGTGTGTAGAACGAGTGACTGTGTAAAAAATAAATTCAACCTTCGGCAACTACTGAATCAAAAGAGAATTTATGAAGATTCACGATGACATTAATGTTGCATGCATCGATGAAAGTGGTTTGCTAATTTATATTAAGATATTTTTTTTGCTGAATCATTTATTAATGAAATTAATACATAATATGGTCTTTAAGCAAATTTTTTTTTGGGGGGGGAGGGAGAATCTTCCTGATTTTTTTTTTTTGTGGTTAACGAGGACCAAAAATAATATATGATGTTAATATCTATTACCTTGGATGGCCTTTGATTGCGTGCAAAAACATTTTCTAATAAAACGAATATTGTATTAACTAATTAAAAATAATTTATAAGTAAAAAATAGATTAATTCATTTATGTACTTTAACTTTTGTCCCACTTGACTGTGTGAGGACTTTTTTTATTTATTTATTTTTTTTATTTGGGTTTTATACAACTTAACGAGTCATATCCCCAACACCCAAAAGCCACTGCTCCCTGTCCATCCAATCTCCTTCACGAAGCCCTCTGGCTGCCATGCTTTCCTCCACGTTCGCTGTCCATTTCTTCTTTGGCCTTCCACGCTTCCTTCTTTCAGGTGGCATATAGTTATAAATTTTCTTTGGCCAGCGGTTCTCATCCATCCGCATTAAGTGGCCATACCACTTTAACCGTTTGGTCCCGATCAGGTGAAGTATGTTCTTTTGACATCCGACCTTGTCTCTAATAGCTGCGTTTGGGATCCGCTCGATTCTAGATATGCCACAGCTTCTTCTCCAGAAATCCATTTCCATGGAAAGCAACTTATTTTCCATCTTTTTTGTCAGTGTCCAGAATTCTGATCCGTAAGTGGCTACAAAGGAATGGTATATCTTCTTTTTAGTTTCTAATCTTATTTCTTTACTCCATAGGGTTGAATTTATCGAACTTATTATTCTTTTCCCATTATTTATTTTATGTTCGATATCAACCTCACTACCACCCTTTGAAGATAACCAGTATCCGAGGTACTTGAACTGCTGGCTGACATTTAGCGTCCAGTCATCAATTTCAAGGGGCAAATTTGGAGCATTGAAAACCATATACTCTGTTTTACTCTCACTGATTTTCAGACCCCATCTGGAATACGTGTCTAGCAACTTCCTCATCATATAGCTAACATCATCCGGATCCGATGTGATTATGATTTGATCATCGGCATACTGCAAATTGTAGATGACATCATTCCCGATTTGAACACCCATTCCACAGCACGATCTTTTCCAGTTTTTAAGGGCTTGTTCTTGTAAATGTTGAAAATATGTTGAATATTGTGTGAGGACTTAATGTTAAAAAAATAGCCACAGTGTGTTACATTCATTATAATGTAATATATTATATGTAGCGGTACTTTTTTATTTACTGTTTCTTGTATCAACAATTACAAGTGAAATTGTGATATCCGTTATCCATATCATTGTCTGGAACGGTCATCTAAAGGTTACCGTTATGGACGCAATATGTATATTAACGTATGAATGTTCGCTATTTTTCAACACTGAAACGTTTTTTTTTTCTTTTTTGAAAATATATATCGCCGTCTGTTGTATTATTTGGAATACGAAACGACTGTAGGGCGGTAACGTATGTAAGCTTTTGCATATGCAAATCCGTACGAGGGCAGAACAGTGTAGCCAGGAAACGGAAGTGACGTCGGAACAACACAACCTAAACTAGGAAGGCTTATCCTCCAGCCGGATCTCCCGGGCTGTTTGAGTAAGGGGGCGGATAGAAGGAAAAATGAAAACAAAGAAAAGACGAACTGGCGTTATGGATGATTTAAAAGCTCTATGGTAAAGCATTGGTAGCTTTGTGCCTCTTCGGGACGTTGTTACATCACTTACGTTCACATTAATAAAATATGTGCACGGATGTAAAATAAGATTGTTGATTTTGTTTTTAATGTTTTTACTGAATATTAATACATTCTGCCACACTGAAGAGCATTGGTAATAGGGCCTATATATATATAGTTGTAACGGTTATTTTCTTAGCCCTGATGAAGGCCTGAACTTCAGGTCGAAACGTCGGCATATGTAAAAATAAATATTATCATTTATTTTTGCCTTCTTTTTTGAATGACCACCCCAACTATTCTTCTCTTCATTATCCACGACATTCAACCATTTACCAATTATTTTAAATAATGTTAATTTAAATTATGAAGATTTAAAATAATGTTTAATTTTTTGGCTGCCCGCAGGTAATATTTAGAGTAGAATTTTAAAGTGTTAAGAAAAACTTTTTTTTTTTTTTGCTATTTCTTATTTGAGATATATTGTATGTTTGTTATGTTTATTTCATTTTTTTATAATTGACTTCTCATAAATAAGTTATGAATTTTATAATTAAAAGAAAATGAGGAAATAAATGTTATAATAATTAAATAAAAAATATAATTATATGAATTATATAATGATGAAGTAAGTATAGTTAACATTCATTGATTTGATATTTTGGAATTTTCGTTGATTGTTATTTATGTGCTGTTATATATTTTACATATATTGTTGTAATTATTGTGCAATTACATTATAGGTAAATATTGACTTGAAAATGGGCAAAATTGCCTGAAACGTCGTCGAAAAAATTAAAATGAATTGAAGCATAAAATAAATGTGTAAGGGTGAAATAAAGACATTTCCCTCTATACTATAAATTTTATTATATATATATATATATATATGCCCTCGAAAATTAAGAAGATTTCATAAAAAAGTATTAGAGTCATTTCTTAACAATTTATTAATTCTCTATATACCATATGCGGCCATACACTCATATTTTAACACTTATAAGACTGCTCCCAATATATGAAACATTTATATAATATGAATGAGGCTGAAATTAATGAAATATATAGCTTCAATGAAGAATTATTAAATGAATTCTGAAAGAGAAAGTAGAAATCTGTTTTTTGGGAAGAACTAAATTTTTCGCAGTTATTTCCACTTTGAAAATATAAATCCACGCTAGTGCTTCTATGAGTAATACTTCAGCTCATTCCTTTAAACACAGGCTAGATAAAGGATTTGTCTTCTAATCCAACGGAAGATATTTTGAAATAACCATCAAGGGAAAAATGTTGTACTAAAACATCTGAATAATCGATGGATTCCCGGAAAGTATCAAATCTTTTCGGGAAATAAAATAATCCCTATAAGAGGACTATAGCCAAGTAGCCAGAGCGAAAGGGGAATTACCTCAGATTAAGACCTTTTCTGTAGAAAAGGATCAGGGAAATAACCTGCTTCAAAGAGAAACTCCCGTCAATACCGAGTCGGACAGAAATCATACGATAAAGCCTATTCAAACTAAATTAAGTGAAAAAACTACGATATTTAATTCATTCTGCCTAAATTAAATCGTATTATTAAAATAAGTGGAGGAAGAAATTAAATACCTTTCAACGAATAGCAATAAAAAAGAGGCCTTAAAAAAAAAAAAAAAAAAAAAAAAAAAAAGACGATGTTACAAACAGAGACACAGATTTGAGAACAAAACGGCGTGCCAGTAAAAAATTAAGTAAATAATTTTCAAAACTGGGGGACAGTCATGATAAGTAGTAATTAAGGAATAATAGTTCAGAGACCGCTTTTAAATGATAAAATTCTAATAGAGTATCAAAATTCTGAAATCAGCTTCAAATATTGGAATTTCCAAGCATAAATATTTGTCCTTCCCGCTCACCGACCTATTATCAGCTACAAAACAACTTCAAGAAGGCTTGGAGAGGATTTGTGACTGGTGGAGAGGTAACAAGTTGAAGTTGAATGCAGAAAAGACGAAGGAAATCTTAATAGGCTCCAATCACCTCCTTAAAACTGTTCCTCATATTCCAAATCTGTTCTTACATGATAATCTCATCAAATTTTATCCCTCCATAAAAAACCTTGGAATGATCTTTGATCAAACGCTTTCCTGGAAAAATCATATATCCAACATCTCTCGCCGTACCATTTCCACTTAAAAATGTCTCAATTACTCCCGTCACCTATTTTCACTTGAAATCCGTCGGCTCCTAGTAACTTCCTTAATTTTTCCTACTTTGACTATTGCTGTACGATATATGGGGGAGTCTCTGGGGATCTCGAGGAGAAATTAAAACGTTTGATAAACTGCTTTGTACGATTCATCTTCGGGATCCCAAGGGACGCCTCTGTTTCCCGTTTTTATGCAGAGTTGAAGTGGCTTTATCCTTTCTACCGTCGCAAGTATTTCCTGCCATCCTTCCTCTTTCAAGTCATCCAATCCCACCGTCCTTCACACATCTCCGAGCTCCTTCAATTCAAATCCTCCGTTCGTTTCCGCTATACTCGTTCCCGGTCTTCTGATTTATACATAAGGGTCCACCGAACCACTGCTTTCAACAGATCGTTCAGTATGCGATCCTCATCCCTGTGGAACTCCATCCCTTCCCACATCCGTCAATCCGAAACCCTTCCTACCTTTAAATTCCGCCTGTTCAATCATTTCTTATCCATCCAGTCCCCATGAAATTGTAAATAGTTACTACTGTAAATATGTATATAAATTATTAGATCATTCTTCATTATTTTGATTTCATATTTATTTTCAATTTTTTATTTTTTATTATAACTGATCTAAATTATTAAGTAACTTTTTTTCTATTATTTTCTTTTATTTTTACTATTTAATTACTCTATATTTTTGTGTATGTATTTCTAAGGTTCCTTAGCCCACATTATTGGCTTTCTGTATTATTCTAAAGGGACTCGTCCCAAAATAAATAAAGCATTATTATTATTATTATTATTTCCATTCTTTATTCTCGCTTTGCGGGGTAAGTTTCTGAGGTGGGAGACCAGAAGTCCAGCCACCATCATATTAATATCTATTATTTTTTTTAGATTTTTAAAAAGTTTCGAACGATTCGTGCTGTGTCGAAGAGAACTGAGTGTTGAGCCTATTTCAGCACTTCAAGAGGTAATTTTAGTCCCACCGTGCATGCCACTGGTGTCTATGGTATCAATCCATTTGAGGATATTATAATTGGAGTGTTGATGACGTTTCCCAAATGATATAATTCCTTCAGTTCGAGTGCCAGTTCTGGTATTTTCTCTGTTTTGACCTCAGTTCAGGTCAGGTATTATTATTATTATTAAATAAATTCTTGCAATGGAATATCAAGTTCGAACCTAGAACATTACAAGGAAAACTTATAAAACGACGTTTATTTTTAATTTTTATTTGTTTATATGATATTTACAACTGTATACAAAAAATACATCTGGTAAATTCGCACATTGGTATAAAGACATGGAACACATGTTGAGAAACTACCCATTGGTAGCACTCTAATAATATGTCTATATTAGAAGATCACGTGGCCATCTTCTTTTCAGGCGCCTCGGAGGGTTATCAGGAATCGAATAGGAAGCAAGGTTAGAGACAAGAAATAGAAATAGAAAAATAACTTTATTCTGGGACACAGTCCCTTGAGAATAACAAAATAGAACAAAATTAAAATATTACATCTGGCCAAAATAAATCAATCAAAAAAAAGAAATAATGTAATAAAAATATAAGGTAAAAATTCTATATACAAAACAAACTAAACTATATACAAAACCATTAATACTATGACAAAACACTTAAAGCTATTTGCTCTTATAGACCAGTATACACTTTTCCGAAAAAAATAAAGAATTAAAAAATAAAAATGTATCAAATTCTCTATTAAAATCCGCTCGAATGGTTAGCAAGTATCTGACTGTTTTTGTGATAGGAATTGGAATAGGAGGGATTTGAATGTGGATATGGAGGGGGAATGTCGAATTTTGATAGGGAGGGAATTCCAGAAATTGACAGAGCGAACAATAAAGGAATTTTGGAATGAGGCAGATCTGTAAGAAGGCTTGTAAAGGTCAGAAGGTCGAGATCTTGTGGACAGGGAATGGACTGAGGATTTGAACTGGAGAAGGTTGTAGGCGTAAGAAGGACGAGGGTAGTTGATGATTTGGTAGAGGAACGTACCTAGAAAATATTGTCTTCGGAAGAAGGGGAAGAGCCGCCTTAACTCAGTGTAGTGATGAGTGGTTTGGATGGTTATGAAGTTTATTATGGAAGGACAGATATGTGGATTGGGCCAAATCTGATACATAAGGAACATTAAGGTCATTATGGATAATTTTATTTGTAACAAAGTAAGAATCATTCAGGATTTTACGAAGGATTTTGGATTGTAACGATTGTATGCGAGAGGAATTTAAAGGTTTGGATGAGCCCCATAGCTCAACTCCGTTAGTCCAAATAGGCGTTATTATAGTCATGTAAATCAGTCTTTTATAATTAATTGGAAGGTTAGAGCGTTTGTCTAGTAAGTGTTGAAGTAGTCGGAAACGTCGAGCTGTTTCTTGTCGTTTCAGTCTGGTATGAGGATTCCAAGTTAGACGTTTGTCCAGATGGAGTCCTAGAAATGGAGTCCTTCTTTTTTTCAAAAAGAAAAAAAAAAGCTGAGGGTAACACCGTAGCACTAAGGGCGCTGTTAGGTGGTTAAGCCCTTTACGGATAAATCGACCGATGCAATTATTCTCGAGCATATCACCGTTAGAGACAGAATTATTCATGAAAATCAAGGAGTTACTAGAAACCAAGTTTGAAGCGAAATCGAGAAAAATCTGACAAGTTAACTATTCTTTTTGAATTGATTGTTGTGTTCGGATATCACAAGAGTATATCACTAACACTAATGAAAACATTTGTTGTTTTTTTTGTCTTTTTTTCAGCTAGAAACTTATTTAAAACATCGCTTATACTAGCTATATTTTTTCCACGAATTAATCAGAATGTGTACAATAAAACACGTAATGTTTCCTTTATTTTTTTCGGAGGAATTGACAATTGAAAACTCAGTAGCTGAGTCACGTAATCCCTAATTGGTTACTGATTGCAACTACAAATGGTTCCTCCCCACACCATCCCCTCCACTTCAAATATTGTTGCAGGCCTGTTATCTCGTTCAGGACATTCCGCTGAGCTTAAACGGATAAACGAAAATATCAAAATGATTACTAGAGATATCCGGACGATATGATATTCAATCGCAATTCTTTATTACCCCTGTTTCTGTTTTGTTTTTTTCTAGTATGGTTAATATTTATAACTAAACTATTTAAAATCCTATTTTAATTACGAAACTAAATGTATGTATCATCATCCTTCAGATTTGTATGACATATTCATTCTTTGTTATAACCAGAAAGCTCTGAGCTAAATAAGTAAACATTATTTTATTTTTCAGTGGACAAGTTAGACTATGATCAAACTGCGGTCTCATTTTTTCTAAGTAATCACTTCTGTTGATTTTTTTCGTTTAATTGTGTTAACTTATGTTTTAAAGGAAATTTTGGTTATGAAAAATCAAGTTAAGTTCGTTTCTATTATTATTACTGTTATTAATCAAACGACTAGTTGTTTGATTATTATTTAGTTATTATTTTATTTTTTTTAAATTTTAATGTTTCAGTATATATGGTGTGAATGTGTTCATATATCACTATAATTATTGTTCACGTGAAATATTGTTATATTTCTAAATAAAATTTGAAAATAAAAAAAATTATTGATACATGAACATAAAATTAAATTTCTTGCCAATGCTCAAATTTTTTGGCAGCTTCCCATAGCGTCCCATCACAAATCAGGAAATAGATCAGTTCAGCAGGTCTCTTGACCACCGGATACGTAATCGTCGCGGTGGGCTGTACGGGTTTCGAGTGCGTTTAAGGATTTATGTTGTAAGTTAGTCTTTGGTGAAGGTTATTGTAGTTTTTTTTTTTGTTCTTCCCTACCTCGCCTTTTAGGCTATACGGAATTTTTCCGGGCCGGGGGGTGAGGGCGGGAATTTAAAATCCCCTCCGCAACGCGAATTCGTACTTTTTAAATCTTCTCAAATCTGTAATCCGGTTGCCAGGCAACTCGCGGTGCTGTGCACACGCTTTAGCCCATTCGGCCACCCCGCCTCTGGTTATTGTTGTTTTCTTTTGCAGTGTCTAAAATTGTTGGGATGTTCAATTCTTTGTGTAATCTATCGGTTGCGACATAAAATGGCGCGTCAACTATCCCTCGTAAAATTTTGGATTGGAAAGACTGGATTTTTTAAATACTGGTATTTTTTAATAAAGTTTTGCAGAACCCCACAGTTCTATGCCATATTTCCAAATTGGTTTAAGTAAAACGTTACAGTAAGTGTAACTGTGTTCTTTTATAATCTTAACTGCAATTTTTTATTGAAACTAAAACTTACAAACATTATTATTATACTTAGATATTCATGGAGATAATTTTTTTATTTTTTCGACGGTTTCTGTTTTTTCTCCTAATTCATTCTAGTATTCTTATTTTAGTACAGTTGTCAATTTCATAAATAAAAATAAAATAAAAAACATTGTATGAAGTTCTAATCCTTCTATTACAACATTATTTCAAAAAGTTCCATCATATCTATGGTTTACGAAAATGGATCACGAGTTTAGCCATGCAATCGTGAAATAATACTAATATCATAAGGTACAAAATGATATACACCTAACTTATTTTTTTAATATATCACCTCCCTCGCCTTTTAGGCTATACGGCGATTTTCTCAGGCCAGGGGGTGAGGACGGGGGTTCAAAAGCTTTTCCAGTACCGCTTCGCGAACTCGTAATTATTTATGTTTAAATGTCGGTTTATCAATCATATCTTAGCCCGCTAGACAACCTCACCCCCATTTACAGCTCTCTGTAAAAACGAAGTAACTCACAGAAAATAATGTTTGAGAACATTTTATTTTAGCAGTGAAAATAGATGTATAACGATTTTGTCAATTTACGAGTTAATAATACCGAGAACTGAATGGAACGATTTTGTTATGTCTGATTCTACTGATTAGTATTCAGTTGAAACAATTAACGGCAGATTTGGTGTCAGAAGGAATTTCGGATATCTGTTTTCCTGAACCTTACGTTCATTAAAATGTAACTGTTGCTAACAAATGCAATTATTCTCTTTAGAGCAGTAGGGATGAAGCAAGGAGCGGTTCCAGATAACGATGTCAGTTACAGCGGTCAGTTGCGTAGGTCACTGAGGTGAGTGATTTAATTAACAACTGCTACAGGTACAAGTAGGTACCTGAATACCGAGAACTCCATCACCTGCGACCCCCTTCCAGTTACTGACAATCTAATTTAACTCCATCTCTTTAGTCCATGCTTAGTAGTTCTAGCAGTGTCAGTAGTAACGTTAAAGTGTTTTAATGACTATCTCTCAACGGTTTGACCATCAACATTTAAATGTCCATTAATTATTTACTATTTGTTCATATTAGTAATAAAAAACAATATTTTTTTCTAAATTTTACATTACAGCTTATTCAAAATGTTGACAAAAGTTAACATTTATTGTCATAAATGTATTTTTCATAAGTTAGTACCACAAATAATATTAATATAATTAATTACATCAATATTAAAATAATTTTGATTAAATTAAAATAGCTTAATCATTAGACTAAAATTAGTTTAATGTTATGTAATTTGTTAATCTTATAACAAAAATTATTGGACGACTTATTGTTTCTTCAGCGAACACGTTAACACTACGGAGCATTCGTGGAGCGGCCGTATTCGCAAGCCCCGTCACTATCTACAGTGTTACTATCTTACATGAAGTTTTTATTGGCTTTAATCTTTTTCATTAAAGTAACGTTTTGATGATGTTACTTAAAAACTAGTATTCAAAAAACTTTTTTAATAAATGTTCACTAGAAACAGTTATTCAGAAACATATTCATAAAAGGTTTTTAATGAAAAAAAAAGAATTTTCAGGAATGCCAAAATTGAAAATTCATTGTTATCAACATCATACAAAAATCATCGAAATAAACACCAGTTAATGTGTAAACATAAGTGAGTAGTCATGTCTTATTATAGCTTTTATAATCCCAACGAAGAACAGAAAAATTGTTGTTAAACTCACAATTACCTATTGTACCAAGAAATTCGGACTATTGTTTGAACTTAATCAACCGAATTTCAAGATTTTCCCCTCAATGGTGTCCCGCTTTACCAATGTTAAAATCTGCTCATCTTAATCTAGGACTATCATTTTAACATACTCATTAGAAAGTATTTAGCTTCACCAATAGGATGTTATGAATACAATTTATTGATAGTAAATTATTAAATGCTTATTCCTTAATATCGTGTAAATGGAATTGATAGGGAATAAAATACAAACGATTAATGCGAACAAAGCGTCGATTGAACTGCACACGTTTATGGTGAGAGACACAATCCCATTCGCAATAAACAACATAATGAATGATATATATATATTTTTTTTTTAAGATTGTTGTTTTTTTTTTGAGTTAAGAGAAAAACGGGCTTTGTTGTGTCAGGTCGGCTCCGTCACTGCTAAGCGGTCCTCAGTCTTCTTCTGCCTTTTTACTTAATTGCTTTCATCCTTTTCCTCCATTAAGGATTAAAGTAATGAAGTAATTTACTGGAAGGTTTGTACTGAACTTGATTAGGGCTCCGCTAATTGCTCATTGTTAATTACCGAAGGTTCTAGATTGTTAATTATCAATGACTTTTAGTTGTCTTTTGTACCCAATTATAATTTTAAAAAATCATAAGCTTCATTCGCAGCCAGATCAATCAATGTTAAAAATAAGTTACATTTTTTTTTCTCTTTATACCTTCATCTTAAGAAGTTGTGCATTAAGATAAGCGAATCCAAATGTAAACGCATTAACTCCACCATTTGTCGTAAATCCTGTCCACCGGTTTATTTTAACTCCATCCAGCTTCCTTCTTTAGATTTAGTCCAGTTTCTTGGCTTTCTTTTAGACAGATGACTAACGTGGAACCCTCATACCAGCCTTAAAATACAGTAACTTAACCAACGATACGGCCAACTATACAGACTACTAAATAGAAAATCTAAAATTTCTATTAAAAACAAATTACTGATCTACAAAACAATACTGAAACCTATTTGGACTTACGAACTAGAACTGTGGGGGCAGCAAAATAAATCCAATCTAATCCTTTCTGTCCCTGGGGTTGGGGTAGCCCTCCGGCAAAAGGCGCTTGCAATAGGTAAACAAGTTAAGCAACGCCGAACGTGCTTAGCACTTGGATGGGTGACCGCCCGATTTGTGTGGCCGTCCACTAGGGAAAGCCACGCTGCCCGAGATCTCCCCCCCCCCCCGGGTATGTGAGGCCCGTCATCCTACTGGAGGCAACTCACACCGATCGAGCGTAGGTTAGAAGACCCAACCCTCGTGTACTTAAATTAGGAATCGGGATATGGTCAAACGAAAAATAAAATTATCCTTCTACGTAAACAACAAATTTCTTCATCATGACCTCAACATCCCATTTCTGTTAGGCCTTATCCCAGACGAATTCTTCAAATTTCACCAGAAATTTACGTATCAACAAAATCCTCTGGCACAATCTCTATCAAGCGCCACCCATCCCTATAATCCTCCGAGAATGTTAAAACGGCAGTGTCCCCGCTACCTTGGTACTTGTGATGCGGTTGAGAGAGTAGCGCATCGATCTTCTGGAGACCTGCTTTTCCCACTATAGTTGGAGCAATCAGCTTTTTTCAATTTCCTTATTTTTAAGTTATTTTATTTTGTTTCTGTTAATTTTATATTTTTTGAACATATAGATGATCTGAAATACGAACATATAGATGCGTGAAGATGATCTCACTATTACCAATGTTTAACTGACGAAATGTAGTAATACTCAATTAAAAAAAAATTCATCGACACATGTCATGAGAGTAGCAATCAGCAAACTTTGTGGAACTATGTATGGTAATGGCATTACAAGCGTGAGCAAGGATAGCACCCAGCGGCACCTCTTCCTAGTCATTACTTCAGAAAATCAGGGAAGGAGATCTATCATCCAGCTTCTCTTCAGTCTAATGGGCATGTCAACGGTGGCCATGCCGGTTACAAGTCTAAGGTTAGTTTGTTGTCGTAAGTCGGTATGTAAAGTTTTGTGGTTTACTCACCTGAGAGCTACTGTTATTGGTCTTAAAATTTCGAAATGAAATTATTGTAGTTTTTGTAAGGGTGTCTTGTTTTTGTTAGGTGTATGTCCATATGGGTTTGAATAGATACGTGTATGTATTTTGTTTTTGTCTGATTTTCAATTTCGATTTGGAAAAAAAAAAATATTTTTTTTTATTTATAATTTTATTGAAATTTACAACTGTATTACATTAAAAATACAACAGGTAAATGTGACAAACAGGTAAATGTGACATGAAAAAAAAAAAAAGTTAACGTAGTATTTTCAGTAGCTTGTTCAAAGCCCATCGTTTCATTTTGATATTAATAACATAGAGTATTTGTTTAACTAGTAAATTTCAAAAAATATTTATTTATGAAACACGTAACTTTAAAACTTCTAGACCTTATTAGAATTATTTCAAGCATAGAAAATTATCTGTAGCTTAAATGGGCATAATTACGCAAATTAATGTTCAACATTTTTTTCCTACATTATTGAAAAAGCAAGGAAATCTTTTTCTGATCCGCCATTTCACCAAGGAATTCTTATCATAGAAGAAAGAAAGAAGCGAGATATACTTTTACTTTTAGCCTCTGCTCTTCGTTCATCTTGGCGAAACCCCACCCCGTAGATGTTTATATGTATGAGTACGGGTCTTATGAGTCACTGGAGAACAAAAAAAAAAAAAAGAAAAAGAAAAAGAAAATAAGAATATTGGAGCCAGAGGAGTTCTGAGAACAAAATGAAAATGTCCACCCTTTGAATTCAGGAAACAAAGGTGACTCGAGGATGACTGGCCTTTCAGAGGTGTCTGCCATAATCAAGGAGGCAGGCCTACCTGTAGTAATGATATCAGGGAATTGGGAGGGTAGGGAGGAAGGGATGGGAGTAGAAGGTACCCTTTCTTAGATACTCTTGAATATTGCGACATCGAACATTTATGTTTTATTAATATGTCATAATAAACTTATCTATTTAAATCAATGCATGAAAGATACACTCAAACACACTCAAGAACACATATATATATTTATATAAATTCCCATATATTGGGTGAATCCGTAAGTTCGTTAGGTTTTTGAAGGGTCAAATAAAATAATTTTTTTTTCATAGAAAGAATAAAGTTTATTCTAGAATGTATATTCTGTTTTTATTAGTGACCTCTAGTCATATTTCTAACAATTTCATTATCTCGCTCTCGTAAAACATTTGGGGCTTTGAAGCAAAAAAACTGATACATCTACAAATCTCCCTCCTCAGCAGGGCGGTCCCTCCACGCCCAGTGGTATAATGAAAGGCCTCTGGCCACAGATGCAAAGAACGCATACAGCGTGCATTTGGCAGCCCTCTTCCCTAAAAATGCCCTTGGGCAATAAAAGGAAATTGAAAATGTACGTATATATACATTTATATATATATTGTATTTTATAATCGAGAAATTCCTGAGGGGTAGAAAAAAAATAAAATAAATAAAATCTCCCTCCTCAGCGAACGATTTCTCGTTGAGGGATCGGAATAAGTGGTAATCGGAAGGTGAATAGGTCTGGTGAATACGGCGGGGGTAATAAAACGTTCCAGCTAAGTTGCATTAACTTTTACTGTGTGATTTTTGTGAAGTGAGATTTGGCGTCGATTAGAGCCTTGATATAATTCGAATCAACCTCGGTGGGCCGACCGCTGCATGATATATCTTTGAGACTCGTATCTCCGGAACGAAATTCGGCAAACCATTTTTGGGCAGTACGTTCATTTAAGTCATTGTTTCCGTATACCTTACATATCTTTCGATGGAACTCTGAAGATCGCTTGCCTTTCTTAAATAAAAAAAAAATGCCGAAAATCCACCTTATCATTTCATATATTCGCCACGCTGTAGTTTTTTTGCAGATTACTATCATTACCAATTCATTTTTTTATTTTTCTCTGGTTTTTAGTAATAAGTATTTTTACAACAATAATGAACATCAGTATTGTGAAAGCCTAAGGGTTTCTAATGGAAATAGGTGATGGGAGTAATTTGTATAAGCGGTGGTATCTATATACTGCACTTTATCTGTTTGAGGAATTTGGGCGTTGTCATCAGTGAATAGAAGGACAGTTATTGGAATGCACGATTATTATAAAGCTACTAGTATGAAATTAATTTTTAAAAAAATATATACAAAATATGAAAGGATGTTAGTGATCATATATTGTATATATAAAAATATCTTTCTGTAATAAAAAATTGAAAAAATTATTCTCGAAAAACCACTAAGACGCTATTCCCTCAAAAATTATCAGGCCAGACATTTTTCTAGTATAAGCGGTCAGTCAATCATACTAAATTATTCAATGGACGCCGAGAAATGGCTCATTTCTGTGGCCAATTTGGCCGAATAAATTGGATCCAATTTTATTTTCAATTTATTTTTTTCTCATCTGGACTTATATATACCGCAACATAGCGGGCACACTACACGGGAACAAACAGGATAAATTAGATTCAAATGCGGGAGGGTTTTTAATTAAGTCAAGAACAAATTGATTTATAGGAATAAATTAATGTGTCTATAGCAATGGCCATGTTGTTTATTAACTCCTCCATCATCTCAATCATGTAAATTCCACAAATGCAATAAAGAATTAAACAAACTCTGAGTAGGATGGGATTTAATTAATCATCTAAATAATTATCCAGCCAGATAATTATAAAGTCAACAAAAATGGTTTGCAATGTGCAGCAACCAAATGAATTTCATGCATAGGTGAACGTTAAGGCTGAATATAAAAGTAAACCCTGAAATGAATAAGCTTTTATTAGATTCGTCGTTTATTAATTTAATTCAATTTTCAAAATAATTTATTATAAGCAATCTCATTTTAATCTTTCATGTTTAGAGAGAAATTTAATATATTTTTCTTCTTTTTTTTTTCTATAAAAATGTATTCGCGCCAGTCAACTTATTGTTAAAAATCAGCAAATGTGATGGCGATACATGAAATAATGACATGACAGGTATGAGGAAGGATTGTACTCAGCAGTACCTCTTCCCTAAATTATTCCAATTACTTAGGTTGTTTAAGGAAGGGGATCTCTCATCCAATGCCTTTTTAGTCTCCTCCTCATGTTCTGAGGTATGACTGCTGGGGCCATGTCTCTTATTAGTCCCCAGTTTATATGTCCATTTAGATTTGTGTAAAATCATTGACGAAAGGGTCGTTATGTGTTGGTCAACTGTTGGAAATTGGAGGTCAGTATGCAGAGTTTTGTTAGTCACGTACCAAGGTGCTTTTGTTATGAGTCACAATAATTTTGAATGGAACGTTTGTAGTTTTTGTAGGTGGATCTTTTTAGCGATGCCGTATATTTGTGATGAGTACGTCCATATGGGCTTAAGTAAGTTTGTATATGTATTCAGTTTCTATTTTAATTTTATTAAATATTTAATTCTAACATTTAATCAATATCCGATTAAGGTTTTAAAAAGACAAGGTTACTTCCACAATTTTATTATTATAATGAAAACTCTCTTTAGCAAACATGTTTTGATTTAATATATATTATTACAACTCGGATTGGTCTAGCCATTTCTAAATAGTTTCAAATAAAACAAAATAAATCGTCCTAAACAAAATAAATATTTAAACAACTTTATAACATCCTCTAACCCCTCCCCCCTCCAGTCGGCACGCAATGCATTATTGAAAAATATTAACCCTTTGCACTGGGCACAGTTTCGGATGTTACCTACCAGCAATTTGACGAACAGTGGTCCCAAACTCGATCTTTTGGGCCATAATACTGTAATTCGGTTATTTTTCATCAGATTTTCTTGTTTATTTGTTTTATAGCATCACCACTAAATATACTCCATTAACTGTACAATGAATATTAATATTATCAGGAATAATATATAAAAATTCAAAAATAAATGATAATATGGTAGATAACGTAAGATATCTTATTATAAAATTCAGTAATTTTTTTCAACAATTCTTTTTAAGTAATAGTAATTTAGTAGTAATTTTTTAAGTAACAACAATTCTTATTTTAGCTTCTGAAGAGATTTTATATACACACGTGTGTGCAATAGGATATAACTTATGCTTTTTTTAATCTTGATAAATTTTTAATTAAAAACTTTTTTGCGCCATTTTAATTAAAAACTCCAGGAATATACGCGTTTCTTAAAAAATTGAGGTAGAATAAGTTCATTCTCCGTAATGGCTAATTAACTTTCATAGACCTGACAGGGAACAGCCGAGTGCAAAGGGTTAAGCATTGGGAATAGTCTAGGAGTTGGCGAAAGGCACTCGTTTGAAGCGGGAATCCTTCCTGCGCTCGCAAATTCTAATTTCTTCCACTATTTATTTAGTTTTTTAGGTCGAAAAATTTGCTGAAGATTGGAAGCCCAATGGAGTCGCCCTGGCTCGCTTTTTTGGCAAGAAACACACATTCCTGTAAAATATCATTGTACACTCTTCATTCTGAAAGTTGCCAGATTTAATTTTCTTGCATTCAGGAGAGGTTTTGATGCTACCCCACACATTTCATATCTTAAAGACACGGTGACTCACTCATTGAACGGACTGTCGAGGATGGAGGTGCTTTCTGGGGAATAAAATAGCCGGTGATAAAGAGTGATTTATAAAGGCGTGGTCCTGGGAATACTGAGGTGCGTACTCTCTGTCTGTGGCCGCCGCCATATACAAGTACAAAGGAAAAAAACTAGCAACCATTGAGAGGGGGTTACACTTATTACACTAACACTTATTAGGGTTATAAAGGCCTACTGGACGGTCTCGCACGAAGCGGTACAGAAGCTAGCTGAGGAATGTCACTGGACTTGATCCTGAGAGAAGATGCCATTAAGTTCGAAGTCAAGAAACATGGTCTGGAATCACTCCTGGAAGGGCTACGACAGAAGGCCGAAGAAAGAACAGGGAATTGGAAAGCGGTGTTAGGATAGGATTCACTCGAGGAGTGGAACAGGCGGTGGACGACAACGGAGAAGAGATCAATCCTCAAGAAATTCTCTCCCACCGTTTCTTTTAGCTTAGAGGCGAGGTGGGTCCCAACCTGACTAGTGGTCTTCTAAAATCCTTACGGGGCACGGGGGCTTAAAGATAAATGTAATAAGCATGGGAAGAGTATTGAAGATCGGTGCCCCCACATGCAGCGTTCCCGACACAGCGGAACACGCCGTTCTGACAAGTGCAAAAATGGACCAATACCGAGCCTGACTGTGCAGGAAAATTGGGTTATACAGTCTTGAAGAACAAGATCTCTCAGGACTCATGGCGGAGGATAACTACCTTCACTTCGTGGAGTACGTGAGGAGATGGAAGGAAGTGGTACGCACGTCAACTTGGGAAGACAGCGGCCAGCAGAGGAAGGGGAAGAACCGGCACTCCACAGGCCAACGGACCCAGAGGAGTAAAGAAAACGATGGAAAACAAATAAGTAAAAAAATAAATAATTAATTAAATTAAATAAATAAAGAAGAAGAAAAAAAGTGTAGCCCCATCAGAAGGTGCGCAGCCATGTACCGGACAACACCGCAGAATCCCTGTTTTATCGTTCCTAAATTTATAAAATATACCTATATATTTAAGTATACGAAAAAATAAAGAGAGCTGAATGCGGCAGAGGCATGCGCACTTCCCATGTGCACTACCACTGCTGCTGAAAACTCCGAAGAGTTTTCCGATGCAAGAAATGGCTAGGTAGGGTGAAAAAAAAAATTAATTCTGTAGTATTTTGAAAATCGAGAAACGGGTGATGGAAACTGACACATACGGATGTTTTTACAGTTTTTCCGTTTTATTATTTAAAAAAAAATTAAAGACATTGCTTCACACATTTATTTATTTTGAAATGAGATATCTTTACTGACTTAACAGAATCGGAATTGTTGAACCAAGAAACGCGATTGAAAACGGGGCAAACCCATTTTAAAACCCAGCTACACCTTGGTAGTACTCATTGTGGTAATATAAATTTAGTTTTTTTAGTTTTCCAATTTTATAAAAATTATTGGCTTTTTATTCATTAGAAACTACTTAAATGTGTTGAAAATTGTCATTAATAATAATACTGACTGCAATTACAGAGCAGGTTCAACTTTAATCATAGCTTAGTCAAAATTTAGTTTCTGTCATTTACGGCCCTTTGCATGTAGAGGCCTCTATGAATTAATTAATTTGCTGTATCTCGTACATTAGTTATCGTGATTAGTTCAACACAAACAATATGATAATCTCATTTATATCGTCAAAGCGTTAAATTATGCCTCTGATAAACAGGGGTTTTACACAGGGAGCTAGATGGGGCTGGTTAAACACCGCAACCCCCTACCGCAGATAAATATAGTCTCATTGGTCAATATTTCATCGTTGGCGATCAACAGGCTGTGATCCTTAGTACCTCCGGACTTTCCATAATTATATTTGTTAATTTTATTAATCTGTCCTCTGAGCCAGCACTGATTTACCGCAATTGGCTGTCTGTACAATCGCGTGGGACAAAAATCAATACAGGATAAATGAGATTGTTTCTGCGTAATTAAAGAAAAAAAAATTAATTTTGTCAATGATTTTTACACCATTAAAATTAAATTTCACAAGACATTTTACATTTGTAAACTAAAAAAAAAAAAAACATTTTACTAAAAAAATAATATATATATTTATATATACACAATTAACTTAGTTAATCAATCAAGTCACAAAGCCTAAAGATATACAAACAATATATATAAGCTTAGTTTTTGTAACTTGGTGCATTAATAAAGTTAATTGTAGATATTTAATTTGTTTAGCTATATATAAATTTATAAAATTATTTTTACTTTGGCTAAAAGTGCTCTCGTTGAAACTCCACTGACTTTAGCACTAGTGATTCGGTTGATAGAATACTGCAGGGATCTCTCGAAGTTCTGTTATTCCTTCTATAATTGGGGGGGGGGGGAGAAGACTGGCTTGGGGTTCCCTGTCTGATTGTATATATTGTATATAGGTATGACTGTGTTTTCAATTTGCTTATCTTTAGGTTATTTTATTTTTTAATATACATAGTTTTTGATTATTATTTTACTTTTGTTAATCTTATATTTTCTGTGTATATGGTGTGAATGTGTTCCATATATTGCTATAATTATTGTCCACGTGACAAATTGTTATATTTTTAAACAAATAAAAACATATGCTGAAAAAATATCTTTTTAATTTATTGAATACAATAAAAAAATTAATTTACAGGATAAATTAATCCGAAAACAAAAAAAAAGGTTGAATTTATTTCGAAAATATTCCAAAAAATATAACCTGATTTTCCTGGATCAGTCAATTAATTACTTATTGTTTCATAAAACAAATACATTCGTCAGTCTGTCTTTTTTGCCTGATTTTTCTCCGTTCGACAAGGCTTAGAAATTTTCTCTATTCAACCGGTGTCAGCAGGATTGCCTCAAGGATCAATATTGGCTCCTTTACTTTACATTATCTAAATGCATGCTTACCACCTCCGAAAAATTGACTGCTACTTACGCCTCACTGAATTTACAAAATCACTAAATTTACAATATTGGTATTCATTTTGAATAATTAGATTATCGTGAGGAATCACAACATATAATATTTACACTTTGACGAGACACATGCTCATCAGTATATATCGGCGACAATCAAATTCCTCAGACGGATATTGAACGCTATCTCAGGCTAATATCCGACAGAAGGACGAACTGGGGCCCTAATGTCAAAATGAAATGAAAAACTGTGAACAAGCAAGTGAAAATACCATACTCACTTTTTCCAAATCTAATTTGAAAATCAGATAAACACTAAATACCTAAACTTACTTACTCAAACCATATGGACTAAGCTTTTTATTTTTGGATTCCTTTAAAAATTCACATTTAAAAGTAAATGATAGAGTGCTACCAATGGGTAGTTTCTCAAGAAGCGTGTTTCATTTGATAATATTCCTCTGTACACATTTACTTGATGTATTCATACTAATACAGTTGTAAATATCATAATAAATGTTAAAAAAAAAAAAAGTAAATGAGGGCAAAGCAAAGGCGAAAACATAGAACATAAAATGTTTGTTATTCTCGGATGACCCATTGCAATGAACGCCGGGACTAATATTTTATTACAGACTCACCAAAAATAAAATAAAGAATACAAACAATTTTGTTGAAATCAGTGACTCGCTGAATATGACCTTCTCTTTTAAGTACATTTTTGATGAAGCTGAACTTTTAAGCACGTTTTTGTAAATTTGGACTGTATTTATTGATAAAATCAGGGCACAGTAAGCGCAATAAAATGACGTCAACACTGTTTTATATCGAATATACAACAAGCACTAAATTTTCTAATTTCAAATGGAGAAAATTCATCATAGTTTTGATGGATACAAGGATAAAAAAAAAACTTTATTCTGGGATTAAGTCTTTTTAGAATATCAAAATCGTACAAAAATAATAGAACAATACAGGCCTAAAATATTGAAAATTAAATAAAATTGATAAAATAAACTAAAAAGTAAAGAAAACCTTAGGTGAACGAGCTATATACTATACAGATAAAACTATGTACAAAACATTTAAAACTATGAACAAAACACTTAAAACTATGAATAGTTTTAACTTATTTAAGGCTATGAAATGTCACTTAATGACTTTGTAATAAACTAACGATATGAACTTTTTAAAGTTGTGTAGGGTAGGGGTTTTAGGGCGTTAATCTGAACTTTTTAGCTGGTTTTGAGATTGGGAGCGGGGTGGCCGAGCGTTCTAATGTGTGTACACATCACCCTGCGTTGTCTTGATAACCTATGAATGATAAAATAAATATAACGTAATAAATACAATCTAGTCTCTGTGTTCGGGGTTTTTTAACTCCGACATTAATCCCCCGCCCTCACACCCTAGCCTGGGAAAACCCCGTATAGCCTAAATAGCCAGGAAGGGTAGGACAGAAAAAAAAAAGATCATTTTGAGACTATCTATAATGAGATAATCATTATATATCTGGTCAAAGATCAAGAACTATATTTCATTATATATATAAAACAGTCACTCTTACCATATCTTCCTAAATTTGGTTTTAAATATTTTGGTCAACTTTTATAAATATATATATATATACTTTAAGAATCAATATAAAGTCTCGAAAATATTTCTCCTCTTTAGAAAGTGGCTATAACTTCTTGTTTAATGCGAAAATAAATCAGTGCTGAAAATAATTTCCTCCAAATTTATTTCCAAAGGTCAAGTACAGAACCGCCTCGAATAATGCAAGGCCCCCTTTTCCTTTATTTGAAATGATACATTACGTTGACACCTTTGCACAAAATAATGCTGGAATCGGCCCAACAGCCATAATTCCTTGTAAAATAAACATTCAATTTATTATTCGACCTAGTTCTCTTCTTAATCGTTTTTATCTTTTTTTTTTAGTGGGAGTGGACTTTATTTAAGTCCAGCAGGATTGGTTGGTCGAAGTTGTTTTTGCAAGGAAGAAAGTTGAATTTCCATCGATTATTTTGTGTGTTTTTTTTTTAAGCGGTACGAAAATTTAGAGTCAATATAATAACAAAATATATTTTTAGATTTTTCATTATGCTTGTTGGATCTGTGTTCTTCTATTGTTTATGAATAAATATATTAGAAATAAATTAAACTAAAGTTAGTATTTGATTGCAAAATTTATTTGTTCGTTTCGAGGAAAACTATAAATAAATATTGAGTTCAAGATTTTTTTACCATTGATAGTCTCTTTTTTGATCTAAAACTTTATTTGTAGAGAAGCTTTCGATGTGCATGCACCATATTCTTCTCTATAATTCTAATACTCCCATTAGTATAAATTAACAGCTAACTAATAACATTAACAATATATGGATTACATAATTATTTGAAATGTCATGCAATTATTATCAGATCATGACTATATACCTTTTAATAGTTTTGCCTATTTAAAAACATAAATGATAAGAACATTATTCTTTTTCTTCGTCTATGATCAGCTTTCTCCTAGAATAGGACTCCCCTTTGTCGAACACCATCTTATTGAGTCCTGATGATTTACTCTCAGCCCCCTCTATATTATCCCAACTATTTGGTAACTAAAGTTACCCTACCTTATTTTATTTACTATTATTTGAATTTGTATAGATGATTATTATTTCTAAATAGTGTTGTGGGATGAGGGCTGATTCCTGTTTTGAATTTAACTACTTTTTTTCGTTTATTGCTATTTAAATCAATTCTAAATTTTTTAGATTTGAACGGTAGTTTGATTTATGAAGTATTTTAACGTTTTCGAAATATATTTCATGTCTGTATTTTTATTTTGCATGATTTGATAAAGCGGTTTTTTAATTAGGTTTAAGGGTACATTTGTGGTTATATATTCTGGTGTTTATATTTGTCGATGTCATTCCTATATATGATTTTTTGCAATTTTTACACGGGATATCATAAATTAAATTTCAATTGTTTTTGATAGGTGTCGGGTCATTTGTCTTTGTCGGTAAGTTTCGTATAGGATGTCTGGGTTTAAGGACGAATTTGAAATCGTCTATATCTAATTCTTTTAAAGGTTTTTGTATTATTATTATTATATGTCAGTTTGTCAATGTTTAAAAAAATCCAGAACTCATAAGAACATTAAAAACTAATAAAAGAAAAATTACCTAGTAAATTAATATTTTTAGGTTCATTTATGAATCCAGTCATTATTAATAAAAAAAACATATTGCTTAAAAAACAGTATCCCACAAATAAATACAATAATTAACCTTTATAACACTTATTATATTTTATATATATAGCACATTATATTTCATTATTTATGGGATACTATGTTTTTTATTAATAATGACTAGATTCATAAATGGACCTAAAAATATTTATTTATTGTAACATTTTAGATTGCTGAGGAGGAAAGAGGAGGAATGTCCTACAAACGTAAAAATAAATTTTGCAATAAAATTCCAATTTTTAATTAATAGGCAAATGAACTACTATATAAATATTTTTATTTATTTTTAAGTTTTAATTAGCAATATAAAAAAAACTTTGATAGATGTTATGCTTTGTGGACAGTTATTATTTTTTACATATTATACCATGGAAATTAGTAATTTTTTTTCGTGATAAGAGATGCTGCATTTTCATAACCAGAAACACGAAATATGTTCAGTATAAAGTTTTAGCTAACTAATTTCCGCAGAGGCAAGAGATAATCACAAATTGTGAAAACTGAATTACGGTTCTTCGCTTCATAAATATTCATCTAGTATAATTAAATGTATTAACGATAATGAGGTTATTTCAATCATTCATTAACCTAGTGTTTGATTAAACAACGGAATTGTCGCTTATAACCCAGAATCTATTTTTGATGAATAAAAAAATGCTAAAACAACGAAAACCTTTGATTACTAAATTGTTCTGTCCTGGTCATTGTAATTTTTAATCATTTGATAACTCGATTTTTTTTGTTTGATTTGTTTTCGTCAACCATCATGCTAGTGCCCTCCTGACACTTAAGCTAGTAACTTCCTAGCGAATCCTAAGCTTCCAATGCGATGTGTTGAAATCTTACTTGCACCAGCTTTACATAAACTCCTGTGCAAATTCCTTTTTATTTCATTTTCCCCAAATTCCTTTATTTCTCTTCTTATTTATCCTACATACAATTGCTACACTTGTGGAGGAAAATTTTTGAGGAAGAAATAGATGTGGTACTCAATAAACGTATCAAGGGGATTTTAGAGTCATCAGTCAATTCATATTGTTGTAATGGTGAAGAAATTGTTGATCATAGAAAATATGAATGTGAAGTTAGAGATTTTAGAGAGAGAGAGCGCACTGATAAAAATAAAATATTCAACCTAAGCTTTAGTCCTTCATCAGAGAAAGGAAAGACAAAGTAACTACCAAAAATTACAAAACAAATATTTTAAAAAGGATAAGAAAACAAAATATATGTTGCCTGGTGAGAAATAAATTTTAATAAATGAATAAAAATTAAAATAGTTATTTTTTTAATCTTTATTCAATTCTTAAAATTTATTTATTTATTAGGAAATAATATATATTTTGTTCTGATATCCTTTTACAATAGTTGTTTGATAATTTTTGGTTCTTATACTATCTTTCCTTCTTATTATTTCAATATTTTTTTCTTCTTAAAGAGAGGTTTTTTTTACTTTTATCAATAATCATGAATGTTATATTTATCTTGAAGTTGTTAAAATGTTCCATTCATTATCTGTCTAAATTAGTTTAGATATTCTTTTTATATATAGCTTGGTAATGTCGGAACATCCACTTAATTTAACGGCCTTAGCCCTCTGGTCTTTTAAGTATGAGATATTCTCTCAGTTTCTTTCTCCGGTACAGTACCAAAGAAGAGAAGCAATAATGAAATAAGGTAGAGTAAGGGTGACTTTAAAAGAAGTAGCTTAAATTGACCAGGACTAGGTAGATTTTAAGACTGCCTTTGACTGCCTTGACGTCAATGCCAACGTGTGATCTTCCAGTCCTCTGGCGGTCTTCCAGCTAGCTTTTTTCCAGTCCCTTAAATAAATATTTTCTGTGGTCTTGCAATCTATTGTAATGAATTATTTTAATTGTAATTTTAAAAAAATGATATTTATCATACTGGATTCCTGAAAAATGAAAGAAAAAAATTAAAATAATTTCAAAACATTCTACTACAGAAATCGGGAAACTCTAGCCATCCTAATAGAATGTACTTAAATCGTCTGAACTTACGATCGTCTGAACGAAAAAGAATAAAAAAAAGAAAGAAAAGGATGTTAAATAACTTACTCGGTTGCTCGGTAAAGACTGCCTTTATTGCCTTAGTAATGCTATATATATATATAAGTTGTCACAGGATCTCTTCGAATAAATTCAGACATCGAACTTAAAAATTGTTCCAGCCATTACCTCAAAAAATCTTTACATACCTTTTAGTGGACATTAAAAACACATATTCACCTTGTTTGTTATTTCGCCGTCTTTGGACAAAAATTGGAAAAAAAATGTTCATAGATTTCATATTGAATCTTGAATTTTTCTTTTTCATTCCTGTAATCCAGGAATATTTTGAAGGTGCTCAAAATGAAAAGAGTTGGTGCTATGCAGCCAAATAAGTAGGTACTATTTGTCAGTTTTGATTCAACTCTACATTGGCCACCAGGTCTTCAAGTTATTAATCGGATAATCTCATCACTTGAAAGCAGGTAATATAGCATTCTGGGAATAGGGTAAGCTTATAATAACCATTATCTCTATAACCCAAGCATCATTATCAGGAGCTTTCCAGGAATTCGAAGAAGCAGCGGCTAAACTGTGCCTTAGAGTTAATGGGAATAAGACGGTGTATATGAAAAATTCAAAAAGGAAAAAGGAAATGCGTACAGAAATAGCTTTGAGGGGTTACAACTTTAGGTCTGTTGACTAGTTCAAGTACCTTCGAAGCCTGGTCACGTGCAATAATAAAATAAAGAGTGAAATAAACGCCAGGATTGCAGCAAGAAATAGATGATATTTCTCACTGCAAAGAGACCTGTAGTTCAGATCACTCTCTAAAACAAACAAAATTCTCATCTACAAAACCATAGAAAGGCCAGTGGTTATGTATGGGTGTGAGACTTGGACCTTAACCAAAAACTCAGACGCTCAACTCCTCGGAGAGGAAAGTATTGAGAAGAATATGGGTGGAATCTTTCAGAATGGAATTTGGAGAAAAAGAAAAAATGAGGAAGTGCGGGAACTGTATGGTGAACCTGATATTTTGGCATGGATAAAATGAGCCAGAATCAGATGGTTAGTCATGTGGAAAGAATGCCAGACCAAAGAATGCCAAAGAGAATGCTACATGAGAAGCCGGATGGCAAAAGAAGTAGAGGACGCGGATCAGATGATTGGAGGATGTGGCTGGGGGCGGGATGGCCGAATGGGCTAAAGCGTGTACACAGCACCGCGAGTTTCCTGGCAACCGGAGAACAAAGATTTGAGATGATAAAAAGGTACGAGTTCGCGTCCCGGTGCTGGAAGGGATTTTAAATTCCCCGCCCTTACCCTCCGGCCCGGGAAAATCCTGTATAGCCTTTAAGGCGAGGTAGGGAAGAACAAAAAAAAAAAAGTTGGAGGATGTGGAGGACGATCTGAGGCGGCTGGGCGTTCGAAGATGGAGGGAAGTAGCACAAAACCGTGGAGATCGGTTAGCTGTAGTGGAGGACTCCCGGGTTCTTACAGGATCGTAGCGCCATTATAATCATAATAATAATATACATTACAATAATTCTGTGTGGCCTATTAGATTGCTTCTCAATCTTAAGAGTTAACTACCTAAAACTCATTCTTCGTTTCGGTTAATTCTCGAATCGTTCCGTTCGTGTTCACTGCGGCTGGGTTCAATTAATTATTTCCAATTCTATCTCTTCAAAGTAGTGTTCTAGGTCATATGATCAACGTATCCCACAAAACAATAGCCTCATTCGAGCTGCATAGACTTGCATCCCATTTCGGGCAATAGCGCAAATTAGGCGAATGTGGATTGGTTGCACTTAACATGGAATTTCTAGAGTGCGAGGTAAATATTGTAAATAATTACATTTACAAGTTGAAGCTTTGTATTGATTTATTGTAATTACCTTTGCTGAAAATATAGACGCTTTGTGGTGACAGAAATCAAATCACTTTTTTTTTTTTTACACAACTAGGGGTAAATCTGAACTTATTCCATTACAAACCGGAACCTAGTTAATATGGGCAAAAGGTTTATCAAACAAGGAAGATTTTCTCAATGTGGGCTATCTGCAGTCTGATTGGAGGGCGTAGAAAAAGTTACAAATTTCTATATTTTACAAAAACTGAACTTATAAAATGATTACAATAAAGACAAACTCTACTTAAAATTATAGTTTATGATGCAATAAAGTGTGTTTACCTAAATAAAAAAAATTCTTTTATTGATTCTTATTGTACTTTCTACGATCGGCAATATCCATGGCGACATATATTTAATAAATTATTGAAGGAAGTTAGCCGACTGTTCTACATAGCATGGGTGATAAATATTCAGTCTTTAAAAAAAAAAAAAGTTTTTTAAAAAAGCTGCGTCCTGAATATTTTTCACCCATTATATATTTAATATATATTTACTTAATTTTAAGTATCAGCGATTACATTATCATAGCTTTTTAGTTCTTTCTATAATCATTAATATTTTATATTATTTACCGGTTTTCAATCCAAATAATTTACATTTACATTTGACATGCCTACCACTTCCGAAACATTGACTGCTGCTCACGCTGACGATACACCAATTTTAACAAAACACCATAACACCAGACTTGCCCCTCTGAATTTACAAAATGAATCATTAAATTTACAAAATTGGTAATCACTTTGAAAAATCAGATTAAATCATGACAAATCACAACATATAACATTTACAGTTTGACAGGACACATGCCAACAAGTTTATATCGGCGGCAACCAAATTCCTTAGACAGACACTGTATGTTATCTCGGTCTATTATTCGACAGAAGGATGATCTGAGGCCCACTAGTCAAAATGAAACGAAATACTTTGAAAAAACGACTGAAAATATTATACTCCGTTTTTTCCAGATCAAAATTGAAAATCAGACAAAAACTAAATACACACACTTACCTACTCAAACCATATGGACATTTATGACTCTGCAAAAATGACGTACTTACAAAAACTACAATCATTTCAATCCAAAATTTTAAGACTAATAACAGCAGTTTCCTAATACGTAAACGACAAAACTTTATATACCGACTTACAACAACCGACTATCGACCAACACGTACGCACTCTCTACTCCCGATTTCATCTTAAACTACACGGACATCCAAACGGACTTGTCAATGACAAGGCCACAGCAGACATACCCATCAGGAGACGACTAAAGAGGAGCTGGATGAAAGATCTCCTTTCCTAAATTATGAAGTAGACCAAGACTGAATCACAATAATAATAAAAATGCTGTAAAAATGTTTCTGAATCACATAAACATCTCTTTACGGATTTGTCATTTTTTATTTCGTTAGAGCTTTGTTATATTTTATCTATGCCTGCTTCTTACGATGTGCCTTCATTAAAAATAAATTTATAAGACTTTACCATTATAAAATAGTAAACAATTTTACCAATTCAAACCTACGTTTACTAATGTAATACAAAAAAATATATCAATTTAAAATATTTAAGTGTGTCATAACGTTTAATAAAGTTGAAAAGATCATCATTTTGTCTGTTTAAATCCCTTTTGTAATGTTTCTATAGAACTTCAGTAGAGGCAGGTAGAAAAACCAAGGAATAATAAGAAGGAGCATAAATATTTTTACAATCATTTACCTTTAAACCTATTATCATAAAATTTTACATCTAGACAAGTACTTTTATTTAAACATTTCTCATTTATAATTGTGGGTTAATGGTTGACTGTCGTGAATAATGAAGAGAAGGATGGTTGGTTTGATTCAGTCAGAAATAAGAAGGCAAAATATAAATAATAATATTTATTTTAACGTTTGCCGACGTTTCGACCTGAAGTTCAGGCCTTCACCAGGGCTAAGAATAGAACCAGATAACAAGGTATGAGAAATACGAATAACGTAGGTAAAAAAATTAAAGTAAAATGAAGTGGGTAGAATAATGACATTAGTCAGAACTAAGAGATAAATGATAATAACCGTTACAGAGTGTCGAATGATGAAGTAAACATAATCAATAAGGGTGACATAAATATTAAAATGGTAATCTTAGAATACAATTTAATCTTAGAATTTTTCTGTTTTACGTTTTATTCTAAGATTACAATTTTAATACTTATGTCACCCTTTTTGATTATGTTTACTTCATCATTCCGCACTTTGTAACGGTTATTATTATTTATATCTTAGTTCTTACTGTTGTCATTATTCTACCCACTTCATTTTATTTTAATTTTTTCAAGTACATTATTCATGTTTCTCATACCTTGTTATCTGGTTCTTTTCTTAGCCCTGATGAAGGCCTGAACTTGTTACGGTCTTTAATTTAGAAAAATCGTTCCCGCAACAAACTTGCCGGATACTCATTTGAGACGGCAGGATTCGCATAAAAAAAAAAAATAATCAAGAGTCAATTAAATATTACTAACTATCTAACGAACGCCACGCTATTTAATTGGTCGAAATTAGAAAATAGCGAAAACAAAAAAAATAAATTTAATTTAAAACAAACAAAAAAAAGATTAGGACGTGGAGATAGCTTCGAACTCGAAACCTATGGGTTTAAAAACATATGTTAATTAACCTCATAACCTATCGAACTTTCTTACTTGGTTAATAATGAGTTTCCCTAATCCCTCGAATAGGGTTTTACAGAAGAATATAATATACATAAAACGTGAAAACAAACTGAAAAAAAAGAAGAAAATAAAACTGGCTATTATTAATACTAATGATTAATTTACTTATTTCTATTGATTTAAATAACTGTTAAAGGAAATGAAAATTATGAACAAGAAATTAGATTTTTAAGAAAACAACGAAAATACAATTAACTTTAATTATCAAAGAAAAGAATATAAAATTATTATATAACTAAACATTAACTTACGACTATACAATAAAACAATCACAAATATTTGGGAACAAAAAAAATAGATAGAAAAAAAAAACTTATATGTACATATTTACAATATCCCACTGGTTGAACTCTGTACAATTGGCACATTGGGTTATCTAAAGAAGCGGGAACTTATTCAAACTAGCGTCGTCAAGGTCTCCTACGTCCACCTCTTTATACTGTGAAAATGTTCATTTACCAACTTGTAAAATCAAACGTCACTCGTCGCTGATAATCACAGGTTCATGGATAGGAAAAGAAAATCCGGTATACACCGTAAAACTAAAGTATTACACACAACCAAATCCTTAGCGTGCCTCAACACTCACGAGGTTCCGCCATCTCTCTCTCAACCGTCTTTTATTTTTCCTCCCGATCAGCTGTTAGTTATTCCAATCCGAAATAAAATTAATACTTAAAACTAAGACTTATTATAAACTAATACTTATAATTAAAACTAATTCTAAATACTTAATTTTATATTTAACCCTCTTCGAGTTAATAATAAAACTAGCAATTGTTTTAAGAACTAATATTTTTTTTTATTTCATTTTTCGTTACAAACTTCAGGTCAAAACGTCGGCAAATGCTAAAATAAATATTATTATTTATTTTTTCCTTCTTATTTCTGACTGACCAAACCAACCATCCTTCTCTTCATTTCTCATTTATTTATTTAAATAATCTCCAAGTAGCAATTACAACCGTAATTCCCATCTGTAAGAACCATAAGTTAAAAATAAAAAATAAAACTATTTTTTCTCCTATCCTAGAACAGATGGGGGACTTTGGCGGATGTCCAAAAACCCTTCGGAGAGGGAGAAAATTCGCAAAGTTTGACCGCACCTTTATGTAAATCGATAGTTTAACTGGGAAGGCCCTTTGGCATCCAACCCTTAGCCGGAGGACTGAATATATATCGGATTTTGTCCTTACTCGAAGGGTTTTGTTAGTATCCAGTAGGGTAGGCCTTATTGGGGCCTTTCACTCTAATTCCCTTGTATTGTGAGAGTTGTCTGACTTCTTAGCATTTACAAGAAAACCTCCGATAATAACCTCATTATCGGTGATGGCCGTTTTCAGATTCGTACGCTTGTATTCATGAAAGTGTTTATTTCATTTACACTCAAAACGATCGTTACACGTGTGAGTAATATAAAATCTTAATATAAAATTTTTCTCAAGAGTAAAGCGTAAAGCGTGGCCATTCTCTTGTATGGTAGTTAACAATTATCAATATTCTTCTAAAAAAAAAATATATTTTGTCTTTTTACTTTTATTACTTACTATTAATTACTTACTAAAACCTATTTGGACTTACGCATCACAAATATTTGGAACTGCTAAAAAGACTCACATAAAATAAACTTCAAATCTTTTAAGCTAAAACATTCAGGACAATCACTAAACTATCTTGGTACGTTAGGAATATAACCTTACATACTGACCTCCATATTCCGACTGTTAACGAACACATACGAACTCATCACAAACGATTTAACGTAAATTTACAAGGACATCCTAAAACATTCATGAATGACATGGCCACTACGAATATGCCAGGTAACGTCTGTAGAAGACTGAAGAGGAGCTGGATGAGGGACCTCCTGCCGCTGCTTCCCGCCCTCTCTCATGCCTTACATGCCATTATGTTTTTTTTCCACTATCATCACATTCACTGGTTGTCATTACCATTATGACAGCTGTGAATAAAAAAATAATAGTTTATTGATTGTTTTTGTTTACGTATCACATGATGAATATGAAGTATTGTTAATTCTTGTATCAAAGACTTTTTTATTCAACCCTTGCTTAGACAACTTAAAGTAAGTAAAAACTCTGTCAAATCAAACTACGTCTGTACAATGACGCAGGACGATTCAGGAGAACAAAGCTTGGCATGTTATCTTTTGTCCTTTGTTAAAACCTGACCGCTAGACATCTCATCGATTATAAAAACTAGGACACCGAAGAGCCATAGACACATTTTGGGCAGTTTTACCTCCAGAGTGCGGCATTAATAATAGGTCAGTGCCACTACATTATGGAGCTTGTTGGAAGAGTATAGAATGAGGACGATACATTACTTTGGCTAGGTGAAATATTAATGTGAGGGAAAGTCCTAGGGTTCGGCCTGAGTTATTGGAACCTCGCTGTCCTCAAGTATCTCTTCCTGGATATCCTTTAGCACTTTTTTAGTTCCACTTCAGCCCTTTCCAGGACCTGACTGTGATAAATATCAAAACGCTTTATAATTTATTGCTTCGAGTTAAAATAAAAAATACTCGTTGTCCTCCTTTTACTACTATTTTCCAAAAGATATACTTTTATTAATACTTAATAAAACAGGCCATAAAATAAAACAACTATCATTTCATCACGATAAGCATTTATAATCTGGGCTGCTAAGCTTAAGATTTCGGGTTCGAGTCCAGCTGGTGACTAGTAATTTATCTTACGTGGATCGACGCTGGGGTCGGGAGACCCTTCTGTGGCACACCCAACCTCTGCTAAGTGATTTATCTTAATTAAATAATTAATTAAGAGGAAAAAACCTGGCGATTGAGCGTGAGCTTGGTCTAATAACCTCTCTGCAACATTAAAATGACAACCGTTGGCCTTGAAACAGACAACTTGAAAGTTCTAAACAAAGTATTGAGCCCAATAACTTTCTTGAGTTTTAAAGGTAAAAAGCAAAAGCATTTATACTATTTTTAAAATTTGTAATAGTTTTTTTTTCATTCTTCATATTTCTATCCACACCTATCATAGTATTGAGAATAAGCAGATGTGATCATATTGTTAAGAAAATTGGCATTTAAGGCATGAGAAAGATTAGTACCCAGCAGTACCTCTTCCTGGTCTTGGTCTCCTTCATAATTTAGGAAAGGAGATATCTCATCCAGCTCCTCTTTAGTCGTCTCCTGATGAGCATGTCAGATAGTTTAAGATGATATCAGGAGTAGAGAGTACGTATGTGTTGGTCTATAGTCGATTGTTGTAAGTCGATATGTAAAGTTTTGCTATTTACGTACAAGGAAGCTGCTGTTATTAGTCTTAAAATTTTGGATTGAAATGATTATAGTTTTAGTAAAATATTCACTAAAATATATCAATTATGATTAAAATCGATACGTTAAAATATGTATTTCTACTAATGAACAGCTGTGTAAGATTTGTGATCGGGGCCCCAAGATACTCCCATGTTTCTCACCGCTATGCTGAGTTAAAGTGGCTTTTCCCCTCCTTCCGAAGACAATATTTCCTAGGTACGTTCCTCTACCAAATCATCAACAGTCATCGTCCTTCTTACGCCTACAATCTTCTCCAGTTCAAATCCTCAGTCCATTCCCTGTCCACAAGATCTCGACCTTCTAATCTTTACATGCCTTCTCACAGATCTGCCTCATTCCAAAATTCCTTTGTTGTTCGCTCTGTCAATTTCTGGAATTCCCTCCCTATCAAAATTCGACATTCCCCATCCATATCCAAATTCAAAATCCTCCTATTCCAATTCCTATCCCAAGAACAGTCAGATAGTTGCTAACCATTCGAGCTGATTTTAATAGAGAATTTGATACATAAAAATTCATTGATTGATTCATTGATACATTTTTATTTTTTAATTCATATTATTTTCTTAAAAGTGTATACTAGTGCAAATAGCTTTAAGTGCCTTGTTATAGTATTAATTGTTTTTTATATAGTTTCGTTTTTTTTTTTATATAGAATGTTTACCTTATATTTTTTTTACATTATTTCTTTTTTTCGATTGATTTTATTTTGGCCAGATGTGATCTTTTAATTTTGTTCTATTTTGTTATTCTCAAGGGACTGTGTCCCAGAATAAAATTATTTTTCTATCTATCTATCTATCTATTTCTGTAAAAAAAGGATTGGTGATTGCAGCGAAGCAAAGCCATTCACGATTAACCAAACCTTAATTTTCGCTTCTTTCTTTGTCTAACTAGGAGGTCAAAAACGATTAAAAATACTATACTCCCTTTTTTCTAAATCAAAATTGAAAATCAGACAAAAACTAAACACGTCCACTTACCTACTTAAACCCATATGGATATACCTCACACATATTTACGGTTCTGCAAAAAAGACGCACTTACAAAAACTACAATCATTTCAATCCAAAGTTTTAAGACTAATAACAGCAGCTCCCTTGTACGTAAACAGCAAAACTTTATATACCGACTTACAACAACCGACTATCGACCAACACATACGTACTCTCTACTCCCGATTTCATCTTAAACTGCAAGGACATCACAACGGATTTATCAACCACATAGCCACAGCTGACATGCCCATCAGGAAACAACTAAAGAGGAGCTGGATGAGAGATCTCCTTTCCTAAATTATGAAGTAGACCAAGACCAGGAAGAGGTAGTGCTGGGTACCTATCTTCTTCATGCCTTAAATACCAATTTTCTATATAATCAGATCACATCTGCTTATTGTCAAGATTATGACGGGTAGATAGAAGTATGAAGAAAGAAATATATATATATATATATATATATATATATATATATATATATATATATTTTTTCTTTATTCTTTTATATATATTTATTTATTCTTTATCTTAACAATTGAGCTATTTGTAGTTCTAGCTTTGAAGAGGATCCCATCGTTGACTTATAAAAAGAAAATACCGTAATCGAAACGACATTAAACATAAAGAAAATGAACATTCTATAGTTTGTTAAATAATTGATAAGTGACCTTATTCCCAATTATATAGTTAGGTTTAAATTTAATACTCAAAGGTCGATTAAGGAAAAGTTGTAAATATATATATATATATATATATATATTAGTGATCTAAAGTAGGTACAATTCTACCCTTCATAAAGTAGGCATAAAAAAAATGATTACATAAGGGGGAGGAAATGAACGAAATTGATTGTGATCTTAGTCAAATCACTTCCTTGCACAACTGGTGACTTGGAAACCGCACTTCCCTTAAATATTACTGAACTCAATACGGGTTGTAGTGGTACAGGTTTTAATAATGAAAAGAAATTCTCATTTTATTTTATTTATATTAAGTGAATTAGTTCAAGTTCAGTAAAAACAGTTTATTGGCTTAGATCTAACTACTGTTTAAATAAAAATAAATCCCTTCCAATCAGCTGAGTAAGTATAATACGAAGGTCTGGCTATAAAACCTGATTGGACCACGTCCTCCGGCATAAAATCCACGACAGTAGGCAGTCGACCAATCTTGATCAAGGAGGTGGGATGAGCGGTGGTTGTTTTAATCTGAACGGTAATGGGCTGCAGGATGTCTGATGGTGGAAGTCGATAAAGAGAGGTATAATTTAAAAAAAAAGAAATAAATAAAAAGAAATGCAATAGTTGATTTATCAAATAGTTCGGCCATCAGAGGTCGTAAGATAAAACATAACATTAAAGGTAAGGCGTTTAAAAATTTTCATAAAATATATTTATCAAATCATTTCATTATATTTATATTTCATCCACATCCAGCAATATAATGCCGGCTTTGCATTCACTGTCACAGACCTGGAAGTGATGCAGTCAATCACTGCAAAGGTGATACGGATTTTTTATGCATTAAATATAACATATCACGTAGTGTATAAACATGTAAAATTGTTACTTTTTATATTAACACTAGCGATGTAATATAATTTTTATTAACTAATATTTTGTATAACATTTTACTTTCACTTCCCTTTTTTAAAAAATACCTATTTCTTCTAAAAAAAAGGGTAAAAATAAATTACAAAACAGATACTAAACACTTAGGAACACATTACGCAGACATTATTAACAAAATTAAAATATGGTATAACTTGAATACTGCTTTCTAACCAACAGTCATTTAGTATCAATAGAAAAATATGATCTTGGGAGACTATATTACGTATTAGTAGAAAAAGGCCTTTTTAATCTCGATAAAATATCTCGTTTCAAATTAAGTCACGTGATATTTAAATATTTTAATGTTGGCAACGCCTCTCCTCCTTGAAGGATTTGTCTCATTCTATTTTGTTCTGTGACTAACTGTGCAAGTAGGTACACTGCTATAAAGCGAGTAAGTTGTTATATTTTTATGTTTTGATATATATGTATATGTATATGTGTATATATATATATATATATATATATATATATATATATATATATATATATATATATATATATATATGTATATATATGTATATATAAACATAACTATTTAATTGGGAATAATGTCACTTATTAATTATTTAATGAACTACTGAATGTTCATTACCTTTATGTTTATTGACGTTTCGATTCCGGTATTTTCTTTTTATAAGTCAACGATGGGATCCTCTTCAAAGCTAGAATTTTAAAAATAGAGCTTCGATCAGGCCAGGGACATACCGTCAGTCTCAGCACCGTCCACTAGCACATATATTAAGCTACTGCTAGTTGTAAGATTTGTTGTAAAAGAGTTGTAAAGATATATATACATATATATATATATATATATATATATATATATATATATATATATATATATATATATATATATATATATATATATTGTTGATTAGTGAAAAATGTGTTTAAGGTTATTATGGTTTTAAAAATGGGCTAATGTCTAATAAGAAATCTTATGAAAGATTTTTGTATATGTTTTTTCAGATGAGGATTTGAATAACTAATAAAATCAGATTATCACTGAAGATGCGTGATAAATATAAAGTTATTTTATATCAAGACTAAAAAGGCCTTTTTCTACGAATAGAAAACCAGTAAATAATCAAATATGAAAGCCAATAACATCTCAAGTAGCTAGCAGAATTATTGTTCTCATAAATGTGACGCTCCAGACAGTATATTTTTTATTTTATACATAACACAAAAACTTCAATTTATTACAAAGATGTACACGAGAATCTAGGTAATTATTGCGAATTATATAACAACATTACATGGACTTGTATTGTAGTACGCATTATTTTTTAATTAACTCTTTTCCAGCCATTAATTGATGTGAAAATATGGGAATAACGTTTTGAAGATGGGAATATATTATACCTGAAACGTCAACTTGACATGAATTTTAACAAATAATTTAATTTTTTTATACTTGAAAGTTTTTATTGCCAAAAACAGAGAAAAAAATGATAATTGTTATTAAATAATATTTTACTTTCACTTCCCTGTTTTTCTAAAAATACCCATTTCTTCAACAACAACAAAAAGTTTAATGAGTGGAAATTGTGTAATGCACGCGCCACACCAGTTTTTTTTTAATTTGAATTTTAAAAAAAAAGAAACTAATCTTGTTCAAAAGGAAATTAAATGTTTTTTAATACGGCGCTTTATGATACAATACCCGCAATACTGTTTTGTCTTACAGGTCTAATCTAGCCGACCAGGTGAAGGGGTTATCAGGACGCCTAAAGCAAAACATGACTGGCAGCTTGATAATTGATAGTGGCAATTATAAATTGTAAAATTTGTGTATGAAAAATATTGAGTTTATTTTATCTTAATGATTTATTTCATATTTTTTATTTTATATTTCGCAGCAATACAATATTTAATTTTCCGCAGCTATTTTCCTATTTGGAATTCGATTACTTATGGCCGTTGAAGATTGAAAAATGTCACCTTTAGCAAAAATAGAATAAACATGTCAAAAAGTTACATATGACCTTTTGCACTAAAAGTAGCGATATGGAATAAGACGTAAAATATGCACCAAAGAAACATATTATGTGCAGCAAAAAATACCAAAAATAAATCGGAGAAAGCATTAAAAAGTAAGTGAAACTTCAATTAGTTTTTTTTTTAAACTCATGTGAAAATAAAACGGAAGACGCTCAATAGACGACTCAAACTATTTTACGAATCTTTTTTCAATTAGAACTGAGACGGAAACCAAATACATACCTATACTTACCTAAACCAAAATGGACTGACTCCTCACAGATATAAGGTATTGCTAAAAAGACCCACTTACACAAACTTCAAACTGTCCAATAAAAAATATTACAACTTATAACTAAAGCACCTTGGTACGTGACAAACAAATTTTCACATACAGACTTCCTCCTGCCTACAGCTGACCATAACATATGAACACTTTACAAGCGTTTTCACAACTATTTACACGGACATACTAACATACTAATCAGAGATATGGCTTCAGCTCACATGCCCATCAATACGAGGAGACTAAAAAGGCGCTGGATGAGAGACCTACTTTCATAACGAACCATTGTAAATTATTTAAGCGAGAGAAGAGGTACTTCTGGGTCATATCCTTCCCCATGCCTGACATGTCATTTTCGTTAGTCGTCAACAGCTGTAGATTGATATTGAAAGAAAAAAAACACTCATAAAAACTACCATTATCAAGCCCATTTGAACATGTGGAATAGAGCTTTGAGGTTCCACAAAGTCATCAAATTCTTCCCATAATCAATCCTTACAATCCATAATATTCCTTTTGTAAAGGTCCTAAATCCAAAATGTCAAGTTAATGCTCCTTATTATGTCACAAATAAAATTATCAATAAACAGCTCAACATTCTTCTTGTTAAAGACCTGGCTACAATTAGATATTCTCTTTTAATTCCATACTCTTTGGTCACTCTAACCCTCTAGTTCATAACCTTCATCCAAAATAATTCCTTACAACGCTCCGAGGTATCTGAAGAACAGATGGTCAAGGAACCTCCTAAATTAATTTAATCTTGTGCTACCCATGGGTAGTCTCTTTACAAGTTTTGATAATATTTTATTTATCTTGTTTTTAAAATTTACTTGTTGTATATATGTATACAGTTGTAAATATCAATAAATTTAAAAAAATATATATTTTCATTCATTCATATAATAATAATAATAAATCATATAATAATAAAATAATATAAGGCTTAGCGAACCCAAAGGTTCAATGCCGACACCGCCAATCGCTTATTACACACCTCGGCTTTAATGCACTCTTCTCACATTCGCTTTGGTCTACCCCTCGGACGTTTACCATTCGGTACAGCGAATTTTAACTTTTTAAGAATTCTCTCGTTACTAAGAACAAATAATTTTACAAGCCCATTTAATTCGACGGGATGAAATCACCTCAATTATATTGCCCGGATACAGTTCACGCAAGTCGGCGTTGTGTTACCGTCTGAACTCTCCGGTTAATTCATTATTCTTCAATCCGAATATTCTACGCAATACTTTATTTTCAAAAACCTTAAGACGTTGCTCATCCCCGAATGTAAGCAGCCACGTTTCGCATCCATAAAGAACTGTAGGTAATATAATGGTTTTATAGATTCTAATTTCTTACATTAAGGGCTGAGCAACGTGTTAAGGTTTTTGAAAATAAAGTATTGCGTAGGACCGTAGAAGGATGAATTAACCGGAGAGTTCAGACGGTTACACTTCGCCGAATCGCGTGAACTGTATCCGGGCAATATAATTGAGGTGATTCATTCATATACCGAAATAATTTAAACATTTTTTTTTTTATTTCTTAATGACATTTACAACTGTATTACATAAATACATCTAGTAAATTTGGACATAATAGATATGATGACATGAATACACTTGCTGAGTAACTACCCAATGGTACCACTCTAATGATATGACTACATTAGGAGATCACGGGGCCATCTTCTTTTCAGACGCCCCGGAGGGTTATCAGGAATTGAAGAGGAAGCAAGTTTAGAAAAGAGAGGGTTGGGATGATTCTGAAGTTTATTATGGAAGGATAGGTATCTGGATTGGGTCAGATCTAATTTAAACATGTGAACAAATAAAAGCGGAAATTAAAATGTTTTTTAAAAACTGAAATATGTTTTTTTTTTTTTTACTTGATTGGACCCGTCAAATATACATTTATTATTAAATATGCAAAAATTGGCTATATGAAGTTCGATCATTTCATCTGAGTAAACTTATTCGTAAAGATACTTGATCAGGAGTATAAAAAATGGATGCAAAAAAATATTCGATTGCATACAAACGTGGTCCTTCTTGATTATTAGGCAACCATCGCAGTGACAACGCTGCATATAACTGGACATATAACTGGAACTCCATCGCAACATCTAATTTTTTTATTATTTTGATTTAATATAAACAATTGTTAAAAATAATTATAAGTAGGTTTTTGTACAGAATACGATAGACAAGATGCCAGACTACCTCAACTCCGGTTCTCATGAACCGAAACCAAATCAAGCGAACAGTTATTGTTTCCCAACTCATCCCACAGGAACAGATACGTTTCCTGGCATTTCATCCAGACAGGCAACTCAGATAGAATGCTCGTCCTAGACTCGACCGAAATGAACTTGTCCGTCGATTATTCCCACAACTGATTCCGACAACTTCGACGTTTCCTTGTCTCACGCCCACAATATTACATCCGTTGAAAAAAAAAAAAATCTATCAATGAGATATACCTATAAAATACAGGTCACATTATTTTTTTTAAATTTTGATGATACAGCCCTCTCGTATTATTGGGTGCTTGCATAGAAAACTAATCTGGTGCGCGCATCACACAACATTCACTTACCGTTCTACTTTCAACAGAAATTATTTTGTGACGAAATTTAGCTATTAAAATGTTTTTTATGAGCATATGAAATGGAACTCCATTCTAACCTAAAAAGTATAACATAAACAACAATGAGACTTTGGCAGTCATAACTTTGCAGAGTTTCAACTCTCCTGATGTTGCAGGACCTCCCTCCCCCATTTTTCACTAACGGTTATTGCATATGATTTGCATATGATTTCACTAACGGTTATTGCATATGATTTGCAAATTTTTATCAGAGAAATTTTAGTTAATAGTTCGAGTATAATTTTTAAATTAAATATACCAATCATTTGGCGCAATTATTAGTTAGGTATAAAGTAGGATTTATCAGGTAATATATCAGATTTGATGTAAGTGGTTGGTCACTAATACAACATAAATTAATTATTATAATACAACTTCAATTTTAAGATTATTAAAAAAATAAAAGATACTATAAGAAACTGCTCGACATTTCCGGCTGCTTCAATACTTACTAGCCAAACTTTCTAAAGTTTCCATTAATTACAAAAGGCTCATTTACATGATTATAATAAGAGAGTTGGACTTAGAGTGTTAAGCTTTGGGACTCCACCAAACCATCGAATTTCTAACGTATCCAATCCTCACAATCCAAAATACTATGTAAAATCTTTTATTATATATGTAATGTCCTATATTCAATCACAAATAAAATCATTCATAAAGACCTTAATGTGCCATATGTCGCTGATATATAAACTTTAATGAAAAACTCCAGTCCCATCCGAATGCACTTGTTTCCAGTTTTGCTTCTTTCTCGATTCCTGATAGTCCACCTATTCGTCCGAATAGAAGATGGTCTCGTAGTTTTCTCACTTAGAATTAATTTGGGAATGCTTCCATTGAGCAGTGTCTTCATAAGTCTGTTCATGCTACTATCCCTGATTTTTTCATATTTGCTAGTTATATTTATTTAATAAAGTTGTAAATTTCATTAAATAAATTTAAAAAAGTATATTAGAACTGTCCTCTTGCATAATTTATGACTATTTGTATTGATGTAAAATATTAACAAGCCTATATACCCATCAGGCCTATCAATTACCTTTATTTCATCAGCAAATGGAAAGTCTTTCAATTAATCCTATATCATATTGAATTTGATATTTTTTTAAATTTCCTGATTGGTTATATTTCCAAAGCTATTAAAAACCATTAGAAAAAGAAGTGGGTATTGAAAACGCGGGACGATACAAAGTGGCTTCCGAGAATTCGCTTCCTTTCAGGCTAAGAGCTTTTATGAAGAGGAAATTAAAAAACTTTTTCATTACAAGAAATCAATAAAAGCCAAAGGACATTTTTTATTAGCTTGTAAAATTAAATTATTCGTTTTTGATTTTATTTGACCCATTTCCTTTGTCCGCATGATGAAACCCACATGTATAATTGAAATCGTACACGTTTGGATGAATGCTATTCTTCTCTTATCAAGTTCAGCCTGTATCATAAATGCTTTGATTGAATAGTTAATGTAGAAAATAAATTCAATATTAAAATTATGCTTTTGCGTTGACTTAACGTGCATTTATTTCCTTTTAATTTTTATTTATTATAGAAATTTACAACTGTATTAAATGACAAATACAGCAAGCAAATATTAACAAGCAGCATGACATGTACAACATGAAGAGAAACTAGCCATTGGCAGCACACCAATTATATTTCTATATTAGAAGGTCCCAAGACCATCTTCTTTTCAGACGCCTCGGAGGGTTATCATTAATAGATGAGGAAGCAAAATTGGAAACAAGAGGGTCCGGATGGTTCTGAAATTTATTATGAAAGGACAGGTATCTGGATTGAGCTAAATCGGAAACATATCTTACATTAAGGTCATTATGGATGATTTTATTTGTGACTAAGTCGGGAGCATTAAGGATTTTACGAAGGGATTGGATACGAGAGGAATTTAATGGTTTAGTAGAGCCCCAAACCTCGATCCCTTAAGTCCAAATAGACCTTATTATAGTAATATATATGGGTCTTTTGTAAATAGTTGGAAGTTTAGAGTTGGAGTAGACGGAAACGGGCGGTTTCTAGTCGTTTTAGTCTGGTATCCCCCGACTGAGTCGTTTGTCAAGGTGGAGTCCTAGGTATCGGATTCGTTCAACAGGGATAAGTGGGGTATTGTAAAAGGATACTGTAGGACAGGAAGTCATAGGTTTACGACGAAAAGTAAAGGTAATTTGATGGGATTTATTGGAATTTGTTTCAATCCTCCAGTTTTGACACCACTTTTCAAGACTTTTGATGTGTGATTAAAGATTTTGGGACGCAGTAGATGGATCGTTATTAACTGATAGGATACACGTGTCATCGGCGTATCCTTTTAATTTAACTTAATTTCTATTATTCCCAAACAGCAGATGTAAATATATATATAATCTAAATTATGACGTTGATAACTAACAGGTTTTATGCCTTAACTATATAATAACCAAACAATCCTTTTAAGCTCATCTTCGGAGTAAAATAATTTGGAAATTTAATTTTGAGCTTACACACAATCACGTGATCAGCTCATTCCGATATTGGTGAATTGAATAGATTTTCTCTAATAAAATTTTTATATTTTAAAAGTCGCATAATCGCGCAAGTTAAAGTCTCAAGAACCGTGAATCATCGAGAATTTATTGTTTAAAATTTCCAATAACTGTAGAATAAAAAAAAATTAAAGGTCGTGAAATGACATTCGTATCGTGTCCTAAATGCGTATGCCCGTTATCGGAAATTCAGGTCTCTATTCGACCAAGCGTCGTACAAGTAGCTATGAATGAAAAATGCAAGAGGTTATTGAAAGAGAGCTGTTGAATTGAGAAGTCGAGGGGAGAACTACCCATTGGGATGTATTAGATGACCAAGGGACCTCCACGGGGATCGACTTCGTAGTGGAATATTCTGAGGGTGTAAGAATGGACCTTACATATCGGTCAGTAGGAGGGACTGCTTGGAATTTTAATGGTAAGTATCTGGTAGTGTTCACGCCACGGCATTAATTTATTTTATTTTTATTTTCAACATATTCGGTTAATTGTTATTTTTGTTTATTTCATAAAATGAAACCAATTAATAATTATATGTATACATTCTTAGCCCCATAGCTTATATTGTGTAGATTCAACGGAGTTATACTTTTATTATTTTTTTTGTGCTAGGTTCAAGTCATAAGGCGGTAAAATTGACACTGAGCTGAGTATTGCCAACTTCAACACTGCCAGTGTAGTTTTACTGTAAAGAAACGCACTTTTCCCGTCGTGCTTGCCGCTGCCCATTTGCAGATTTAATTACATGAACACCCATATTGAACCTACGTTCAGTAGCTGAAGAAGCATTGGAGTGCCATTGGTTCGTCAATATCTACGACCGTCACCTGCTTGAGAACACGTAAAGCTGTTCCATTTTTATTGTTTTGTTTTCGTTTAGTTTTGTATAATTCCTACATTAGGGTTAATATATATTTGTTAATTTTTCCATAATCAAACATCGAACTATTTTATTAGATATTTCATAATTATTATTAACATTGCATTCAGCTTATCATTATTTTCATGTTAGAAGTCGAGACTACAGAGTGCACTTTGACGAAGACGAGCTCCTTACCCTGTTCTTCGCAGACGATCAAGTAGTGATGGCCCGGAAGAAAGTATTCCTGGAGATGGTGGTTGTACAATTAAAGAAAGCTTATGAAGAGGCAGGTCTCAGGATTAACTTCCAAAAGACTGAGTATATGGCACTGGGAAATGAGGAAGAGGACCTACGCATAGGTGAACAGGTATGTAGAAGAGTAAAGGCATTTAAATACCTCGGGTCCTATCTGGAAGATGTTGGAACGACCGAAGTGGATGTCCGAAACAAGGTAGAGATGGCAAGAAAAGCTACTAGAATGCTGCATCCTGTTCTCTAGAACGACACTATTTCAAACGCGAACAAGCGGCGTATCTTCACTGCTATTTTCGAGTCCATATTAACCTACGGATGTGACGCATGGTCGATGAATGCTGGCTTGTATGCCAAAATTCGGACTGTAGAAATGGATTTCTGAAGAAGGTGTCTACAGTTAACGAGGCTGGACAGAGTCCGAAATGAAGTGGTGAGACAGATAATAGGTGTAGAGGAGAACGTCTCAGATAGGATCGGGAAACGGCGATTGAGTTGGCAGAACAGAGTCCTGGACTGGCAGCCATACGTAAAGCGTAGGCGAGGACGACCGAGAACCACGTGGATGGAAGGAGTCCGAGAAGAGATGGCCGGCCGAGGTCTACAGGAGGGTGACTGGGAGGATAGAAATGTGTGGAGCTCTGCTCTGACCTGAAGAGGTATCCCACGTTGGAACACCGGTAATAAGTAAGTAAGAAGTTATTACTTTATTTTATCTATTGATACCAGTGTAAAATTAATTCCATTTTATATTTTATGTTTTCATTATTAATAGGTGTAAATATTTCAAAATACAGTCCACTTTCTTTTTAATTACAATCAATTTAAATTGAGTACTATTTAGGCTTCATTCGAAGTTGATTTAAACTAAGAGAGAGCTTAACAGGTAGGTTATCGGTGTATTCATTAGGTCGTGTTACATGACCTTATGGATTAATATTATTTATTTTATAATTATCTATTGGCAACCAATAATATCGTCGGTATAAATGCTAACTATCATATATGATCATTTTTCAACACTGCACTCTAGCGATTGCAAGTGTAATTAAATATTTTTAAGAGTGATTACAAAATCTTCAAACATTTATAAATCTCTCTCATTGCTTGGGCTGAATTAATAATTATATTAAAGTGGTGATTTTCAGATTAGATAGTTAGCATTTGTATCGACGATATGTTCTTAGGATAAGGCTGGAAAGTATTAACTGAGTAAGAAAGAATTATTCATGCAAAGTAAATTTGTTTTAATTCGAAGACTTTTATTTAATAAAATAAAATTCAATATCGTGGAATATGTGGATCTTTTTTATTTAATGATTATATCCTCTATCTGATGTATGGCTTAATAAAAATATTTCACTAGGTACTTATCCCTTAAAATAAAAATAAATGCATAGAAACTTATGAACTAACTTAACAATTTATGAAGTTTCTGATTTACCTAAGTTCATACAGACATCTTCAACTGTATTTAACTCGTAACATGTTATATAACAAACATGAGGATTTGAATTATATCTAATGGATTTTTTTTTTTTATTGGTGATATTTACAACTGTATTACAAGGAAAAATACATTCAGTAAATGTGAACAAAGGAATAAAATAGCATGAAATCACATGTTGATAAACTACCCATTGGTAGCACTCTAATAATGGAATTTAAAATTTTAACTTTTAATTTTTTTGAAATTATTTTATGAAAATCTTTCAATCATGATGGGTCCATATTTGTTTCAGCATTGAGTTATTTTATTTTTTTTTTTTTGGAAGTTTACAGAGTATCATGGTTTGTTATTAAATTTTAATAGAAAAGTGGGCCTCAAGATTTTTCACTACAACAATGTGGTCAATTTATTTTTCAAAAAAAATCGTATGCGTATATAAATAAATATTTAATGCAATAACTTTGAAACAATATACATTTGAGAATCTAGGCAAAATATTTCAATAAGAATGAATTTACACCTCAAACATTCAAATATTGTAAAATTAGTTAAAACTGCTCTCACCCACCACAGCATAAAAAAAAAAAAACAGAATTAAATTTAACCTAAAAGAACCTAATTTATTGGTTAAAGAATCAAATATTTCACAAACAAAAATAATAGAATCAATTTTTATTTTAATATCTCCCTAATTTTATAAGATAATGGTTCATTCTAAAAATAAGATGATTTAACAATTTAGTTTTAAAGCATATTTAACCCAATTAATAAAATTATACATATAACAATCACTCTTATAGTCTATTGAATTTTTCGTGTACTATTGCATGTTAATAATGACAAATCTCCAGGATAAATTAGAGGATAAAATATAATAGGTAAGATTAACAACTTAATAAGTCAATATATAAAAATATATCCATTGCTTAAAAATAAATATATACAAACAAAATTTCTATTAAAGTCTGGTGATGTGATGTAAAATCCCGAAACGTTTCACATAAATAAATAAACAAGAAGAATTTTGGAATACAAAGGCTTAGATTTTTAGATTTAATTTATCTCATTACAATATAATCTCTCATATGACTTAAGAAGAAATATGTAAAAATTACCCAACAAAAGAAATTTTAAAATATATAAATAAATAAATAATATGATCTGAAACATTTGCAATTGAAACAATTGAACGACTAGTTTTGATCTTGAAACACTAGGGACAAGAAACAGAAATTTATTTTATTTTTTATATATATAGATATTTTTTTCCAAATATCTCTCTCATTTTACACTTTTATTTCCTCGAATGAATGTCCTTGTTTTGTATCTACTATGATACATTTTGAAAAGGTTATATTTATTTATATTTGTTTGTTATATATAAGAGAATATAAAGTTATTTAGACGAGTAAAAGGAAGAAATGAAGAAACTAATCCAATGCTTTGTATGATATAGGACGAAAGGAAAACAGAGCGGAATTGAAATATTTTAAAGTAAAGGGTTACCAAACATCTTTAAAGAAACGAGACATATTTACTTTTTTAATTTGATTATTGGTTATCCAATTTTCATATTGGAGAATTAAAATTAATCCAACCTATCATGTCCATCCTTTTGGGGGGGGGGAGTGTTGTAATAGATTCCGACTATTAAAACTGATTTACAGTACCATCATCAAGCCCATTTGAATGTATGGTATTGAGCTTTGCAGCTCTACAAAAACATTGAATTTTTCTCGTATCCAATCCTTACTTACAATAAAAAATCCTGCGTAAAATCCTAAATGTTCCTATGTAACAAATAAAATTATCCATAAAGATTTCAACATTCCTCCAGCGGAAGACTTGGCCCTAACTAGATATTCCTCTTTTAATTCCAAACTCTTTAATCACCCCCATCCTCTTGTTCATAACCTTTCATCCAATACAATTCCTTACAACCCTCTGAGACGTCTGAAAAGAAGATGTCCAAGGGACCTCATAAATTAATTAATCGTTAATTAATTAACTAATTAAGTGTTACCAGTGGGTAGCGTCTTCACAAGTACCTTCTTATATATTCCTATATAAAATTTATATATTCCTATATCATATTTACTAATTGTATATATGTTTACAGTTGTAAATTTCAATAAAATAAAAGAAATTGATTATTTGGAAATTAAATTTTAAAAATGAGAAAGAAACCTTCAAGGACAGGAAAAAAGTCTTTTGAAAATGATAAAAGTTAAATAAATCATCATTAAAAAGTAGAATTTGATTTATTTAATTGTGTTAATACTCCTCAGGGAGGGCAACTTCAATAAACAAATAAACTCTCCTAGATGTCTAGTCTGTCCAACGAAAGGAAAATGTAATTATTCGAGCATATTAATTAATATGAATTCCTAGAACTACTGTTATTTATTTGAAAGGACAACTGAGGAATGGTTTGAGTTTACATTTTGAGAAATAATTTGGCTGACCAACAATATAAAACAATATATCAACTACTCTCATGATACATTTCAAAACCCTTGATTGAGAGGGAATGGGAGAAAAAACGTCAAATTATTCGATTATCAAGGTTTGAAATGAGGTCTCACATACAGCTCCTTTTTAATATCCTTCTTATACTGAATAATATTTAGTAATTAACAGGGTGTATAAAAAAAATTACCGTTTTATCAAATTCAAGATTTCAAAGGACTGTAAATATTTTAATTGTAATTAATACTTACCAATTCTTCATAATTCCATTAGAGCATTCTCTAAGCTTGTATAATCCCATTCGACTTCTTAAAAAAAAAAAAATCAGTTTAGTTATTTCTTCCAAAGGAGAAACACGACAGTGTCCTACGAAATTCTCGTAATTTTAAGGCATTACTGGAAAAAAATTTCACAGAAGCTGAATCAGCACGTAAAACTATTAAATAAGAAGAGGAAGCTGTCCTTGACCAGCGCACTGCTCGGCATTGGTTTGGAAAAATAGCAGTGGAGATACGACGTTGGAAAGGAAGAAGAGATCCAAGCGACCATTAATGGATATTGATTAGATTCTGCAGGAAGCTGTTGAATCAAATCCTTCCCCGAATACTCGAGAAGTTGCTTGGGAGTGTGCTGTGTCGAAAGATACAGTTAGTCGCCATCTACTCTCCATGGGGAAGATGAACTTACTTCTCATCATTCAGCTAATAGGTTAGAAATTTGAGAAAATTTATTGAAAACCCTTGCCTGAAAAATTTCTGCCTCATCCACCATATAGTCCAGACCTCGCACCATCGGATTACTACTTATTTAAATCCATGGCCCATTTTCTTCAAGAGAAAAACTTGATAATTTTGCAGAAGTTGAAATTGCGGTCCAAGAGTTCTTTACGAGCCACCTCAAAGAATGGTATCAGTGTGTTACTGAGAAATTGGCCAGCAGATGGCTAATTACGGTAAATAACAATAGACTATACTTTGAGTAATAATTTTATTTTATATAAAAGAAATAATACGACAAATATTTGGTTGAAAAACGTTCATTTTTTTTATATACCCTATTACTCTATGGAGTATTATAGTATTTATATTTCGGGTGAATTTCAGCAGTTAACCCAAATTTTGAAGAAAAAAAAAAATAAATAAATCAGACTTGGATCCCTTAGCTTCTGATTATTTAATGATATGTTTCGCTTATGTACATTCTAATTTATTATATTTATAATGACATTAAATTGAAATACTGTGGATAAAATTTCTTATTAGAAAATCTTATCATTTCCACCAAAAATCGTGGATATAATTGAAAAAAAAAGAAGGTATAATATCGGAAATATAAATCTGAGACCAGTTCATTAAACTAAGTCAGTTAGTCGTCATGGTTTCAAGGCCACGAAACCTAAAAACATTCATGCATTATTCAAGAATGCCAAGGCTGGGATATTAAAATGTCAAGTCGCTTGTCGTCAATTTATTTGAATACATTTTTTTAAAAAATGGGAATCATAAAACTTTGGTTCGATTTCTGATACAATTTGTAATTGGAACTTGGAGATAAATGTTATTTTTATGTTCAATAATGAGAAAATTGCTTCTTAGCTTCTTATACTCTGAGGACTCACTGCTCTGCCGAAAAAGAAAACAACTAAAAAATACAATAGAAGGTGGAGATTGAACGGCTGGCCTTTATACATAAGTTATTTTTACCTTTCCACAACATCCCTAGTTCACACAGCGACAGGAAGAATGAAACGTATAACAACTACATCAACTTCCTTCTCAATACTTTATATATTTTCTTTTAAGAACTTATAGGAAACTTATAGGAAGTTATAGGAAATGGAATGATTAGACTTAATACTGAAAATTACAGATGGCCAGCTACTTTACAAGCATTATTCCTGACGCGAAGAATTTAAGAATATTCCTAACATTTCAGAAATTAAAAAAAGTTGGACACCCTGTTTGTGGTAGGTGGTTATCAATGGGTCGAAATAAGGAAATTAATACACAACATGTGCTATGTATTGTAAAGACCGCCGGTGGAATAATTATTTTAAATGTATAAATAAATATCATAAGTGCGGTATTCCAACATCTGGCGGTACCTGACTGAGGGTAACCCATTAGGACAACCTTTTGTAAGTGGTAATAAAAACCCTTAAGGACCACCGACAAAGACCGACAAGTGTTTAAACAGGATCCCGAAAGACCTTTTCACACCTTCCACCAGAAATACCTAAGTCTGTACCTGCTGCTTTACCTTGGCCTGGGGAGAGGGCGTGGTCATCCCATAGGCTGATAATATTCAACCAATCAGGAAAAAGGATTACCAAAAGAGAGGGGAATGAAAAAAGGTGGAAAATATAGAACTTGGACGGGGACACTTCTTCGGGGAACTTGGAGCTGAGAGGACTTCTTCTGGGGACTCGGAGAGGAGAAGCGAGGGAGTCGAGGGAGGAAGACGAAGACAGCCGGAGGGAGCTGATGGACGGACTAGACGCTGAATGAGAGCAGAGACAAGGTATCCAGATATGACGGCTAGAAACACTATGAAGGACCAGCTAAGTGGTAACAAGCATTTAGTTAAACTAATGTAAATTTGTGTTGGCAACCATACATCATTAATTAATATAATCTATATAGCACGTAACTTTAATCAAATATCAAACATTCTCCTCTAGTATGATTCTTAACTATTCATTATGTATGTAGGTTTAGTTATTATTTTGTATATAGATGTTTTTGGTTTTATTCAAGCTTGTAAATATAATAGTTAGTAAACCATCTTAGTACTTTTACATTCTACCTTGCATGCCACCAATTAGTAATAGAAACAAATAGTAAATTTATAAACATGATACCTTTAGAAAGGAAATCCGATAAAATTATATGGTTCAATCTAGGATACTACAGTAGGGGGTCTGTGGTATCTAACATTTAAATACATCATTAATATATTTTAAGTTGATCGGTTCCCTTCTGGGACCGATATAAATACATATAAATACAAATAAATGCGATTCCTGGAACCCCTTACTCGCCGTAGAAACGCGAGGCCAGGAACATAGCACATGGAAGCGGCTGAAGATGACTTATATTATTCTCCTTCGTATATGCTATTATTTCAATTTATTACTGTAAAATAAATTATACAATGATATTCTCAGGTTTTTTATTTTTTTTTTAACTGTGAATATTTATCCTTTAGTGTGCTTGTCTTTTCTTAAAAACATAGAAAGCTAAGATAGAATTAGAAAAATCGTAGATCATATACAATTACTCTTGCTGCGGTATGTTCCATGTTTTCCTCCTTGTCCCTTAGTCTGAAAACTCATAATCTCGTCAAAATATGCCCCCCTTAAAAATTTTGACGACTCAACTTGCACCGCGAAACCCCCATCTGGGCACTCCTGTCAGTATGTAAGGTTTTGTTGGTCGCGTATCAAGATACTTTAGTTATGAGTCGTAATAGTTTTGATTGCAAAGCTTGAAGTTTTCAGCGATACCATACATCTGTAAGGATTAGTGTTGCCCAAAATCAGTCTTAGTCTTGCACTTTGCAAGACCAAGACCAAGACCGCCGGACTGTTGTAAGACTGGTAAAAAAAAATAAATAAATCGTTTTTTTGTGAATAATAATTAAAGCAAAATAGTTACTAATACTTGACAATTTTAGTTACTATATTCATTACAATATAATGAATTGATATAACCAATTTACGTTTTCATTTAACTCTTCCAATGTTTCGTTCGAGATAAGTTAGGTTTTCTCTATCTGAAAAATTACAGTAATATTTCTATAGTGATAGATAACTGCAAGACTATTGCGCAAGATCAAGACTGAGTCTGCAAGACCAAGACGCGTCTTGGTCTCGCATTTGGACAACACCAGTGAGGATTATGTCCATATAGGTTCCAGTAAGTATAGGTATGTAATTAGTTTCTGTTTCACTTCTATTTTTGAAGACTGGGAAAACAGTGATTAAAGTAGTTTGGACTCATTTATTGAGAATCTTCTGTTTCATTTTAACATGTGAGCCCCAAGTCATCCTTCTGTCAAAATTATGTACAATATAGTGTAGGATGGCCGTCTGAGAAATTTAATAGTTTTCGATATAAATAAGAGGGCAGATATTTCTTCGATGTTACAAGTTATTGTTTTGTTTTTGAGTTGCTTTGTTTAAGATTTTTATATATTTTTTATACGAATAAAAATATAGATAACTTCTCTCAAAATTAATGTTTTTTGGGATGAAAGTCACTTGGTCGCAAAGTTACTTTATGGTTTAATTTAATATGCAGGTATCAAAAGATTACTTCTGACACCAGATTAGATTTTTGAGGTGGAACAAATGGCCTATACCTTTAAGTCAGTTTTTAAAATCCTCTGAAAATAACTTAGCTCCGTTCAACACCTGATGATTCACCTAAAATAAAATTTATGGGAATAATAAGAGTTGTGTTCATAAAAAATCTGAAAAGAAATCTTAAAACTTTTTTTTGCCCGAGTTTAGGAAACTTGGAAACTCATTTACCAAAATATCGAACGGTAAATATAATTTGAGTTCCTAAATTCCTATTTCTAAAATTTTCAATACTAGTATCGTAATCAATGACTATAATGTTTATCTTATTATAAAATTGTATTAAGTTTATATAAAATAAAAATTTCTTAAGAATATTGAAAATAAAATATTGTATTTCACTTTTTACTATCGAAAAAAACTCATTTTTATCCCGGGTTTCCGAAACTCACATATGCGTTCCAGTTATATTTCCAACATTATTCACATGCCATACTTTGGCATTCCTTATCATACTTTTGTTCCTACAAAGGAATAAAACGACTCTAACTTCAGGAATGTTTCTACGAATAAATAATACCATTCTTAAAAAAAAAAAGAAAAAAAAAAAAAAAAAGGGAATGAAGTTAAGCGTTATTTAATTTTTCAGATCCATCTTGAAATGTTTCAGTTATTTGATAGAATTATAATATTCGAAGGTTCATATATTTCATGTATCTGAAGGCTCAAATGTTTCAGATCTATTAGAAATAGATTTAATTAAATGTAAGCCAAATTATAAAAGCCAGAACAGCATATAATATAATATTCTAAATTATTAATTTATATATTATATATTTCTCGAACCTTATACAAAGCGATACGTATATTCTGTTGAACATGGATCTAATGTTAGCTATGAAACATCTTATACGTATAAATGAGGTATTATATCAATATATTTATGAAATTAAATTTATTTCTAACTATCAAACAAAAATAACGAAACTGTACGTTTTGTATATATATTTAATTTCACAAAAAAAGTATAACATATCAAAATAGATTTTAGAAATAAATAAATAAATTGATATATCAACATGTTTATTTACCTAATAGGCCAATTTTGTTATCGAATATTTGTGAAATTATGATTAAAAAAAATGTATTTAGTTTTTTTTTAATTTAAATGATTCCATTGTATTAAAAACATGTCGGTTATATATAAAGTATATATATATAAATTTTAACATAATTTATTGATACAATTTGTTTTTTCCTGAGTTAAAACATATTTAAGCAATGTGATTTTTTCTGTACTAGACAAAACTTTATAAATTTAAATTTATAAAATTTAACAAACTAAGTTATACAAGTTCTTCCGAATAAAATAACTATGCCTCAACCTTTTATTATACTGTTTAGTCATTATTTTTTTATATAATTGTTCAATGCTTACATAATAATTCATTGAAACCGTACAGTGACAGGAACGATTTACGTTTTGTTTACTTGAAATATTTAGAATAAAAATAAAATAGTATCCCATTGGCACACAATGAAGTCACAAATCACAAACAATGTCAAATAAATAAAAATAACACAGTTCAGTTATGTAAATGAACAATTTATGCTTTGAAAGTATACATATATAATATTACCAATCATTTACATTGTTGCGTTTCTCTCAGTTATCGATTTGTTATCTTATTCAGTGTTCGTAAAAAAAATAAATAAAGTTATAATAATAAAAACAATAATTGTTTTATAGACAACACACCTAGTGGTGACAATTACTATGCGTTTTAATTTTAATAAGCCAAAGTTATTTCTAAAACCTCATACATAACATATTCAAAAACGAAATTTATTTCCTATCACACAATAAGATTCGAAATTGTATGATATAGAGCGGGTTAGAAAAACAAGCTATATATTTTGAGAATAAGCAGAGATAAGAAAATATAAACTGAGTTGCACTATCTCGGACCATCGCCCTCCCTTAATGGCCTTAGACAAATAATGCTATTCACCCAATTCCATTTAGGGGCGATAAAAATATATTTTATTACATTATTACACTAAAATCGGGGTCGGTTCCTTTACTGTAAAGTTCGACGAATCATCGACGTCGTTATAATATATAAATTGAACCATTTATCAATTATTTTAAAAGGTAAATTATACTTAATAATTCTCATTATTACTTCAGGAAATTCTTTGAATAATAATTTAAACTGATTAAGTTTTTACAAGATGTAATTTAAATATCGATGTCGTTATAATAAATAAATTGAATCATTTTATAGATAAATTATACTTAATAATACTCAATATTACTTCAGGAAATTCTTTGAATAATAAATTTAAACTAATTAAATTTTTACAAGATGTAATCTAGATAACGATGTCGTTAGAATAAATAATTCTCATTATTATTTCAGGATATTCTTTGAATATTTTTTTTTTTTTTTTTTTTTTTTTTGTCTTCAATTCTTCATGGTAGTAACAATAAGTAGATTTGTTGTTAGGTAGAAAATGGCATGATAGGCATAACGGAAAATGGAACCCAGCAGCACCCTGGTCTGTTTACATCCTAAAATAAGGAAAAGAGATCTCTCATCCAGCTCCTTTTCAGTCGCCTCCTGATGAGCATTTCAGCCATGGCCATGTTGTTGATAAGTCCATTGTGATGTCTGTGTAGTTTAAGATGAAATCGGGAATAGAGAATGCGTATGTGCTGGTCAATGGTTGGTTGTCTTAGGTCGGTATGTAAAGTCTTGTTGTTGACATACCAGGGGGCTGCAGTTATTATTTTTAAAATTTTACATTGAAAAGATTGTAGTTTTTGTAAGTGAGTCGTTTTAGCTGAACCGTAAATCTGTGAGGCAAATGTCCAAGTTGGTTTGAGCAGGTAAGCGTATGTATTTAGTTTTTGTCTAATTTTTAATTTTGATTTAGAAAAAGTGAGTATAGTATTTTCAGTCGCTTGTTCAAAGTCTTTCTTTTCAATTTTGACATGTGGGCCCCAAAAGTCATCCTTCTGTCAAACGCTCGGGTAAAGTCGGCTAGAGTCGACTAATTGAAATATTTTTACATATTAAAACGTCTCGGATTAAAACGTCTCAGAAACTAAAAATACTGCATACTGTAAGCGAGGAAGTTGTTCTATAATTCGAAATTATATCTAAAAGCAACGCGGAAATGAGGAGGCGAAAATGAAAAAATAGTGTCGAAAACCAAATGATAACGAGTTTAGTTGAACATATGGATTAAAATATTTCAGATTCTAAAAATCGAACCTATATACTGTAAGCGAGGAAAATGGTAAGCGTTTCATCTTCTTTGTAATGGGCTATTATTCAAAATTTTATCTTAATTCAATACCATGTTAGAGATTAGGAGAGGGAAAAAGATAGTGACCAAAACTAAATGATGATGGCCGATCAAAAATATAATGATGGCCGTTCTAACTCCTTCTCATATTATATCAACGGTCAACCATCTCTACCTAACTCCTTCTCATAAATTATAATGAGTTTATGATAATATATATATATTACTAATGCTAATACTATTACAACATTGACATTTTATTTTGACCACATTATTAAAATGGCTCGACGAGCCGAAACGTCGTCATTGTGATGAGTAGTCATTAAGTGACAAAAAAATGTTTAAATTGGTGTAAATATGGCTAATAATAAATTAACTTGAAAAGAAAGATATATAATATTATAACATTACATAAACTTCCGACTGGAGACTTCCACATAAATATTATACAGTAGTTGGATACAACATAAACTAATAAGTATCACTAATTTAAACAAGTAAATTATTAATCATTAATGACGTCTTTAGATTGACCTTGCTTTGATGTCTATATTTTATGTAATAACTTAAAAGAAACAATTTTTCGAACACGATGTAAAACAAGTTAATAGGTGCCTCCTCTCTCATATTGCAATGCTTGGTATGTGTTATAAAATATTGTATTTTTTTTATGTCAGAGTTATGGTATTTATTCATTTTCTTTTCTTTTCTTTTTTATTCAAATCTATGAAGCGTGAATACAGCTCTTATCCGTGAACAAAAACTTTTATCGGTGAATATGAAAAAAAAGTATGGGTGACCAAGTGGAATTGAGAAAGTAAAAAAATAAAATAAATAAATATTTCAGCAACAAGAGAAGAAATATTTTTCGAATTCATGGTTGTCAAAACAAAATTTAAAGCCGGGTTTAGACATTTCACGAACAAATATATAAATATTTATTTCACTATGATATTATTTCTTTCTTCTTTTTGATATTTTCCTTCTATTGTCGGTATCAAGAAAAAATAAATAGTTTGGTTTTATAATAATGTTGCTGTTAGTTAAGTTCGATGATTTTGTTTGCCATAATTTGTGAAATGTCTAAACGCACCTTAAAAGTTACTTTCGGTTTGATTGCAAGCAATTTTCAATTATCTGAATCCTCTCTTTCCGGAACAAAAAATTAGGGTAAAGATGAAAACATATCTGCTTCTAGAAAAAACTAAACATTGATAATAATACTTAATTATTTTTTTTTTTTAATCACTTATTTTTAATATAAATATAATTACAAATTCAACATAAATTCAATTGGAATGGCGGTTCAATTTTCAATCTATAAAAAAATGTATATATTTATATTAGAAAATAATATGAAAATTTGAGTAGAGTTGGCAATGTGTTAATTATTATAACGGTTTAATTGTTTTTAATAAATTTTAGATGCTGAAATGGGGACTAAACATTGATATTTCATATAATGAAATAAAAAAGTATGTAAAGACAAGTTTATAGTCCTTTTAATTAGCGTATTCGTCTGACATTTGAACGAGAAGACATGTGTGTTTTACTTTGACTGCAATCCTTAACGAACCTTCTGACCATATAAACGCAAGTGTTTTTTTTCTTGCTTACAAAGTTGTGGAGGATAAATGAACTAGGATTAATTTTAGCTTTGCCTACGGTAAGGCAACGTAAGGTAACGGTAGTATCCGTTTTTCTTTAAATTAAAATAAAATACTTTAAATTAAAAGAAGGATTTACATGCTTTCCAGGATGAAATCTATAAAAGATTTTACCGAAAAGAACAGCTAAATGTGTGACAAAATTCAAAAGGTAAAAAAGATATTCTGTTAATTGATATCTTGTATAGGAGTTTACCATTTACCATAAAAAGCGCCCCTTCATCTACATTGAATAATGTTTTGTGTAAATTAAAAAAAAGCATGATTGAAAAATAATACAGAAAAAAGTTAATTTGAAGCAGAATAGGCTATATCATTGCTAATAAGGATACGATTTGGATGATTTTTTCCCTATTAGGAAATTTAATTAATGTTTAAGTATGACTAATAAATAGATACCTATAATTTAGTTATTGTTGAGTTTATATTTCAGATATTTATAAATAAATATTTTTTAAAAAAATATCAATAATTTTTTTTTATTCTGACTTAAAAGCAAAGTTTTAGAGTAGGTATAAATAAAATATGATAAAGAAAGGTCAAGAATATTAAATTAATTATATTTAATATTCATTAATTCTAATTAAGTAGAAATTATTTGGCTTATTAAAATTTTACTGGTACTTTTATAAGAAATGCGAAAAAATAAGATAAAGCAACTATATTAAATTTAATACAACAAATATATACAAATCTCACAAAAAAGGTTAATAAACTACATAACATTGTTTATAATAATTAAATATAATGTTTAGCTATTAAATCATTATACGTTATAAATTATAAATGGAATCGAAAAATTTAGAAATACACGCCCATCCCATAAGCTTACAATGGAAGAGGAAAAAATTCTATTAAAGTATAGCAATAATAAAAATTATGATTAGCTGTTAAATTATGTATATAATCTTCGGTAAATTGAATATTTTTTTATTTATATGCCTATAATTTTTTCATTCTTCATAACTGTTTTCCTGTTATTTCTTAGCGATTTACTATACATATATAAATAGTATCTTAAAAATCGTCATGACTGTTTAGATGCATCAGTTTATAGAATAAGATATTTTTCGGCTATTGCACACAGAATTTTTTCTTTCTTTTTTATCATTAGTGATGAAAGTAATCTTCAAAATGAAGCCTTTAACATTAGTTTTAATAATGTGCTAAAGTATATGTTGTGCTTCATGAAAAAATAAGTAAATAAATGGCATCAAATTTTAGAAAATAGATAAATAAAAGGCCCATGTATATAATAGAATCAGCTTTATTCAGGAACAAAGTCCCTTAAGAATAACAATATTGATCATAAAAATTAACATTAAATCTGGCCAAAATACCTATTAAAATAAATAATTACTAAAACATAAGTAATAAGAGAAGTATTTACATAGCTATACAGATATATTAAAGAAAAAATATGAGCAATAAGGTCACAAAAATGCAAAACATTTGCTACAAACAATAAAGTAAAAAATAACTAAATGAAATTGGAAAAGAATGATAAATTACTTTTATAGGTCAACCGAATGATTATATAAATGATTTACATCTGTTCCTTAATATGTTCAAATGAATACTCATAATGGTATTGTAAAAATTAGAAAAAACTTATAATCTATATACTAAGACATAGATTGATAGGAGAAAACAGAAAAGTAAAAAAAAAGATAATATATATATATCGAAGAGTGCGTTCAATATTGATAAAAAATTAAATACACCTCAAGATTTATATATATAAGAAAAAAAAATAAACTTCTTATTGTTTTATCGTTTCCTTAGTGGCTTCATATCATGATAAGTAAATAAATTTAATACATATTAAAAATTGAAAAATATAAATTAAAAAATAATAAATAAAAATTAATGAAAGCTTTTACAGTTTTTTATCGTTATAAACTTTAATAACTGTGAGGTCATAAAACCAACCTTATAAGCCTTCTTATCATCAGTAAGGGACCACAAATCTTTCAAGTATTTCTCAATATACAACTGTAACAATATTGTTTAAGCAGGGTACCTGGACCTTCCTTCCACTTGTTATTACTTGCCTTCTGAAGGTGGATATTGAAGCCGGCATATTGCTCTGTGTCGATATTAAAAATGGCACCGAAACAAAATTGATTATAACTTGCAATATTTTTCGAAATTGCAATTGTTTTCTCAATTCACATCAATTTGTAAAGAGAAAAAAAAAAGACATCGTATGGATTTATGTATATATATTTAAAATATTATTTTTACCACAGAAATTGGAAGTTTTCAAGTAATAGTACAACTTAAGTATTTATTATATGCATTACATATGTTAATAAATATTATGAAAAATAAACATTATAAAACAATGACGATATTATAATTTTTTTTTTCTTTTTTTTTATTAATTATTCTTAAATTTTCCAAAGTGCAATGTTTTTAAGCAAAACAGAGGGAGACGAAATAAACTAAAATAATTTCGAATTTAATTCATAAATGAGCTGCTTTAAATGTATAACCGGCATTACTAAATCTTCTGCCCAAATAACAGACTACAAAAGCGTGTATTATTTTATTCTAACCGACCAACTTGAAAATAAATTTCCTCATTCCAAAATGTTTATAAATTAAACAAAATATAAATATTTATAATTTTTGAAAAAAAACGAACAATATTTTTACAAATGATAGTTGTAAAATCACAATACATACACTTGGCTGATGAAAATTTACAGAATGTGTTTAGGGTTGCCTATAAATTATAAAACAAATGCAAATTATTAAAATGAAATTTATTTTCATATTCCAGAGTTTCCGGCAAAATCACGATAATGTTGTAAGTTGTTTGCATTTTATGTTTTACACGAAAAAAACAACAACATAGTTTTCAATTTTTATATTTTTTTGTCAATTTTTATATTCAATTTTCAATTCTGATTTTCTATAGTTCGTATAAAGATAGACGTTCTATATTATTTTCAAGAAAAATAAAATTGAAATAAGCCTGAGAATATTTTACTTTATATAGCGACCGATATCTTTATTGCAATAGATCGTGGTATATATCGTTAATATCGTGGGATCATTGCAACACGTCATTAAGTAAAATTTCATAAAATTAAATCACCAAGTGCTTTGATGAGTTTTGCCTCATTAAATTCACAAAAACATTATTCAAAAATTTATCTTCATCAAAAAAACTAACTTAGTGACTTGTTGTAAAAACCGGCGATAAAGTCTTGTATTGCTGTTTTTTATTTATATTGTTGTTATTTTTTTTTTGTTTTGATGAAATTAAGTTACTGTATATTATTAGTAAAAAAATTATTTTTGAAGGCACACAGTTTAAAGACAACATTGCTTCTATTATTATTAGTACTATTATTGGTATTATAAAAAAATAATATTGATAATTTAATAAGAAAAAAAATAAGCTAATGAGATTTGGTTTTTCTACAGCAGGCGATCCTTTTAAATTCAAAGAAATGATCTTTGATTCAAATTAAAATAGGATTTAAAACCATTTAAAATTAATGTGTGAACAATTAGAAAATGTTTGTACATTAATCGTCTAGTTTTATTTTAAAATGAAAAAAAAAAAGTATTTGGATTATCTTTAAAGCGTTATATCTTCTTTCGATTTTTTGCGACAGTTCAAATTTCTTAAAAGATTTTTCAAATTTATCAGTTCATTCATGATTTATTAAATTCCCTACCTCTTAAATTAAGCTAGAAAATTCGTCAAAAATTTTCTGAATAAATACCATAAATTGTTGGACGGCCTGCGATGTTCTGGTAGATCGCGAGCGAACTGTCTCTTCGGCAGAGCAGTATTACCACGGATACTCGGAACTGGAGTGAGCTGAATCTGAGATCCGCCGCCAGGCAGCAGCACCATACAAGGTAGTTGCGTCCGGAACCGTTACAACCTGTTACTGAAAATGTAACCGGTAGATAAGAAAATTCCAGCAATTATATTAATATCATTCTTCTATAATGATTTTTTTTTTGTAATTATATTAGATAAAACGATGCATTAATTAATTTCAAAGCATATACAAAATGTTTTTTCAAATTTATTATTTAAATATATCGTTGTTCCTCAAGGTATTATCTTAGGTCCCATTTGCATAGCTGGCATCCCAACCCATTCTCCTACTTATCTTACTATTGACGCTGATAACACTAAATAACGACCCAATAATTTCATCCCAACCCTGCAGTCACACACTTCAGAAATTTTTTAACCTTTGTCGTAAACCTACAAAATACTGTCCTACAGTATCCTTTTAACAATTCTCCACTTATCCCTGTCGAACAAACCCGTTATTTAGGAGTACATCTCGATAACTGTCTTACTTGTAATCCTCATACAAGAATGAAACGATAAGAAACTGCTCATAGCTTCCGATTACTACACTTGCTTGACAAACGCATTAAACATCATTGATCACTCTAACCCAATGGCTCATAACCTTTCATCCGAAAAAATTCCTAACAATCTTCCGATTTGTTTCAAAAGAAGATTTCCATGGGTCCTCCTAAACTAATCCTATCATTGAAGATTGCGTGTTACCTATATTGTATATTTTTATAATAAATTTGCTTTTCCTCTCCTTCTTCCCCTTTTCAGTTATACGGATTTTTCTCAGCCCAGGAGTGAGGTCGGCGGATCAATCCCAGAGTTTAAAAAAACGGGGCATCAAGATTTGAACTAGTAATCTTAGGTTTATCAGGTTGCCGGGCAAAGCGTATTTTGCAGACATGGTAGCTCTGCCATCAATATATTTTATTTTTTTGTATTTATTCATACAGCTGTTAATTGCAATAAATGGATAAGAAAAAAATACATATTGAAATGTATAATTGTATATTTTACCGTCCAGCTAAACGAAAAATCCTGCAAAGTGTCGTTTGTTCATTATAGTTTTTTAGGTTGTAGTAATGAAACAAATTAATGGCAAAAAAAGACGAAGAACTTCATCTTCAGCCCTTTGTTTTCGGACTGAGTTACAAGCATTCTGTCCTCTAATTGATTGGGTGGAGGACATTTTGTTTAGTTCTATGCACGTCTAGTTTCTCAATAACTTCCTAGCAATGGAAGGAAAGAAGTACATTGTCTTATTTTTCAATACATCATTCCATAATACCCACGACCTTAGAATTACATGAGTATATAAACTAGATCTCGTTCTTCAGTCATTAGAAAAAAAGTAAGACGCCAGGATAGAGGAATAAGCTGGCATCAATATCTTTATCCTGAACTCGAGTAATGGAGAACGAAAAGGCTTTCGCAACCGTCGCTGAAAAAAATTGGAAAAACCGTCGAAATTTTTGTTATAATTTATTCATCAAACTTTTAATCTTAATCCTTCGGAACCAAAGCTAAACAAAGTGGCCTAAAAAAATAATAAGAGCTACGAAATTTTCATTTTTAAAAATATTTTTTCCAGAGAGACTCAACAATAAATTCGTCCCACGGTACAAAATATCTAGGTACGTCACTGTTGGAATACTATTTACTAGAAACCAAATTTATTTTTATAGAAGGAATATATATAATTAAATATATGTCGTGCTCAAAGGCCACCTGGCCGGCTTTTATTTTGTATATAAAATATAATTCTCTATGGTTTTATGACGGAAATACTGCGAGATTTTTCAAAAATCCTGTTTTACAAGCTCGCTTAACCGGTTCATTAAGAGTTAATTAAAATATTCTTTGAAAGTGCCTTCAAGATATTTATTGATTCACAACTGCAATTTTAATGCTTGAGCCGATCCATAAAATTGTAATATATGGATCATCTTTTGAAAAGCAATTAATAACATCGATCAGGGAGTTCTTGGAAGAGACACGAAATCAAAAATAACGTATTAAAGGGAACCACGTTCAAACGAATAAACGGCAATATTTATTTAACCTGTTGATTACTCTATAAATTCGCAGGTTAAAAATAAATCAAAAAAAAAAAATTTTAAAAACCCAGGGGTAATTAGTGTTAAAACTCTTTAACACTAATTACAGTTGTAGAATATATGATTACAATGATAGAGAGGGTTCCAACAGATGATTGAAATAGTGTAGGAATGACTTATTTGTTGTCAACATCTTTAATTCTGTACATAGTTTATTGATATTTTTATCATATCATATAATCCTCATTATTTATATATTTATTCATTTTTATGAATTTACGAAAATTTAATTTAAAACAAAAATTATATGAAATATGTCTGTACCCCGGACACACAACACCACCATGTTTGTTTTTTATTTATTCAAGAGAGCCAATGTTCCATAACTTTACGCTAATAAAATTAGTTTCTTTGTTACTAAATCTGTACTCCTGAGGTAAAGGACACTGTTGCATTTTTTTATTTGTTTGGATAGCCAATATTCCATAACTTTAAGCTATTAAAATTTGTTTCTTCATAACTAAATTATTTAATAAAAAATGAACATGGTTTCGTTTACATCCGGGAAACATATATGGTAAAAAAAAGTATTGCGATAGTGAAAAAAAAAAATTGAATTTTAGTTTTCAATGAAAACGATAATTTTAAGGTCTCTTAGTGCAAATAACCAAGACTCACAAAATGATCTGTGTGTATTTGTCTGTGTATGAAAATAGCTGAGCTCAAAAATGAAAACTAAAATTACGTATTGAAGGTAGTTATGTGCCAAAGATGTTATAGCTAATTTGTCATCAAAATCAACTAACCATAAGTGGCATTTTGTATCATCGATTTTACACATTTTTAGGATTCATCACATTATTGTAAAACTAAATCGTGATATGAGGTAAATATTTACCTTATTGGACTAGTCTGACAAAGGTTAAATGCCAAATTTTCAAAATGTTTTTTTATATAGTAATTTGGTCCACTTGAAATAATTAACTTGCCTTTCGTCGTTAGTAGTATTTTAAAAAATTGCTTAAAAGAAACTATTAAAAAATTAACTAAAGGAGGAAAAAGGAATTAAGTTTTTCCAGGTTGTCACAAAATATATCTGCATACTCCTAAGATATAGTTGGAAAGCTAAATAATAATATCTATAATATAATGTTATGGTATTCAGGCGTAGGAAAAGTCAAAGAAGTTAATGAAGTGTGATAAAAAAAACTGATGATTAACTGTTGTGAAAATTGTGTGTGATTCGTGCACAGGATTTTTTTTTTTTGTAATTATTTTAAATATATTCTTTTTATCTTAATTTATTTTACAGTAAATGTATATTTTGTTTAATTCCTATGTACCGCATATGGAACCTTTTTTTATAGGTTATTTTTATGGATATTTTTTCCCACAGCTCCTTGGTCTACCATTGTATACTCTTAAAACATCAGAGATCTTTCATTAATCCCCCAGTTTTTTTTTCATTATTTTTTTTTCAGTTTTTCAACGCTTTAATTTAATTTTATCTTCTTCTGTTTTTCTGTTTGTGTTTATTCATTGATGGATTTTATTTTCGGACTCAATTAGCATAGCCATACCCTTTACTCTTTATGTTTTCATATACTCATTAATTTATAAGTATTGAAGTGTGTAAAGTTAGTATACTATTGATAATCTATTTAGTATATTCTGGATGAAGGGGTGGGATATGTCAAAAGGCACTTTGAGCACGGATTCAAGGTGGGGGCTTCGAAGGTGTCTGAGGCATCCCTAAAAAATGTTTTTATTTCATTGATTCATATTTTTGTCTCTGACTGAGATGTGATGAAAACTAAAACCATTAAATGTTTAATTTTTTTTTAAGTTCAGCTACCAAATGTAAGCATTTATCAAGAGAACATATAAAAATGCCATCTCTAAAAGCATGGTTGTAGCTGTAATTACCGTTACTAAGTTACTAAAAAATTATAAATAATAAAGTTAACCTAATAATAAAAAATTTAGTTAAATTAAATTCTACTGTCAAAGGGCGAGACTACATAGGTTTAACATATAGCTCCATTGTGAACATACCCAGTTCGGGTACTTTCAATAAGATGACTGGAATTTGTTTTTTAAACATTCAGTGAAGAATTCGGTGCAATGAAAATCGGAAATTTTTTTTTGTTTATTTTCATTTTTTATTAATTTTTTTTTTAATAATCTTAAATCATCTAATTGTATATGTACACATTATTTTAAAATGTGTATTGACCAAATAGGACTTGATGAAGACCATTAGTGAATAAATAAATACAAAGCACTTGAAATCCTACCGCTTCAATTATTTTCCATTTACAAAATTATACTCAAATTTTAAAATAATAAATCATATAAAAAAGAAAATCTCAATTCTACAGTCTAAGAGAAAAAACATCATTCAAAAACAAATTTATACCATCTTTATTCAATCCTGCAACCTAGCTACAACATAAACACAGCTAAAAATGTTGACCACAAGAAAAAAAAAAATTATTGGGTCTTTCATTTATTTCTCAGACAAAATCATTCACAGCAAATTTTAATCAAATATGCAAACAAAATCAATCACAGATATAATTTTTTCTTAATCATTTGTTTTTGTTATCCAAAAATATCTAGGATAACATATCACTAAGTTATATATAGTTTTTATTATCGAACCAAGTATAGTACATGGCTATTTTTACCCAAATAGGCCCGTTTAAATAAAATATTAGATTTTATAATAAATGTATCTACTTAATTGTATTTATTGGATTATAATTATTTAGTTTTTAATGATTTAATGAATTATAAAAGTCTATAGTAATTTAAAATTATTCTTTACGGGTATATTTTCTCTCAAATCATTAAAACTACAATACAAAAAAGAAAATTATTTATTTTATGTCTTTCAAGAATTACGTTAATATATTAATTTATGACCATTGGTCGACATATAACTTCTTTTGTTTTTCAACAATTTTATTATTTTCTAATCCACAATTAACTGAAAAAAGTAGAAACCTTAGCTTTATTTTGAACTTATATGTCTTAAATGTACAAAACTTAAGGAATGTTTTTGTTGATAGATCCAGTGAAGTATACAACTTTTTTTAGGCTTACCCAGCATGGAACAATATCTTCCACTATTACCTATGTATCAAGCTGAAGGATCTGTTGAAAATTGCATGCAGGTGGTTGATATTTATATAATATAGCAGAAGAGCAATCAATTAAAACATCTGATAAAAGCTGAGATAGAAATAGGTAAATCTTCCAATAAACTCAAGATAATATTCTAATAAATTATCTATTGATTTAATTTCTTCAAGCTCAACTTCTAAAATATAATGGGAAATATTAAATATTATAAATATGTCCTCTATATTATGGGTTAGTTTTATGTAAAATAAATATATTTTCTGAAAAAAAACATTATAGTAGTAAATGTTTTTGTAAATTTTGACAAAATTTAACTTTTTTAATTATCGTTCATAAAAGCTAAATTAGATGTGTAACTTTTTTTATTTATAGTATTTTACATAATATGAGCCTTTCAGTTGACAGAATGACTAACTTCAATTTCAACACTTTTTATTATTAATTTTAGAGATATTTCTAGTGGGAAAATTTACACCTTTATTCACAGTTCTATATTTCAACACTGCAATCACCTACTCTGGAATCAACTAACTCACTGTCTGTACAGATATTTTAAATTTTCCAACTAGAAATATCACTAAAATTAAATATCTCAAAAATGTTGAAATTGGACTTAGTCATTCTGTCAACTGAAATGCTTATATATAGTGACCAATTTCCTGAAAAATATACGAATATGTCATTTTTAAATTACTGGATAATTGAATTTCTGCAAGTATTTTAGGAATTATCTGAGAAAATTAAGAACTTATAATTTATTTGTTACTAATGAACAATGCTAATTATTTGAGTCATTGCTGTTAACTTATGAAAATAGCGGAATCAACAAGAGTTTATATCGTATCCCAGATTATTTATGGAGATTTAATCTTTGTATGTCACTTGTACCTGAATTAAATACATAATTATAATTTTTAAAAAAAGTTTTATTTGGATTGACTTGGTGGCAGCAAAGATAGAAAAATATATGAAGGACCCTCACAGCACTAAAAATAGCCACTAAAAAAGAAGATTTGATACGCAATATGTATTTATAACCATGTAGGACAAAATTAAAAATTTTAAGAAATATTTTATATTCCATATGATCATCTCCATTTTATAATATATACACTTAAAATCAATAAAATTCTTCATTGCTAAATATATTGAAACATCAAATAATATATTTAAAAATTTTAAATATGTAAAAAAAATATGTAGTTTTATTATTTAAAGTCATTTTTTCTCATCATAATTTTCGGAAGCATAATGTTCAATATTATTCATAAATTAATACAGTTTAGAGAAAACGACTTATGTGAATCTTGCTATTATTTTTTCTTTGTTATTTCAATAATTTTATTTTTTATTTTATCAATATAATGTATTACTTAATGAGCATTTGCATTTTTTTGTATTCTAAATTTCTATTACCTTTAAATCAGATCCTTATTCTTAATTCAGAAATATTTTTTCTAGAAATATTATTTTAAAAAAATCTACTATTATGTTACTTTGGTTTATTATTTACAAAAATAAACATTCGTAATCATAAAAGAAAAAAAAATTCCCATTCCGATTGATGTTTTACATTTTAAGCTACATATACAATCAAATAATAAAAATCCATCTGTCAGTTGCATTTTTCTTCTTTTCTCTCTCAACCAGTTAGGAGTGTTATACAGTGCTTTCATTATATTTTACCTGTAATTATGTAGAAAAATGTTTAAAATAACACCAGAATTATTAATAAGTTATTATTTTTTTTAATTGGGATATTTAACCATTTTCAAAAACAAAATATGAGGACTCATTTACATAGTTGTGGTAGACCATATGTACAGGGGCCATTTGCAAGCTCTTACAGATAATGCTCCTCCATCAGGCGTGGGTACTTATGGTGTATGGTAACAGCCTATTGTATCCTAGTAATTATTTTATTAATGAAAAACCACCAAAACTATATCATCAACGCCTAAAAATATAAAGCAGTTTGACAGTTTGTATAAACAGTTTGTTTGCACTATTCACTAATCTTGCCCTATAAAAGGTGAACTAAAACTGTTAGGTACTAACATGAATAAATTAATTAATTTTTTAATCTAAATATTTAATCAATACTTCTTAAATATAAGCATTGCTACTGGTGTAATCAATTTTAATATGAAGAAAAAAGTAAAGATCTTAAAGATTATCATGATCTGAATACTATTTATCGATCTTTTCAAATGCATAACTAGCATCAATTCAAATTTTTTTTTTTTTATTAAGCTCATTGGGGCTGTTATATATATATATTGTAATGTCAACATTACATGGTATATAAATAGTGGCGCGAAAGTGGCAAGAGCATGAACTACAGGGAGGAAGTGGGGGAAGCAAGCCTCATGTAACTCAGACTGCGGCGGGCCGCCAAGAGGGAAGGTGCTAGCGGCCAAGTTGAGAAAATAGAAAGAGCCACAAAGTTTAGACTGGGACAATCAAGGTTTTTGAATGTATAATTTCTTAATGTATGTATCTCGTTTCTTTATATGTATTTAGTAATTTAGTAAATTATAGTTATTAAATGTTGAATGAGTGTTCAGTTGTCAGAACCCAACCTGAGAATTTATATTATGTGTTAAAATAAATAGATATTCAAAAAGTAAACTCGTTTGTTTGATTTATGTTGACAAAGAGAACGTTACAACATATATATATATATATATATATATATATATATATATATATATATAATAGAGTTACCCAGTGGTGTAAATAACATTACTGCAACTTCCAAGATGGAGATGAGTCCCTTTCAATTAATTCCAAGGGTTTTTTTTTAAATTGTGAAAGTGGTAGAGAAGGTTTCTCATTTCAACTAAAGAAGAAGATGAGTAATACGAGGCTAAATGCTCTAAAAATCAGGGGCATCCACCAGGAGCAAGTCTGAGCTCTTGAAGGTGGAATCAATGAGGAACACTGGGTCCCAATGATTTGAATTTCCCTTTCCAGAAAAAAATACCAACTGTTTAGGCAACTTTCACGATTATGGCAAAATAACTCGCAAGAGTCTCAATATGACAACATTCTAAATTTTATGGTAACATTCCAGTTTTTAAGCAGTGGTCTGTATCTTAAGGGATTGGTAGGTTAATGATTGTGAAAAAAAAAACAGCTTACCGTCTATATGCCAGCCCACATCTTTTTACCTGGAGAGCTCTCCGTAAGTGGCTTCTCGTGCTGGAGATGGTGTTTGCCCCGTGGTGGCTGCTTGTAGATTGGCCAGATACAACCAGTTCCTTTCAGGGCTTAAATGTTATCTTTATCTTTTAGATCTGCCCCCACCACTGCCGTATTGCGGACTATTTAAACGAAAACCCCTCTTTTGCACAACCACCAGCTTAACCCTCATTTTTTAGTCAGAACTCAACCAGACTACATTTTTCAAACTCATTATTAAATATAAAATAAATATTATTAAATAAATATAAGCACATAAATACACTTACAATCAGTAAGTTACTAATGCTTGAAACAATTCTTTTTTTTTAATAGCCCCATATTGCACTGTGCCACCACAGCCTTTGCACTTCAATGAGCAGTATCTGTTGCAGTGGTTCTTGGCTTGAAAAAGTGTTGGAAAAATCCTTCTGTTTAAAGATAATATGCTGAATAAAATAGAGATTGTTAGCAGTTAATTAATCTTGTAAATATGTAAATGGTGAGGTTGATATAATAAGTCATACTGGAAATCTCAGTTTTTGCAAAATACTTACCTCAGTTCATAGGTATTTTCTTGGTATCTTGGTTATATTCTTGTATTGAAAGTAACTGACTATAATTGATCATATTTATTAAATAAAATGTTTGGTATTTTTTTGAGTTTAAATTTGTTCTGGTACCTTCCTTTTTTTTATATATTTTAGTTAATAGAAAAACAAAATGCATAATTTTGGAAGTTGTCTTCCTAACACTGATTCTTTTCTTGATAAATAGAATTAACAATTTGTATTTTGCTATTACTATGTTGCTTATATGTTATAACGTACTGTTGAAAGATGTTTAACAATGGTAGAACTTTAGGCCAATAAGTTTTTAATATAATTTAAATAACTACAGAATTCTTCTTCATATTTCGGGGCAATACATTTTTTCAAAAAACACATCAAAATTTGATAAGTTCTTATGCATAAAACACTCTTGTTTAACTTATTATAAACAAAATAAAAATGAAATATAGCACCAGTATTAACTATGAAGCTTCTATTTCTTTTAGTTCTAGTTCTTTTAGAAGTGTTTCTAAAAAAAAACTAATAAAGCCAGTACTCTGATCCCAACATAGCATCCTTAAATCTCCAAAGCCACCTCACCTTGATTGAGCACTGGTGTAATAACTGGCGCATTAAAGTTAATGAATCTAAATGCCAACATATTACCTTTACACTCCGACGCAGTTTCTGTCCACCAATACACTTTAATTCCATCCAGCTTCCATACTCAGACACAGTCCGTTATCTTGGCTTTCATTTAGACCGAAGACTAACGTGGAACCCACATACTAGACTCAAAAGACAAGAACTCAACCGACGATACGGCCAGCTATACAGGCTACTAAACAGAAAATCCAAACTTTCAATTGAAAACAAATTACTTATCTACAAGACAATACTGAAACCTATATGGACATACGGACTTGAACGGGGGGGGACAGCAAAAGCTTCTAACATCAAACGTATTCAATCTTTTCAATCTAAAGTCCTTCAAACAATAGTTGATGCTCCGTTCTATGTAACTAACAAAATCCTACACCATGACCTTAATATCCCATTTGTCCTAGACCTTATTCCAGAAAAATTCTCCAAATTTCACCAGAACCTTACCTATCATCCAAATCCCTTTGCACAATCTCTATCCAGCACCAACCATCCCTACAATCTTCCTCAAAGGTTGAAGCGGCAGTGGCCCAGAGACCTTCTGTAAATAAGCATCTATTGGAGTTGGAACAATGGCCAGATCCTCCACTCAAGCCCGAGTGTGTATGATTAGGTTAGTTCCTTTGTTTATATACTTTATTTTATTTTATTGTATTTATTATTATTAAGTTTCTGTATTATTTATTTTTATTATTGTAAATAGAGTGTGAGTGTGCTCTCTGAACACTATTATAAATGTCCTTGGTGTGACAGAATGTAATATTTCTAAATAAACAAATATATATAAGTAAAAAATAAAAAATAAAATAAAGCCAGTAATACATCAAAACTCTTGGTACCTAAGTTCATTAAATGAGTCTGATGTGTTACACACAGAGTAATTTATTAATAATAATAATTGAATGGCACTTGTTTCATTATAAAATTTAATATTAAATTTATTTCTAACCATCCTCAAAATCAAATTTAATTTTTTTAAAAATATTAATCAGTGTCTGATTACTAAAAATATGACAAATAAAAGGATTTAAAAGCAAAACATGTAACTATCTCATATTAATATAAATCGATTTAATTTATTTTTCTATTAACAATAATAACAATATCAAACACTTAGTCAGTGGTAGTCAAATAATTTTGTTTTGGTTTGAATTTTATTCAAACTTTTTTATTTTTTTTTATTTTTATGAACATGAGATTATTCTCCCTCAAGGCTTATATACCTGATGAGACTCTTGGGCAGAGGCAGGAGGTATATCCCAACAGGCAATTGGAAGTTGTCGTTGAGCGATTCCCTAATGGCCACACGAGCGAGGTGCTTAAGGCTAGCAACTGGCCACCCTTCAACTCCTGAAGGTCTCACGACAGCAGCAATATTCCTACAGGTGAAGATGTGGCATGTCACTCCAGAATGGCAATTGATCATCTCATCCAACATCTCCAATGGACTTAGAAGGCCCTGGAAGTAATAGTTGATTATTTTAAATATATAAAAACTTTCAGTTACATTATATTTTAGATTATGTTATATTATATATTAAAAAAAAAAATAAAGGCAGAAGAGCATGGATCCTTGAAATACCCAAAAATAATTATTTAGTATGAACAAATTACCATTTATTTAGTATTTTTCTTGATTGTTAGTAAATAAAATTTTCAGTGTAGTAATAAAGTTTTTTTTTTTTTAATTTTCTATTTATTCATTATAATTACTTTAGTGGATTAATCAACACTGATAGTGTCAAATGCCAACACTGTAATAGTAAACTTACCGTTAGCCATATTTTTCAGGAATGTTCTTTCTATATCTCGAAATTAACTAGTTTCAGACTCACACCCCCAATATCAAACATCTTTAAAAATGATGAAGAGATAGTAAAGTTAGTATTAAATTTTCTAAAATTAAACAACTTGTTAAACAGAATTTAAAAGTTGAAATTCAAATCTAGTTCAGATAAACAAAATTAAACACAGGCCTTGATGACTTTGAAGTTTTATTCCTTAAAACCTCAACTTTTTTTGGTGGGGATTATTTGTTTATTGATAAATATTACAATCTGTCTCAATAAATGACATTTATAATAGAGTTCAGAGAGCACATTCACACCATATTTACAAAATAAATAAGGTAATTTCAAAATAATATAAAGTTAAATAAGAACAAAATAAAATAGCATAGTGAAGAAAGAAAATATAAATAATAGTAATAATAGAATAAAAATAAATGAATAACATAGAATTAAAATTCTCTTTAAAAAAAAAAGTAATGAAAAAAACATCTTAGACGCAGGCATACCTATTTACACTATTTACAGTCAGCCATGGGAACTCCGAACCAAACTTGTCTCCCCACATGTGGATAAAACCTCAACTAACAACAATAATTGATTATCGTCATTTCTGGTTTGTTCGTGGTTAAATTGCCACCATTTATATCTTTCTCTTGGTGAAAATATTGTTACTGTAAATCTTAACTCTCAAGGCCCCTCTGACTTTGGATAGAAATCAAACATTCTTTCACCATCGACTATTGAACCTGGAATGGAGTTGGACATCCATCTTTCTTAGGTACTGCTCTGTGAAAGAAGTACACCGTCAGATCCCACGTTATGACCCATCAAAGTTTATTGTGCTGAATAATTTAATTAATTAATGTTATGAAACTGTTTTTTTTTTACATGTGTACTCTTTTATACTATTACAAGATGTTATTTTAATAAATAATATTAGTGGACTAATAGTTCACTTGCTGGAGTGGTCTCTAGAAGAAATTTCATGATAAAACTAATTTAGTATGGCCTAGGAAATAATTTCATTGGACCTAAATGATGATGAATGTGTTCAAAGAGTGCATCAAATCCTGAAATTTCTGAAAACCTTTAATATCTTTTGTATGATATTTTTATTGAGTTTTCTTTTCTTTTTTTGAACTATTGCTTAATAATTTCAAAAATTTGTTATATAAAAATCTAATACATTTCCTTAGAAATACCTAATTGAGATAGAAAATAATACAAGGAATTAAACTGTATTGATATAACAACAAAAGAAAAGAATAATACCAAAAGAAAAGGAAATGGTGTCTCTCAATGCCATGCAAACTATGTCATATATCTGAAGAGTGTGAGCCTTAGGTTTACAGGAAGACTTTTCATGCCAAGATAAAAATTATGAAAGGAAATTTTCATGGAGATTTTGGAAATAATAAAGTATTTAAGAATTATTATTTATTTTTGTATTAATTACTTTCAGGGATAGTTAGTGATATCAAGAGCAATTCAAATCAGTAAAACAAAATTCAGGTCAATATCAACTTAGCCTGTTGATATCGTTGATACATTGAATATTTGGTCAAAAAATAAAATAGTTCATGTAAATCGTGTACTCAAGACCAAACTTTTTGGCTTGCAGGTCACATTATGACCTTCACTAAGTCCCGTAGGCTGCTTTAAGAACTGCACTAAGTCCCTAAAGCCCATAGCTTGTAATGAAAAAAAGAATCTTGTTCTATAAATGATAATTCAGTTGTAAAATGATCTTTCTAAGAGAAACAACTCATGAAATATATGTTGTAGCAATCTTATATTTGGGGGATTTACTTAATTTCTATTTTATTAATAGTTTTAAAATTTTACGACGTAATCAAAGATATTCTCATAGGCCGGATAAGAGGCGCTTGGAGGACAGATCTAGATCAATTAACTCTAAGTTTCTGTTCTTTAAATAAATCAGAAATATATAGACTGAACTAAACAACAGGAAAATAAAAACACTTTTATCAAAAGTATTGCAATACAATTTTAATGAATTATGTAATTAAAAGTAAATTATATTATTAAGCATTACGGAAAATTAAAAATAATAATCATTATTATTAAAACAATAGATCTTCAATTGACAATTGCTTAATAAAGATGTTTATTGAAATTTTCACCAAAACACATGAAATGTGTTTGGATCTTATATTTGTAAATAGTTTTTCTAAAATATTTGTTAATATTATTTACTGTTAAGAAGGTCTTTAATGATTAGAAAAGACCCTTTAGCATTTTTATCTTCCACTATTAATATTTTTACCTAAACAAAACTTAACGAAAAATTTAATGTGACTATTTGCTACACAGAAATATTGAAATGTATGAATGATTTTTACAAGATAGGAATAAGGGTGATTACCTATAGGTTAAACTTTATAAATATGTTGGAATAAATAAATGTGGAAGTTACTCAAAAGTTGAAATAAAAATGTTCAAAAGAGAGGTTAATAGACTGATGAGATGAGGTGTGGTTAAAAATTACCCAAATCATGATCAGAGGATTAACTGTGTAGCATTTTATTTTTTTATAGTTGTTGTTGGATAAATAATAGAATAATCTCTAAAAATTTAATCATTGCTCTACCAATCTGATATCTGAAAGGTATACTGAGAGGAATGAAACGAAATTATGGTTGTACCACATTTTGTGCAGTATCATCATTATTATATTATTATTATTATTATTATAAAAAGTTGGATAGATTAAAATAGTAAAAATAATATTGTTAGTAAATTTAACTAAATTAGGATCAAACAGTTGAGCTGTACTGATTCTGTGCGGATCTTTTAAAAATATTTTTCAGAGAAATCTATGACATGTATTTTTAATCAGGAAAGCTAATTAAAGTTGTCCTTTAAGTATCCTTCAAATTAAAAACAAAAAAAAAATTTCATAAATATGGAATTTTTGTTCTATCTATAGAAACATGTAAGAAAGAGATGTATGCTTGTAAAATCAAGGTATTAATGTGGTAATATCACACCAGAATATTGTTCATTCATGATCTAAGATTCCATTCCATCATGGCCTCATTAGAATTTTCAATGTAGATAAGAATTAATTTTAAAATATTTTTATTTTTATTAATAACTGACGGCTAAACATACATAAGGTAGTTGATGGACCTTGGCACCATACTGGACAAGAAGGAGGAAGACATCAGGCCTCTGAGCATGTATGGCCACTGTAGCAGGACTAGCCCTCATACAGGTTTGTAAGGGTACATCTACCATCCTCACCTCTGTACCATTGAGTGAGAACTGGAGTCGAGCCAACATTGCATGATGCAGGAAATATTTCAGAGCCTGCAGGCACTCATTTCTGTTGTCGAACTCACTCTTCCAGCCTGAGAAGGCACTACAAATCTTTGGCCCAAATATAGCACCTGAAAAAAAGAATATATTTCCTACATTTTAAAATTTAAATTAATTAACCCTCATTTAAAAAAATATTTTCAAAATATCAATCTGCACCTGGGAATACAAACCACAATGGTGGCATTTTACAGGAGAAGCATAATATGAAGTTTTCACATTTGGGTTTATTGCTGTCCCCCAACCCCCTTTAAAACATCCAATCATACATTTTCTGCATGAATAATGTTCACTTATTTCTATAAAAAAAGGAAGTTCACCTTAATTTTTTTATCGTTTAAATAAAAAAGAAATATAGACCAATAGAAGACTATAAAGCAACAAAATAACAATAAAAATGAAAATGTTTGTACTGTGGCACTCTTCATTCAAGCAATATCATGTTTTATTTTATAATTAACTTCTTATAGAAAAAAAACTCAATTGAGACACACTTGGTGCTCATGCAACCTATTGTTGTTGAAATAACAATCAACTTAAGAATTAGTGCACACATTTCAAAGAGTTTATAACAAACTATAATGTGAAAAAATAAATAAATATAGTATATTTGACAATGCTTAAGTATAAGCGCTATCTGCAAGGGTCTTCCTAAAATTATTTACTATACCTATTCTGAATTTTGATACTTATAGAAGTATTCTAGCAATCTTTTAATCAAGAAGAGATGTTGATATCCACCATAAAAGTATATTTTTTTAAAATAAATCTTGTAGCATAATTTTTTTAATAGTAAATTTTATAAGGTTGTTGAACACATTCTCAGCAACTAAAATATTAAGACTGTGGTAGAAATATTAACTAATTTCACAGATGTTTGACAACATCTACTAAAAAATAACTAGATGAGACCTTGCGTGACAAGAAAGAGGACCGAATATGGTACCACTGGTTTATTCTCTTTCCCGTGCCTTTCATATCCCTTTTCCTAAAATACTTTTTCATGTCATCGCATTTGCTGGTTTTAAAAGGATACTGGCAATTGAACAGAATTAAAAAGAAGGGGACCAATCCAATCCACACATGTTTTAAGTAAACTCAAATCAAAATCAAGAGGACAGAAAATCAAAAGCTTTCACAAACAAGAATGTGGCATTCTGTTTCCAAGGTTTTATTTAAATCTTCAAATTTTTATTGAAAACATCTGACCCATGAGATGGCTCTTTTTAGTTTAAAATAGTATTTAAAGCCTCCTATAGCTTATTTATGCATATTTTGCGGACTGAAAAAAAATCAAACAATAAAAATTTAAATAAAATTTACAAAGGAAGGTAAGCACCCCCACCAGTGAATGACATAGCTAAGGAAATGTTTGTCTTTTTTGGCTAATGCTGCCGTAATTATTATAGTTATAAGCTTCCCTGTTGGACATTTAGAATTTTTAGAGTCTCCTTTATCTATTGAACATTTTAAAATTGAAAAAATATTCAATTAGGCATATATAATCTCCATTAAAAAAAAAAACACCTTTTTGCACTAGTGATGGACACCCCGAAATTCAATCAATCTAGTAATGGACGTCGGTAACTCTAATAAACATAATTCAAAAAAATTCTAAAATCTTTATTTAACTATAAATGTTCAACTTATTCTTTGCAAAACTGCTAGTAAGAAGTTATGAAACATATTGATCTCAAGAGCACTATAGAAACAACAATGATAGGCATTTTAAAATTTTCTTTTGGAAACTTTGTTCATACAGTTGTCAATAGAGGGTATTGTCCTTCAATTCAGAAAAACTAGAACCTTCAAATCAACAAGGAAGCTCATTATTTACATAAAGAGTCCAACCTGTCCATCACTGGGCCCTCTGTCCATAACTTGTGCATTCACCTTAAATAAAGATTTTAAAATTTTTCTGAGATATGTTTATTACTGGTACCGACCCCCTGTCCATTACTAGAACAATTGAATTTTGTGGTGTCCATCACTAGTTCAAAAAGGTGATTTTTTAAATGTATATTATGCCTGCATAACTGAATATTTTTTCAATTTCAAAGTGTCAAATAGAAAAAGGAGACCATAGAGATTCTAAATGTCAAACTGAGAAGTTTATAACTATAATAATTACAGTGGCATAAGCCAAAAAATACAAAAATTTCCTTAGCTATTTCCATCACTGGTGCGCTTACCCTACTTCTAATTTGGTTTTTGTTTTTTGAGAAAATAAGATTCGATAAATTAATATGACCTCAGGTATGTACTGAATACTTTAGCAATAATTGTGTTATATATTAACCTGAAAAATTATATGGTTGCCACAAATACTCTTGTAATCATCAAGCAGTGATCAATTTTCCTAAATAATCAAGGGTCCTTTTAGCACTTCATCAACAGATGGATAAGACAGCCTCATTAAGCCCAATAATAATATACAACAAAAATCATGATTATTTATATTTTTGATTTATTATAACTATTTATTTAGGGTACCGAATAAATATATCCTTGAAGATATAAAATTGGCCCAAATATGGATAAGAGAACATTTCATAATATATATTAAAAACTTAAGTTAAACAATGCTCTCTTCTTTGCTTTCATAGTGAAAATGATACTCGACATATCTCAATAATAATGAAGAATATTTATTGTAATAGTATCCATAATCAGAAGAAAATATATATGCTTTTACTATTACAAAAAAGTAATTTAGGTTGCCTCAAAATACGACACTCAATCTAAAAAAGGCTTTTCAATTTTTCAACTTTTTTTCCAAGTAATTTAGTATGGTTTTCACAACATAATTTCATATTTTATTTTCAGACCATTCATTGAATATCTAAAAATCATAAATCAATAAACTGTTAAGGCTTTGTGAAATAATTTTAAAATTTAACTTTTTTGCAAGTTGTTATTTGAAATAATTTTATGCATTAAAATAAATATAAAGAATTAATGTAATAATTAAATAAAATAGAAAATTTTATCTTTTTAGAGATCAAAATTAAATTGAAATTTGACTATTACTGAAAATTATTAATTTATTATCTGTCCAGTTTCAATTAGTGCCCAAATAGGTCTGCAACTATTCTAGCTAAAATTAGTAGAAACAATATTACAGTATTTTATACATTTATACTATAAATAACTTTATTAAGAAATATTTATAAGTGGCCTGGAAGTTCTGTTTAACAATATTTAAGTCCCATAGAATCCATAAAATGCATTCAGTCAGACTGTCAACAGAAACTGCTTGAGCTCTTTACTCACCAGACACCAGCCTCTCAAAGGTCTGCTCGCAGTCAAAGATCTCTTGGAGGAGTTGCTGTACTGTGGTGGTGTTCCTCAGGTTGAACTTGAAGGCAATCCTGGCTGCAACATAGAGGACATTGTGATACTTCCCCATGAGGCAGACACGATTGTTTTTCAGCTTGCTCTTCCTGTGGAACTGAATGGCTCCCAGAATTGCTTTGTCGCATGTTTCTTCTGTGTTGTCCTTGTTCGCACAGGCCCGGATGAGAGTTGATAGGTATTCGCATAGCTGTCTGCGTCGATATCTAGACAAAAGACAGTATAAAATTATTTTATATTATTAAATTTAAAATAGATATTAACAAAAATTACCTTTAAATTATTAGAACTGTCATCACCACATATGCCGATGACACATGTATCCTATCAGTAAATAATGACCCATCAATTGCATCCCAAATGCTTCAATCACACATCATAAATTTTGAAGAATGGTGTCAAAACTGGAGAATTAACATAAACTCCAATAAATTCCACCAAATTACCTTTACCTTTCGTCCTATACCAATGACTTCCTGTCCTACAGTTTCCTTTAACAATACTCCACTTATCCCTGTTGAGCAAATCCGATACCTAGGACTCTACCTGGACAAATGACTAACTTGGAATCCTCATACTAGACTGAAACGACAAGAAACCGCTCGACGTTTCCGATTACTTCAGCACTTACTAGACAAACGCTCTAAACTTCCCATTAATTACAAAAGACTCATCTACTTGACTATAATAAGACCTATTTGGACTTACGGAGTTGAGCTATGGGGCTCCACTAAACCATCGAATTCCTCTCGCATCCAATCCTTACAATCCAAAATCCTTCGTAAAAATCCTAAATGCTCCCTACTTTGTTACAAATAAAACCATCCATAATGACCTTAATGTTTCTTTTGTTTTAGATCTGTCCCAATCCAGATACCTATCCTTCCATAATAAACTTCAGAATCATCCCAACCCTCTCGTTTCTAACCTTGCTTCCTCTTCAATTCCTGATAACCGGCGTCTGAAAAGAAGATGGCCCCGTGATCTCCTAATGTAGACATATCATTAGAGTGGTAACATTGGGAAGTTACACAGCAAGTGTTTTCATATCATTATATCCATATGTTTAAATTTACTAGATGTATTTATTTAATACAGTTGTAAATATCATTAAGAAATAATAATAAAAAAAAAATTATTATAAAACTAACTTGATTTAAATTTATGTTAAATGCTTGTCACTGTCAACAACCTGTTTTCTGCAAAAGGATGACCTATTTTTGCATTGTTTCGAATCCAAATCACAAGCAACTTTTTTTGTAACAAGAGAGTAGTGAACAGTCATATTTTTAAAGACTTTTTATATAAAGTATATCTCTTTGAATTTATAGAAGTACAGGTCTGTCAGCTACTGGTGATAGGCCCCATTATTGGGCTCCAGTAGCTGACACTCATTTAATTTCCATTTAATTCATCAAGATAAGTTATAAAAAATATAAAACATAATCCAAAAAATGTCCTTACTGATAACACGGTTGTTTCTGGGATATTAAATGGACCGTGAGGAACATTCCTGATTTTACATCCTTTATTTCGGTTACAGTTTCCAGCAAGCCTAAAGCAAAGCAGACAAACATACAAGAAGAAAATCAAAAAATTATAAAATAGAAGTTCAGAAATCTTATTTTTCCCATTTTTTGAGAAGGATGTTAGGCATCGTTACACTGTCAGCTACTTGTGATTTTACGTTACTGAAGTTCTAATAAAAGCACTGGCGGTTGAAAGGGAGGGAGGGAGGACTTTTGGGCTGAAGTACCACAAAAATAAATTCTTTTTTTTTCTTTACTTTACTCCATGTAAGTTTCTTTGAGTGATCTGATCTAAATACTTAAACAATAACTTTTGTTTTAAAATTACAATGCATTTACAGCTACTAATTGTAAACAGATGCCAGATTTTTTTTTTTTTTTTTTTTTTTTTTTACAGGAGTTCAAGGCCTGGCATATAAGATTTTATTTTTTAACTTTGTATAATATTTTTATCGCATACTTTGTAAAAGACACAAGTTCAGTTTTTGTGGAAAATTTAATTTTTGAGGGGGGGGTGCGGTAAAAAAATTATCCTCAGAGCAGGGTAAAATTGATCTTGTGGCCCTTGGTTTCTCTCCTCAGTCCTGGTAATCGATATTAAAGAAAGAAATTTGGACTCACTTAAGATCCACTAACGAAACACACTGATAGAGATCCAATACTTAGGGCCGAAACGTCGGATAACATTAAAGCCGTGTGTTCATTGAAATATTAGGAGGACCAAAAAGTAATGTAGTTTCTGAGTATGGCACTATTTGATTGTCATTTGGCAGCTCATTGTGTTTGTCTATGTCGTGGCAAAGACATTCTAAGGTTATGGTAACTTCTTTGCAAATTATTAAATTAAAAATTTTAAGTATTGCTATGCCAGATTTACAATCCCAAAAAGTCTTTTTGTGTGTTTGATGGAGTATTTTGTGGCATTGCCCATTTTGAATTTCTCCATTCACATTTGATGAAAATGTGAATGGAGACCCTTAATGTTGAAAATTGGATCGTGTAAATCGGTATTTATTTGAAAAATGGCCAGCGACTGTCAACAGAAAAGGCATTATTTTGCAACAGGAAAATGCAAGATTGCACAGCGAAAGACGAGCCCTAGCAAAAAAGAATTAGGGTGGGAAGGTACTGCCTCATCCACCATACTCGCCCGATGTTCCACCATCGGATTTCTATTTGTACGGATCGTTTCAAGTTGAAACTTTCAATAATTTCTAAATGGTATAAGATTTGCAAATTTGAATGATTTCCAAAATGACATCTATACATATTTTTCTCAAAAACCAATTGATTCTTTATTGATCCTGCTTTAAAAAATTTGAATATAAGAAACGCTGTTGATAATGGAGGCGATTCAATCAATGATTAAAAATAAAAATTAGTGTGAAATTTATGTGTTTGAATTTAATGTAAGAAAATTACATTACTTTGCAGTCCCCCTAATACAACTCTTGGACAATCATTTTAAAAGTGAAAATTCACTAATGTTCATTTGATAAAATTACCAACGTTAGTTGGTCCAATATTATTTCTAAAAGTGAATGGGGCATCAGTGAACAAAAGCAGCTTGACTTCTTCCGCGAAGTTTTTCCCAAATAATGGGTGGGGTTGATGTTAAGGGTTAGTACCCTGCCCAGTTGATAGCCCCATTCCCACTTCTTCCTCCACAGGAAAAAGAATGGTCAAAGATCTACCTAAATAGACATCGCTTTGTTTCTTAGATGTCCGATGAAGTCAGACTTTTTTTTTTCTGGTCAAAGGGAAGGTGTAAGTTTATTTTGTTTAAAATATAATTTGAGGCACTGCCTTATATTTTAGATGCTAAAATTAAAAAACTCATTACTTATGAGAGGTAAGTATTTGTATGAAAATTCATATATATTTTTTTTTTTTTTTGGAGGGGGAGGGAGGGGGATAATTTTACGAAACAAACCATTCTAAATCTTTTGGAAAAATTTTAAATTGTATTTAGCCAAAATTCAGTTACTGTGCATATTTAATATACTTCAACTGATGAAGTTATATTTTGTTGTAAATAAGTAAAATGTAAATAAAATATTTTTTTATTTTATGAATTTATCCTAAATTTATGAAAAGATAATAATAAAAAGGGTCAATCATTATCGGGGATGATTTTTATGAAAATACAAACAGTTTTAAGATAGCACACGTTCATGTGCGACATTTCCAGTGACAGTATTTACAAAACTAATACTTTCGTTAATCCATTAAAGAATTTGAGTATCGAATAAAAGTTCTCAATCAAATGTGCTATTAAAAAATCTGTTACATGAATATTTTTTATTGAATAATGAATAAAATAATTATAATCAGTTTATTTTTCTACGAATAACCAATAAGTTTATTATTCTTTAAATATGTCACATTTCTATTTAATAGTTACTATAATACAATTTCTTCAACTATTGGTTGTATCTCTTTACACTCCAAGCCCAGTCAATATTTGTTTGGAAGTTAAGTGATTGGCCACTATAACGGAGAGCTGTGTGGACAGAACAAGCAGATCTCTCCACAACTAAATAAATTAACTAATTTCCATATCAGTCGGCAATTAATTTTATTTTTGATAAAATGAACTTATACTCCCTTTGCGTCTTGGATACTAATAAAAGAAAAATTAACCATCCAAAATTCGCAAAAAAAAAAAAACTTAATAGAAACTGCATAAAAGATCTAAGTATGTACTTCTAACCCACATAACTCTACATTAATTTAATTTATTTCATAATTTTTTCTCCAAAAAACTTCATTTTTTTCAATTTCACTTATTTATATATGTAATATAAAATAATTGAAAGTATTGCGATCCTGAAATTTTTTTAATCAGAGTTTTCAACGGAAATACACATTTTGAGGTCCCCTGACTCCAGTCCAGAAAAATCTTCTGCCTGTATGTGAACAGTCTAGCTCAAAAACGAAAAATCGTACGAAACTGATATTACATATTTAACATAAGTATATGTCATAGATGTGACAGCAACTTTTTCCTTGAAATCGACTGACCAGAAGTGCCACTTTATATCAGCGGTGAAACACATTTTTACAATCTTCAAAAACGGCTTTAACGATTTTGATTAAACTCAGTATCGTTGTATAATTAAGTGGTCTTTAATATCACTTAGGTTTATCCACATTTATTTCACTTTACAGGACTTAAATTTCCAATTTTCATATACGTCTTCCTCTAAAGTATCTTTTATGGTATATTTAAAAAAAAATAACTCTCTTTATTGACAGCAACTATAAAAAATGGCTAAATATGAAGTTTGAAAGAATATAATAATCGGAAACTCGAGAAAAGAAGAAACATTCTTATCCACGTTGAAAATGAATCTCCGAAAATAACAGTCAGAAGGAATACGTTTAATATATCGTTGAAAAGCGATGAATTGTAGAAAAAAAAATAATATTAAATAAAAAAATTGTAGAAAGTAACGGAGAGTGATGAAAAAATATCAATAACAATTACAGAAAACTAACATTATTTAACGTAAATCACATGTTTCCAAGAAAATTAAATGTAAACTTTTAAATTTTTTTTAAGTTTGAAAAAAAAGTATTTAAAATCCACCGAATCAAGCCAATGTCATTGTTTAAAATACTATTTCATTGTGAAAGAAGAAGTGAAGTATTTAATGGACATGTTTATAACCTTACATACATTTACTATAGTTCAGTAACTATAGATATGATATTATATTTGAATAATTAGGTATCTATTGGCCGCTTATTCCAAAAAATTATAGGGTACTTTTTTGAAAATTACATTAGTGAATAATTTGATGAATTTTCCCTTTGCGAAATCCCAACATTATCCAATTACGATCAGTGTAACAACTTTTGACCTATCCAGGCAATGAAAATCTCGTAATTTAATTTAATAGTTTAATAGTCCTACAATCGATAATTATTTATAGGTTAAATATTCAGATATACTTTCAAATCTCTGTAGGAATAGATATGTTTTTCGGTTGACAGAATGACCAAATCCAATTTCAAGATTCTTTATTTTTAATTTTAGTGATGTTTCTAGTGGCAAAATTTATATCTTTATTCACAGTTCTTTATTTAAACATTGCAATCACCCACTCTGGAATCAACTTACTCACTGTCTGTATAGATGCAATTTTTTTAAATTAGAAATATCACTAAAATGACATTACACAAAAATGTTGAAATTGGAGTTAGTCAGCAGATGGAGTAATTAGATTTTTATTGCCTACCATCGATATAATAAATAGACTTTTTGTAATTCTAATGGTCTTAATAATTTGTTATCTGTGGGCTTTAAGCTTCAGATACGTTTAAAATGTAGTTCAAAAACTAATAGCCCAACATTGCCAGAAAATAATTTATATTCAAAGTAGAGCGGTAAGTTTAAGTTTTGTGTTGCACGCACCAGATTTTTTTAAATATGAGATACTAACCAACTATACTAGATTTGTTAGAATCAAAAGCAAGTCTTAAGAGAGGTCCCTTGGGACCTGACTTGGGGTCTGACCACAGATGAGACTTTGGGACTTATAAAAGTACTTATAAGTTATATGATATTTACTGAAACGGATGACGCAGATTCATTATCACTCTAAATTTAAATATCTTATACTGTCTTATTATAAGAGGACTTAAGAAACTTTGGAGTAAAAAGTTTCTTCTCCAAAAATAGGATAAAATTTAAAAATAATTGTCAACTTACTTCTTAGGGCCATGACCCTCATCCACAATAGTGTGCTTCCTCTTCCAATGATTTCTAATCAGCCAGAACCAAGAACATCCTGACATGACGAAGTTTTTAAGTAAGCGACGGCCAACTTAGGAACATTTTCTATCTTCCATACAAGACGTACGCATTAATTTTAAATTATGAATTTTAACCTTTAAAACTTATATTTGAATTTAACATTTAATATTTGAATTTAACTTTTAATTTATATAACTTTCAATTTACTACATCAGATGTAACCTATAGTTTTAAAAGTGCTTTTCGGTTTTACTTTAGAACGTTCTTAATAATTTAAAAGGCAAACGTATCTTACTTTATTGCAGATAAAATAAATATGTATATATTACGAATGTATAATGCACGAATAGGAAGTAAAATGCCAATTAAATTTCATTGAGGTAGTACGAACAAAAGTTAAAAGATAATACTGCATCATGACACCACCAGAGGTATACTGATACGTCATAACAACTTAACTTTATATAAATAAATAAATAAATCGAAGTAAATATTTACGGCGAATTAAGGATTATTCCAATACTAGCTGCGGCGATCAGCAGTTGTTTTATTACATAAAAACATTATAATTGTTGGTGATGATTTTACTATCTACTTTATATTAATTACAATTATATGGTAGTATATATTCATTTTACGGATTTCAGGAACGATTGTTTCCACAATCGATAGTCGATATTGTCGAAATACCTATATTTTTCTTCAAATATTCGATATTTTACCATCCATAGTATCTACTTCGATATTATAGACTATCAATATCGTCGCTTCGATGTTTTAATATTTTAATTTAAAAATAGAAATTAAAGCAATCGTTTTTGGAAAGCGCTAGGAATTATATATGAATCTGATCGTTAGATACAAAAATATACTCATCTTGCTTGTTTCATTTAGAATTTTGTGCGTAATAAAGGGAAATATCGATATTTCAATAATATCGACTACCGAAGGCAATCTCTAAGTAGAGTTGAATTCCGCGCATGGGATCCCTCTCAATCAGTAAACTCAATTTGCCCAAATTTTTTAATTAGAACCTTCTCAAAACAAGGTCACGAGTTGTCAAAGAAAACTCCGAATCCGATCTATGGGTGAAATGAAGGCATAATAGGATGAATTGAAATTTCAGGGAAAAAAAAAGAAAAAAAAAAAAAGTTGAGGGTGATTACAAAGATGGACAGTAACTAGAAAATTGAGGTGAGTAGAGGAATTGATGTATCCATAATTAATTTATCGAGGAAAATAACATCTTCTTAGATGCGCCGACGTGCTAGAGAATCAATATTCATACTGATATTCATATTTAAAAAATGTTTATAAAACATTTTTGATTATTAAATTTAGCAATATTTCTATTGGGAGAATTTATAACTTTATTCACAGTTTTATATTTCAACACTGCAATCACCTTCTCAGAAATCAACTTACTCGTTGCCTGTACAGATATTATAAATTTTCCATCTAGAAATATCATTAAAATGACGTTGAAATTGGAGCTAGTCATTCTGTCAACTGAAAGGCTCATATGTCGTATAAGTTTAAAAAATTGAAATGTTTCTTTTTGTTATAATATAAAATTATAAATCTATTAAAAAGTTTAAAATCTATTAAAAACGGAGTAGGATAGTCCTAAGATCTCTTGGACATCTCGAGTAATACAATATTTATAGCAAAGACGTTTTGTGAACATGTTTTAATTTAATGGGACGTTAATATCACCATAGTGGCTGTGAAGTTACTATACATGACCGATTTCCTTACTTCACCCTCAATAAGTGAGTGGATAATAGACTTTTTTTTCATATCCTAAGAGGATAAGAAAATTTAGATTTTCGAATATTTAACTTAATGAGATGTAGTCTCATGGACTGCACAAATCGTATGCATTTTAAGGGAGTTATGAGGAGTTTAAAGGTTTTAAAAATTAACTGCTAAATCTTTAGTCTACAAGTTGTCTTACATCGGTGGATAATAGATCACACTTATCTATAACTTATATATTATTATTATTATACTATAAATATATTAGGAATGCGCAGGATAAATATCAACTACGAAATCCTCACGCACAGATATACTATTTTTTTTTCAATTTAAAACTAAAAAAAAAATTAAAACTTGGGTTTTTTTTTGTTTTTTTCTGTTTTTGTTGTTGGGTATGAACACAATACCTTTCAAACTCATTAAATGAAATATTCAAGTTGAACTTATGTTTGTTTGTTTCAATGTCTAGGCGCAAACATCCATGTCATCAGCGCCCGATCAACTAAATAACACTGCTTTTATACTATTCAGGTGGTTGGTACAAAAAAAAAGAAGAAGAATTAATAGAACAAAATTAATAAATAATGATAATAATAGACACTTATAGATAATAAGTTAGAATAGATAAATAAATAAACTAAAATTAAATAGCAATAAATGAACAGAAATTAATAAATCAAAGAACTTTTAAAATTAAAAAATAATAAATAGATCTGCAAAGGATCGTTAGTCATAAACTTGTCATATATGTTTTATATTTTTTTTATTGCATAGGAACTTCATAACTTTGGTAAGGATTTCTTCTTGATTTCCCAATTGAACTTATGTTGTCCAATCAACCAATTTTTAACCGAATGAATTTACAAAAAGGTTTACTTTTTCTAAACATATACAAAATTAACTATTTATTATTTTACAATAATATATACACTATATTACAAAACATATATACCATTGACTATAATTATAAATACAATAAAATCGGTGTTATGTACGTCATTTCATAACTTCATTTTTATTTTTAGAAAATACTTAAATCTTCTAAAACACCAGAAATCTATCTAAAATAAAATAAAAAATAGCATCCAAAGTTTTTAGTAAGTCTATTTAATATTTTAAATTTTAGTAGCGATCAATATAATAATCGTGTGCACTTATATAATAGATTTCCTTATATTGATCACCAATTAAACCACGAATTTTCTTCAAATTCACTTCATAACAAAATTAAGTTATGTTTTGTTTGTTTTTTTAAGATAAAACTTTGAAAATCATTATATAATAACACTAACAATTTCACTCTGGAACAAAGCCCTTTAAGAAAAACATCTGTGCACAGAAAATAAAGATTATATAACATTAAATCATAAACATATTTACAACAAATAAAAATAGATAACAAGTAAATCAGATAAATTTTGCTTCAAAGTTAAAGGATCTTTCGGTTTTGTCATTAGGGATTTTGGATTTGTCAGCGAGTGTTTGGAATCTTTTGATATGTACCTCCATATTTATTTTTGGTAATTACCACCATACTCGAGATTTTTTTTTTAGCATCGTAAAAGCTTAATTTGTGACCCCTTGAAACTTTTTAAACCAGCGTAAACATTTCAATAACGGTCCATTGTAACATTTTTTTTATCCTCAAAAATATTGTTTCGGTCCTACTGTGCGGTTTTTGTATCGGTTCAGCCAAAATTCTTTCCAAGTTTTAAAAATGTTTTTTGTTTTCCTTTAATTTTTACTCCTATTTTTTGTCAGTACATAATTCCAATATTTATTGAATGAACTTAGTTAACAGCTGGACATGCATCTATTTTGTATATATGTCTAGTATTTTTATTTGTATTTACTTATTGTTATTATTTCAATTATTTATTATTATTTTACATCCTGGTAGCATTTCAATGTATTTACCACTGTTTTTCTCAAGCTCAATTCGCAACTATGTATAATTTCTTTTAAAAAATAGTATATTTAAATGTTATTATTTGGTAAATGTATCTAATTTTTTATTATATTTTATTTCATTATTTTTATAAAGACAAAATTTCTTTGAAATGTTAATTATCTTATTTAAATTTATTTGTTTAAATTTTTACACTAAAATGCGTAATAGTATAACTAAAATATAAACTACATTCATACTTATAATATGCAAATTCGTATGGAGTTTGTTACTTAGCTAATAAGACTTGGACTTTATATTTAGCTAATATAAAATGAATAAACTCCTCCTGCGTAGGGTTACTATCCAAGAGAAATATGACAAAATTATAGACAGAAAAATTAATTATTTATTTGAACGTTTTAACCCTAACTTTGATTGGCCAAGAACAATGCATTATGTTTAAATGTGTTTGTTTGTTTTTTAAAAGAATATCTTATTATTGTAGTATTTCTTTCCAACTATCAATGATGAACAATGGATATGCCGATTTCAAATAAAATGCACAGATGTCAGAAATTCATTTCATTGAATTTCGTCTTATTTGGCAAGTAAACTGAACAAAACCAGTTAATAAAAATCATACTGAATGATACAAAAGCCACTTAACTTGTATCGCTGTAGATACGCCAAATTATGAATTAAAATTAATATTACAAATTAATAAATATTAAAAATTATCTCCATAAAAGATTTTTTTTTAAATTGTTTGCCAAGTTAAGGGTTAAAGTAGAACTTCCTCTACGTACCCCGCATAGAGACAGTCCCTCTCCCATTCGCAGAAGACGTCCTGGAAGAAATGTGCCATTACTTCCTCCATGGTGGCAGACTGCTGGTATACCTCACGTCCACGGCTTCCCATCGTCCGATTACCTCCTAAGGTTTCTTGGCTTAGTGTCGTCATCCGGCATGAGGTCTCTTGTCGATAAAGTAGATGTTCGGGTATAGCACTTTGTTTGGATCATAATTGTTCCGGATGATTCCATTTATAGAAGTATATAAAATACCAAAGGCAAAGTTGACATGCATAAATTGTTGTCGGTCGTCGGACCATACAGACCTTGTGAATATAGAGCTATTATATAATCACAGGATAATGGGGAGTGCTGTTGGGATAATTTATAAGGTAGCAATAAAGCGAAAAAAAATCCAAATATGGCTTGAAAGTGAAGCGTAAGATTGAGGATACCACATCCAAAGCGTGTAAAAGGCGAAGCGTGCTTTTAATTTTTCAAGGCGCCGACTAAAATAGATTTATTTATTATGAATCATATCATTAATAAAACCAATGTCAGCATCGAAAACTATCATTCACGTTTTAAGTATTGGACATCAAGAAAAAAATAATGCTCCGTGTATGTTTGTCTATTGTCGAATACATGTGACGAGTTTATTATCATCTACCACTAATTCGATTTTGATAAAATTTTCAGGAATAGAATAAGTTGGTATCTAAATGGTTCCGTATCAATTTCACCCTCTACTTCTGGTTCCGGATGCGCAATCCCATTACGACTCGCCTGTATGTCAAAATGGATGGTTCGAGGAACTAGACTCCAGGTTAAAGAGATTAGTAAAACAAGTGATTCAGTATTAATTTTATAAAATTTCGTCCTTTTACAGCGCTTACGATGTTTGTACTTTGACTGAATCTACATTTTCGGTTATATATGGTTGTTTTCCAATCATTTTCTTCAAATGAGCTTCATTTATTTTACAAATCATGTTTCCCCATGAAAAAATTGAATAGAAAAGTTGTTTCAAGAAAGGTGAACATCTACTGAGGGAAAAATTAGTTTTTACTTCACAAACAAAAGTGGACATGGTGATATCCACTTATTATAATAAATTTCTCGCATGTTTAGAAATATTTGCATTAATTAATAATTTTGAACTGTGGGGGATTTTCTAACATCAAACGCATTCAATCCTTTCAATCTGAAGTTCTTCGGAGAATAGTCGATGCTCCATTCTATGTAACCAACAAAACCTTACATCATGACCTTAATATCCCATTTGTCTTAGACGTTATTCCGAAAAAACAATCTCCACATTTCACCAGAACCTTACCTATCATCCAGATCCCCTTGCACAATGTCCCTATCCAGCACCACCCATCCCTACAATCCTCCTCGAAAATTGAAGCGGCAATGGCCTAGAGACCTTTTGTGAATAAGTATACATTGAAGTTTGGCCAGATTCTCCACTCAAGCCATGTATGAATGATTGTAGTGCCTCTGATCACTCCCTACTGGTGCTTAATACCAGTAATACCAGCAGAGGCGCTGGGATCTCCTAGAGTCCTGTTTTTCATTCCACGAGTGGGGAGAAAGGCTTGGCTTGAGAGAATGATTTTTTTTATTTTTGATATTCTATAGAATTATGTGTAGATTGTATAGAAGTATGTGTGCAGTTATTTTTATTAGTTTAGTTTCTTTTTGTTTAGTTTAGTTTATATACATTTACTTTTAGTATTATTGTTTTTCTCTATTATTTATTGTCGAGAGAGAGTGTATGTGCTCTCTGACACTATTATAAATGTCCTTATTTGTGACAGATTGTAATATCTCTCAATAAATATGTAAAAAAAAAAAAAAATAGTAATTTAAAATGTATATTTATTTTACTTTCAAAAGTTATAGATTTATTATTTAACAAAACAAAAAATAACTCCCTAATTGAAAGACCACACATCAAAGGCGAACTTCTAATGTTTACAGAAATTTGAGAAAAGCCAAGCTCAATAATTTATATATCATAAAAAATATTATTTATGTTTATCTGTATTTTTTCCGTTCGATAATAAACCACGGTTATAGTAAAACATAAAATTGTTTAAAACAAAACCATCATTTTTAATTATATGTGATGTATTTTGGATTATTAATAATCTCTATAATTCTATCTTAATTTAATTAAAATAAGCCATAATTATTAAAGTATAATTAAATTAGACATTTATTTAGAAGATTCAAATTTTAATTGAATTTAAAGTGATTCAAAAAGGACCAATTCAATAAAGATAAATAGGAAGGTATTACCTTTATAACTATTTACTTTCAAAATAAATTAGATATTCGTTTTCCTTTTTTTTCTCTTTCAAACTACATTTTACCAGGATTTTCCGACTGTTCATTGGCGTTTTTCATCTAAATATGGTTTCTGCCGGTGGATAAAATTCCCTCCACCCCTCCTTTAAATTGGATTTTCTCCTTTACCGCAAAATGGAAAACCGAGAAGTAGGCTAAAGTAATACAGAAAACTTGATATTTATGTAGAAGGTTTTACCTGGACAGCCTTGATACTTGGCACTTATTCTGAAAGGATAGCCCAAGTTGGAGCACTTAGTGAAATTGCAAAACCAAAATAAGAACAATAACAGTATTATTAGGTTAGTCACAAGATCGGTTCGACAGTTTATAAATCAGATCATTATTTAAATTATTTTGCGTTATATAATTATTGCTAAACACACCGCCCGGAAGCAGACCTGCAAAGTCGGGTCGAAACGTTGGCTTTTAATAAAATAGTTATGTCACTATTTAGTCTATGTGTGACCGCCACCCCGGACCATCTCCTTCCTTTGTTATATAATTAATTTATTTTAAGTGTTACAAAATATTGGAATAACTGTAGTTCGCTATTTATGAGCTAATATATATATATATATATATATATATATATATATATATATATATATATATATATATATTTATAGAGTTCCTAAGATCTCTAACTTCACCTTCGAAAAAAAAAATATATGATTAAGTCTGTGAACGGAGAATTATATCTGTTTGCCTGAAAAATCCATATGTAGTATTCATTATTTTAAGTAGAAATAGGAACACAAAAATAAATTTTAAAAACCATAAACTTATGGCTTAAAGTTAATCCTTAACTTGTGAAATAAAAAAGTTATAATTAATTTTTTTTATTACTTAGCAATTGTTGCATTCAATAAGAAATGAATTTTGTAAATTCATGATTTAAATATGAAAATAAACAATTTCGAAAAAACGTAAAATATATTAAAAACTTATTTTGAAGACGAGCACGTACATAATTCCCATGTCTATGAATATACCATGCCAATATATGATGTGAACAGAAAGACATTTTCATGAATCTAACTATTTCAATTATTTTTAATCCGGTAATTACAAGAAGCTAAAGAGTTAGCACAAAATACACAAGTTTAAATGTTCCAGTATCCATTTATAATTTCGTAAAAGTTTATTTTTTTAAAAGTTATTTATTTAGTTTCATGAGTTATATTACATTCTGTCATAACTAAGGCCATTAGTAATAGTGATGAAAGATTTTATTCTCACCATATGTGCAATAAATAAAAATAATAATTAAATTAATAAAATAATTTTTTAAAAATAATAATCATCCTCAAAAGTACTAGGCACTCATTTCTTATTGCAAACAATACCATTTAAACTAAAGTTGTAAGTAAAAAAAAGATTGTTGTACAATAAAATCACTGGAGAGCAAGAAAAAAATAATGACCGTTATAAATTGTTGTTAAACTAAAAAAAAAAAATGATAACAGCAGAAGTACGAAATAAAAATTTCATAAGTTAATACAAAAGTATTTTTATTTATTAATCATTCAAAATGGTTTCAATTTTAATTTAATTTATAGATTATAATATTATATTTATATTTATTTATTATTATTATTAATATAGTATTAGTAACGAGTTAAATGTATTAATAATGTCCATGACAGCCATCAGGGGGCGTAGCTCAGATGGTAGAGCGCTCGCTTAGCATGCGAGAGGTACCGGGATCGATGCCCGGCGCCTCCAGGTAATTTTTTTTAAATATTTTATTACTTTAATTTTATTTAGTAAATATTTTATTGTTTCAATTTTCTTAATTAAAAATAAAATTATAATCAATATAACTTATAAGTTTTTAAACAAGGTATATAAATCAAAACCATAATTTGAAAAAATAAAATCAAAGCGATTTTTTAGTAACAGACAATAATTTATTAATGAGTACTGATATAAGGATCAATTTAAGGTGAACAAATAGGTTTGAAACTTTGGAGAGAACATTAACGAAATTGAAATATAATATTACTTCCTTAAAACAATACAATAAGGTGGTTTGAACAAGAAAATACATTCAGGAAAATAATACAATTTTCCAACGAAATTTTAATAACTTAAATTCTTACGAGGATTTCCTATCTTCCTGAAATAGTCAGATAAAAATCTTTACCTACAAAGATAGCAACTTTCAAACTAACATGTGTAACAATTATTTTTATTCTAAGTTTGCATCATAACTTAATAATAATTTGATTGAACTATTATAAAAAAATATTTTCTTAGCAATACAAAGCCATGCATTCTTAAGCCCAAAAACGTACTATTATCGAAATTATGCAAGGCAAAAGGTTCGTATCCACACAACCTTACGTTAATTGTAATACTGCCATGGAATACATATCTAATTTTGTCGACTTGAGCTCATTATGATCGAGAGAGGAGGAGTTTTTTTTTTTCGGCAAGCCGTATCATAGTTAAATCACAAGATTGAGCCACCGATTTTGAACGTTTCCTTCTCTTTCTGGCGGGAAAAATAGTCCAAACGTCCCGAAAATTCAGGCAAAAAAAAAATCAAAGAAAAGAACTTTATTTTAACTCAAAAATTGCATATAGTTATATAAAAGATTGCTAAATTCTCTATAAAAAGAAAAACAAATCTTCGAAAACGGACTACTAATTATTAATTTGTACTAATAATCATGTTTCCCTAAATTAATTAAGATATAGTTTCAACAGTTCATTTTTTTTTTAATTTATTCGTAAATTATAAATAAACGGGTATTTATGAGCAAGCATATGAACTGTCTCAAGGTGTAATAGTGCTATCGGATTATTTTTTTTTTATTTTTTTATTTTTTTTTTTGCAGAGATTGAGTTTATTTAGGCTCTTAAGATTCGATATAGATTAACAAAAGTTTATTTAAAAATAAAAAAGATAAAAATTAGAAAGAAAAAAAAATGAAAATAAGGAAAGTAATTGGCTTCGGTCAAGTCCGAACGAGTCTCCACGAAGTTCAAAAATATCGCTCAGTCCTACATTGGGCTTCGTTCTGTCCCCATTGGAAATGCCTGGTTAGTCTCCAATATTTTTTATGATAATTATTTTATATTATTATATTTATAATACAAGGAAACACAAATATTTATTATTTTTCTACCTTACGAAGACATCTATAACTTGTTATCTGTAACTACAAATAATATAATTATTATTGATTAATATTTCTCCTTGAATCTCTTATTTGTTTTTATGTGAAATAATCAAGAATACTTTTTTTTACATATGAAGAAATTTTAAAGTATTCTATAACATATTTGTTTTAACATTTTTCCAGTAAAATATTTCTAAATAAAGTTATTATAAAAAAAAAATAGCTTTTAGTTTTAATAATATTGGTTTGATGAATCTGTAAATCATATGCTATGACACAATTGTTTACGCCAAGATAGAGACGTTTTGAGTCTATTCGACTTTTAATATTTAATTAAAATTTAAATGAGCTATGAACTTTAAATATTAAGTTGCCCGTTTAGTTATTATTGGTGAATAATATAACATTTAATGTTTATTTTATTTTTTCTTAATTAACAATTATTTTTTCCTCTAACTGTTAAATGTTTATGGTATGATATTTACACGTTGGTTTTGGGATAAATTTTGATAAATATTTTATCAACCCATTTCAAATAAGTTCCGATTATTTACACTGAATTGTGGTTACTAACCGAAAGAAAAACTTGAGTAGTTTTATTAAATATAAATAAAATTTTTAAAACTGTATCTGTGTTATCGTCGTCGCATCACATCATTTATGTTTTCGTACTTTACTTATTTCACAGAAATAATGAAGTATTCCAATGAAATATTAGCCTGGATAACAAAAAAAAATCATTGTTTTATATTAGTTCCATTTAAAGGGTTTTAATTTTCATCACCTAATTTTGTAATACTGAAACCTGAAATATGTTCACATAATTAAATCTAAATCCAATAAAATTTCAAAGAGTTAGGAATGAAAATAGCTGAAAACTATACAGTCTTAACTTAAATTTTTCTCATAATTTTAACTAAATGCTCGTACACATTAGGAGATCTTATATCTTATACTTTTGCATTTAACTCCTCTAATTTTTCATTCGGGCTTAGTTAGGTTTCTCCTATCTAAAAAATTACAGTAATATTTCTATAATAATAAGCTAATAAGTAACTGCAAGACTGTTGCGAGCCTCTTGCGCAAAACCAAGACCATGACCAAGACTGAGCTTGCAAGACCAAGACTCGTCTCGGTCTCGCATTTGGGCGACACTAGACTTAACTAGTTTTAATTACATTGATACTATCTCAAAATGGATGCACAAACGCACAATGTTTTTTGTTGTTTTTTTTTCGTTTATACGGGGTCTTACCAGAACGTCTACTTTCGGATACACTCGGACATTCTCGAAATACCATTTATATTGTGATCATGAGATCTTCTAACTATTCATCAAATTGGAACAACATTTGTAAAGTAGCTGTTCCCTGTTTTAACCATTTTCGAGTATCTCAATTATTAACCAAATTGTTTTAATATTGGCGGTATCGACATCCAACTTAAGGTTTCGCTGAGCCTTTCTTATTAATATCATTATTATTATTACATTAATGTAAATATAGCTTCAGAAGATCCATAAAGTAATCTGTAGGGCAACGTAAAGGAGCTGTGAAGTTGATGAAGGATCAAACGAAAACGGAATAGGAGGGTGCTTAGCATTTCCTTCTTTTATTGCAGCCTTCGATTGGTATTTTTTTGGTCCTCATAAATTTCCTAATATGTAAATGTCCCAAGACTATTACGGACTGATCCATTTGAATATAATAATGATCAACAATTTATATCGATACTCTTTAAATTAGAATTATCTATATTTCTTTTGACTAATAATTCTTCATCAGTATCGATAGTATTTCAATTTTATGATAATTATCTTAAACAAATCAGAGCCTAATAGATAATATAATTTTCTTTTTTTAAATAGGTTTTTTTTATGGGCCTGGACTAAGGTGAAGGGGCGATGGCCATAAAATAATAAAGGAGAGCGGGTGGAAATAGCATTTCGCTCTCCCTTTCTCAAATAATTTGAAATAGGAAATTAAAAAATAAATAAAATTAATAATTTCTTTCTTTTTTTTTTTTTTGTCTTCAATATTCCATCCGCAACTGTCATGGTAGTGACAATTAGCAGATTTGTGGTCAGGTAGAAAATGGCATGATAGGCATGACGAAGAATGGAACCCAGCAGCACCTCTTCCCTGGTCTGTTTACATCCTAAAATCAGGAAAGGAGATCTCTCATCCAGCTCCTTTTCAGTCGCCTCCTGATGAGCATTTCAGCCGTGGCCATGTCGTTGATAAGTCCATTGTGATGCCCGTGTAGTTTAAAATGAAATCGGGAGTAGAGAGTACGTATGTGCTGGTCAATGGTTGGTTGTCTTAGGTCGGTATGTAAAGTCTTGTTGTTGACGTACCAGGGAGCTGCAGTTATTAGTCTTAAAATTTTAGATTGAAAGGAGTGTAAGTGTAGTTTTTGTTTTGTAGTGTAGTTTGTTTATTAGTATTGTAGTTTTTGTAAGTGAGTCTTTTTCGCTGAACCGTAAATCTGTGAGGCGTATGTTTAAATGGGTTTGAGCAGGTAAGTGTATGTATGTATTTAGTTTTTGTCTAATTTTCAATTTTGATTTAGAAAGCAGGGAGTATAATATTTTCAGTCTCTTGTTCAAAGTCTTTCTTTTCATTTTGACGTGTGGGAAAAATTAATAATAAATAATCAACATGAATAAATAAAATATGTAAATTAAATCAATTGAGAAAATAGGGGAAATAAACTAGCTAGCTAGGCAAATAAGTACGCAAGTATTTTACAACGCCCAAAAAATTACTGCTACTTAAATTTAAGTCATATTTAAAGAAAATAACATGTAGCAACACATTGTCTGTTTAGGCCCATATCGCCATATTCATTCTTTCTCCAACATTTCCTTGAGAATCTGCTACTAATGTTCTTTACATGTCTTTTTCTTTTGATGCCATCAGTTTACCATATTTTCTTTCTATTCACGAGTTTCTAGATTCATGCCCTTTTCTTCTTCATTTCGGTGTAGAATTCGCCATCCTGCCACTTTTTCCTCTCCCATCTTTCCTGTGAACCGCTCCTAAGCTTCAAGTTTTCCTTGAATACAAATTATTTCTTTTTCTATTTTTAGCCCCGGTAATATTGATAATTTTACAGTTCATTATATAATAATTCATGTCTCATTTCCACTTGATCCACAGTTATGTCGATTCCTTTCAGCCTTTCATTTTGTTTAATTCTAATCAAAATTTGGACCGGATCGCAGTCGGCTCCAAAATAGCTTCTTATGTCATTGGTGGAGTTTTGATGTACCTCTTATTACCAATCTTCTTTTTCGTACCTTTAGGACTTACCAAGGTATGGATATCATATTTTTTCAGTTAATACCATATAAATATAAATACATTTTATAGACATTTTTACTAATTAGACTGGGATCGTTCTTATTAGTACATGATTTTTGTTGTTATTTTCTAGCTCTTTCTTTTTTTTTTTTTTTCCTTCCTCGCCTTTTAGGCTATACGATGGTTTTCCCAGGTCAGGGTGTGGGATGGGAGATTAATGCCAGAATTTGTATCAGGTTGCCGAGCAACGCGCGGCGCTGAGAGATATTTTCAAGTTGTACAAACTACGAAATCATGAATATTTTTTTCATTTTTAGCAGTAAAAGTTCTATAAATGTATCCAAGAAAATAGCCTTTTCTCCCACCTTTCATTAACCTATACAAATATATAACATATTTAATTGTAAACACACACACAGACAAAATAAAAATGTAATATTTATTTTTAGTAAATGTAAAATATTTATTTTTAAATATATAGTATTATGTTGTCCATTTTACAAATTTTGTTTTAATTTTCACAGAATCGTTAACAATAATATGAACAGCCGGGACATTTTTTTTTCCATTATCTTCCTAATCAAAAAGGAAATTTCAAGCCCACATTGGGTATGATTGCATCTTATCCATCTTATATACATCACGGAGTTTGCTATATCTTTCAAGAGACCTTGAACCATTCTTTGGATGTAGTTGGCCATATGAAACGTTCTGTAGAGCAAGTAAATGTCAATTATATATATATATATATATATATATATATATATTGTTAAACGTTGCTAAGTTAAACTACCTTGGATTTCGCTCGCGATCTATTCACTCCTGAAACCAATTCGAACCGTGAATTGAGCACGGGCGTCTTTGTTAACAACTCAATAACTTGGCCCTGACCGTATAGGTTCATGTCGACGCCAATAGATATACTTCGAAAACTTTTTGGAATACTTATTATTCTGTGAACTATCGCTCTTGTAAAAAAGTAATGAACTTCTCCATGTTAGAAAAAATATATATTATTACCGTTTACAATAATTAGATGAAATTAGTGTAGCCCAAAATCGGTCTTGGTCTTGAATTTTGCGAGACCAAGACCAAGGCCGCCTAACTGTTGCAAGACCAAGACCAGGACTGGTAGAAAAAAAAAACGATATTTTACATAAAAATTAGGCCAAATTGTTACTAATACTTGACAATCTTAGTTACTATATGTTAATAATTGGTATAAACAATATACTTTTGCATTTAACTCCTCTACTTTTTCATTTAGGCTTAATTAGGTTTCTCCTATCTACAAAATTACAGTAATATCACTATAGTAATATGCTAATAAGTAACTGCAAGACTGTTGCGAGACTCTTGCGCAAGACCAAGACCTTAACCAAGAATGAGTTTGCAAAACCAAGACTCGTCTTGATCTCGCATTTGGGCAACAATAGATAAAATGCACTATTAATACTAAAGAAGTACGTATTTTACTTTTAAAAAAATATGATTAGGCTCAAAAATAACGTGACCTCTCTTTAACATAAACGATGCTGCGAAAAAAGCTCTAGTAATCTTGTTATCTTAATCTGTTTTCATAGTCGTATCTCGAAACGTTAATACTATCATGAAACTGTTGTTCCAAACTATAATTTTATAAAATAAAATATATAATTGTGGATTGATGGTTGATTGTAGTGAATAATTAAATAGAAGATTCGTTGTGATGTTCAGTAAAAAAAAAAAAAGGAAAAATAAATAAATTATATTTATTTTTATTTTTGCCGACGTTTCGGCGCAAAGTTCAGGACTTCATCAGGACTGGTCTCACGAAAGGTTCCCGTAAGATTCCTCTTTTCAATTATTCACTACAGTCAACCATCAATCCACAATTATGAATCTACATACACTAAGCCAATAAATAAAATATAATTTTATAATTTGTTTTTAAAGTGCAGGTACTTTCAATATTATGTAACTGTTTTTCACTGTGATCTTGTTTCCCTAAAACCAATTCTCAAGTGGCAGAATGCTATATTGTTCACAATAAATAAAAACAAAACAAAGATTTTACTGTGTTGTAAATAACAATAAGATGTGTCTATAAAAACAATTAAATATATAGTTTCGATTCTTTTGTCATTTAAAAGAACGATGAATTTTTAATACCAATTTGTAAAATATAATAGTTATTATTTGTTTCATTTTGTTATTTTGTTATTATTTATTCACTTATATAATTAGCAGCTAAGATCTGAACCGAGTAAGAATATACGTCAAGTACGCTGAAAATACCCATATCAACATTTATCTCAAGATTAACGTTCAAATATTACGCCAAGAAATGCAAAAAATAAATTTTATGAATTATTTTGTCCGTATTTCAATGTTGAAAATATTTATAAGCGAAACAAATTCCTAATTTTTGCAGTGACAAAAGAACATTTAATGAAACCTGGGATTTATCGTGTTTTTGATGAATGCTCCGAGTATGACAAAAAAAGGCCTCAAAATGAAAAAAAAAAATTAATTCACTGTCAAAAATGAAGGAGATAATATTACGGTCAGAGGAGCATGAGTGCAAAAGAACCAAATTATTTCTATCAAATTTATGGTATGGTGGATAAACACGTCTATATCCATATATACATGAGAAAAATCTGTAGAAAAAGACAGTAATAAAAATTTACAGTGGCAAGGAACATTTGTCTACAAATAAAACAACGTCTCTAGACATATTGCCTCAAGAACTAAGGAGTGGCTTATATATAATACAACCTGGCGTCTGAAAACTCCTCCCCAATTTCCCACCCTAAATCCCATCGAGCACCTACGAAATGAAATCAATCGCTGTGTAAGAAAAGAAAAGAAAGGGACACAAGACGTGTAAGAATTGAAAACGATAGTTGTAGTATAAAAATTCAATTTAAGTTTATAGAATCCAGGAAACCCAGTCAGTAAGAAGCATCGATTTCAAAAATAAAAATGTTCTTTATAAAATAAATTTTTGGGAATTATAAAAAATAAGAGAGGGTCCCTAAGATTTAAACCTAATATTATGCAGTAAAAAATTAATTATACTGTGTTAATCTATAATGTTCACAGATTTTTTTTTTTGTAATAAAGTAAGAACCATTTTCGTAAAAACATCAAATATTTAAAACATAATTATAAACATTCTATACTGAATAAAGATTTTAGACAAGAAATTAATTTTTTTTGTTATACAAATTAGGCCATTATTCGCCAACATTTTTTTTATTAACTATTTTATTACGACGTTTCGACCATCACTAGGGCCATTTTCAAGTCTTATTGAGTCCTCCATTAGATATTCATTATTAATGTCGTATTAATTTCTTTAGAGAAAAATTAAATTTTCCTGCTATTTAAGAGTCATTAAAGTCAGTTCCTCCAGAAATGACGTAGGGGAAACTCTTAAAAAATTAATACGACATTAACAATGAATATCTAATGGAGGACTCAATAAGACTTGAAAATGGCCCTAGTGATGGTCGAAACGTCGTAATAAAATAGTTAATAAATAAAATGTTGGCGAATAGTGGCCTAATTTAAATAACAAATAAAACCTCAAGGCACCAATTTTAGGAATAATGAGCAGAAGAAAGAAATTAATTATTTTCTTGAAAACACATGAGCGCGCACAAACAGTTACACACACACCGTCGAATTTCTGTAAAAAAAGCGAATTCAACAAATTTTCAGATTTTCGCCAAAATGTTAAAATGTAACCATGTTTCATGAAAAAAAAATATGTCTTAAAGTATTATTTTTCGTGTAATTACATTTAATATAAGTTAAATAACCACTCAAAAATCATTTCATATAGTTAGTTTCTTTCTTTTTTTTTCTAAGTAATTATCGTTATACATACGAAAAAAGGTTTTCGGAGTGAATAAATCTTCATTTAAACATCTTAATGAACACATTTAAATAATTTGTTTTCTTCTTTCTTATCACTATATTAATGGTTTGATTATAAAATTGATTTAACGTCCCTTTCTAATTTCATTTAGTTATTTTTATTTTATTGTTTTTATCAGCTATTATTGTAACCCTCATACCAAACTGCTTTCGCTAACATATCTTCAGAGTTATGTATATACTTGTCTTATTACTTATGTTTTAGTTATTCATTATTCTAATAGGTTTTTTGGCCAAATTTATTGATAATTCGTATGAACAATATTGTTATACTTAAGGGACTTTGTCTCAGAATAAAGATATTTTTCTATTTTTATTTCTAGGTGAATAATATTTGAATACTGAATATTTAAATATGAAAACAGTCTTAAATATGTTTGTACAGATCTGAAAGGTCCTCAAATCTAAACAGTAGAAATGAATCTAACCGACAGTTGTTTAGAAATCGCCTAAATAAAGAGATGTTTCTTACAAATACGAAGCCAAAGGGACCACAAACTCAGTTAATGGTTCCCTAAATCACTTAGGCCGAAGTAATATAAGAGGCCTAAATTTCGGCAGGCATGGCAGGAATTATCATTCTCTCCATCGAGGAGTATAGTTGGAAAAAAAATTGCTTACACGACCCGGACTAAGTTGAATACAAGACGGTTTGCAACATCGACAAGAGAGGCTAATTGTATCGGCCCTTGTTAAAAGTCTCCACAATATGAGGGAAATGGGCTCTGTCTGAGTGCAGCGGTATTGAGAAAATCCAAGCGGGCAACCACTCGTTATGGCGATTGTAGTCGTTAGCAATTTCTATAAATATTTTTACTCATTATGTGGGATTCGTTTTGAAAAACATGTTCTTGGTATCGATATCGCTACCCTTTTGAATATTAACTTTTTGTGTTAATCAACACAATTCACAATTTTTTTTCTAAGCTCTCAGCAAATATACTTCTAGTAACATTTAACTTTGAAATAAAATTAATGGCATTGAAATGGAAAAGAACTTTTTATTCTGGGTAAAAGTTCAAAGAATAATTAAAATATACAATTCTAGACATATTTTCCATATTGCCTTCAAGATAGATAATTTAATTTCAAATAAAAGGCAAAAAATAATGCTGAAACATTATTATACAATGGTTTATTATTTCCAAATAATTATACATAAAAAGTAACATTATTTTCTTTGTAAAATAAAGAAAATAAATAAAGGAAAATTACTAATATTGCTCTAAATATTCTTTTTTTTTTTTATATATAATTTATCATATGTCTATTTTAGGCTATAGGTCACCAAAAAAACACAGTTTTTTTATTTCCTGTATGTTTTATTCAACGTTTCGTCTCCAGGAGCCATTTTCAAGAACCTGCAAAACATGCACCGCTCCATAAAATTTTTAAAATTTATCATTGCGATATGATTCGTCCTAATTCATTTCAAAGAATGTCGTTTTCCGTTTCTCTATTTGCAGACGGTCTCTTAAGCCGAAACGTTGAATAAAACATACAGGAAATAAAAAAACTGTGTTTTTTTGGTGACCTATGGCCTAAAATAGACATATGATAAATTATGAGAAAATGGTACCAAACCCGAAGGATGTGACTAGGAAATTATTTTTTTTTTTTTTTAATCATTAGTAATTTACTAGGAAAAATGGGCAACACTTTCAAAAAACCAAAAACCAAAGAATATAATCTTCGAGCATATAATATATGTAAAATGTTTAGAACACCATATCTTTGCACCTAATTGACCGATTTCAATTCCACCTTCTTTTCGTAAGTTCAATTCGCTTTTCGTAGTTTCTTGTATGTCAGATTGTTTTTCGTTTGTCGAAGTACGCATTCGTTGAAGTATGCAAATCCGTTCATGCCCAGTTAAAATATGATAAAGGTCTTTCGGTTGCAATATTGATAGGGAAGGACTTTACGGGGAATCATGTTCAATACATATATTTAAATGACATCGAGGAGAAGACTTTAGCAAAGGTTTATTGAAATTGGTACATTGGTTTAGGTGCTATATACCAGCCATATTCGTTTAGTCGTTTAGGTGGTATATACTAACACAGGTTTTTCGGTCATCCTAAAAAAAAAACAGTGGATATTAATGCAGCGATAGGAAGATCATCCTCGGGTGACCTCTGAATTTGATACCGAATTTGGAAAAAATCGACCCACTAGTATCGGAGAAAATGCGAGGACGGCAGACGAAAAAAAAATTGTATTCAATTTTAGAGTTCTACGTATCCTGAAATGTAAAACCTCAAATTTTGATGAGGGTTAAGTTTTTGAAATTTTTGATTGATTACAATGCGTTCATTATTGAAAATAATAAACCACAATAAATAACGTCAGGAGTGGCTGTGATCAAGAAAAAAATTTAAAGTAGTTGACTGTATATTTTTCTACAATTCAAACAATATTTTTTTCAAACTTTTCAATTTAAATTATAACGTATACACAGTTACTAAATGTAAACATATGTCAAACAAATATATATATATATATATATATATATATATATATATATATATGTATTTGTCTAAAAGTATTATTGTTCCTGTAATGTTTTTATTTTATTTTATTTTTTTTTTATTATTTTTTTTTTATTATTTTATTTTTAAAAGACCTTCAAGGATCGCTTAAACATCGTTTGTTATCATGTAGTTTATTTTTTTTCCAGAGTAATTACTGTTATTAAAAAAAAGTTGAGTTCTAAATCCGCTGCTCCATCAGCTGAGAAAGAAAATTTGCTATAATCTACTGTTTTATAATAAAATTAAACTCCATATTATACTGAGTGATAAAGCACAAACATAAGAACAACAATTAAACTCCTTAAGAAAATGAATTTGTTTAATAAAATATAATAAAACTGAAATCCTAAGAACATAAAAAAGGAAAATAAAGCCGTTGAGTGTCCAAAAGAAATTAAATCTACTTTGTAAACAAAAATTAAGAAATTTTGGTAAAATATAATTTAAAAAAAAATTAAAAATATTTCAATATTGTTATCAACAAGACAACAAAATAATTGAAATGTCCTACATCACACAAAGGATATGTACATATCTATGATTGGCTTCATATTAAAGGCCAACACCTTTTCACCTTATAATTTTCAGAACGTTGAGAAAAAGAACAAGATATCAATTTATAAGTTCAATTTAAACCAATTCTGATGATTTTTTAAAAGAATTTTTAAATAGAATAATGTACTCTGAATAATCAAATCTGGATTAACTATTATTAACTGAATTAACATCAAAACTGGAGGTACTATCAAAAATCGGATTTCCTAATTTTTTTGAAAATTACATATGTTGCCTTTGATATAAAGCTTCTCATTTAAGTAATTATTGTTTCAATGAAGAATCAATTATATTTTTTTTTTACTTATAAAACTTTTTATTTATTTCATTCTTAATTTCAGCTTCATACCAAGATAGAATTGAAAATATTGAGGACATTCTGGTCACTCAACCTTTTGAGGTAAATTGAAACATATAATCATTTTTTTTATTTTTTAATACAAAATAATTAATATTGTGTTATGGACTGAATGCTCTCTTTTCTGACTACTGCCATTGTTCATGATTGTGACAGCTGTATGAATGTAATATTAAAAAATAAAAAATAAAAAAATAAATTATAATTATCATACAAATAGTTGAAACCAGCTGACTCCTAAATCAGTGAAATTTCCTCCCTAATTGTTTTATTTTTTATGGAGTATGCGTGATCTTGAGTAAAGCCTGCAAAATATATTAAATGTTGTTTCAATCTTTATTAGTTTTATTTATTTTTCTTCGGTTATATGATAAAAAAATTCATTTATGACATAAAGTGAAAATTTTTTTAAAAATAATATACATCAACAATAGGGCTCTTCACCGTTAAGTTGTATAACATTATAATAAGGAATAAAAATACCAAAACTTTATCCTTAGTTGGTAATAACTTAAAACTTTCCAACAAGAGCTAACATCAACTTTTTAAAAAGATTTCTAATCTTCTTTTTTCTTGTTTAACTAACTAACCCAAACTTACATGCAGACAGATTTCTTTCAAGAATATTAATATAGAATTTAATTAACAACATATTATTAATTATTAATTAAAATAAGGGAAGCTTAGTAAATAAAGTTCTAATTGGCTTTCAATACAGTAAGAAATCAGTTCAAATCATGGTTTCCAACAATAAATTTTCTCTTAACAGGAAAACAGATGATTAAGTTAGGGAAGGAAACAGATTAAATACTAGAGATACATATGGTTGGAGCACGAATGGCAAATATACTTTTACAATATACATACAAGTGCCTCCTCTTTTCATTTCTTTGCGAAATTTCGGCAAGCCCATTACTCTCTTTTACCAAAATTGTTAAGACATATTTGCAAAATATTCATCGAGATGCATTTTTATTTTGCTTTTGGATTTGTGGCATTTATTAGGCAGAGAATTTTTTAGCAAAAGAAACAAATAATAATCGGATTGAGCAAGGTCAGGTCAGTACTGAGGATGAGGTAGAACACCCCAATCAAACTGTAAGAGTTTTTTCTTATGGCCAATGCAGCACTGGCTGTAAGGCATTAGCAGTAAATCAAACTTAAACAACAAATAAAAAAAAAGGAAGAAACTTATGGGATAATCTAATAAATTATTTACCCAACTGAATCAGAGCCTTTTGCAGTGGGAAGTGGTCTAAGACAAGGAGACCCAATAACTCCTCTCCTTTTTAATATCACTTTAAAAGCAATCTTAAAGATAGGAACGAACAATATTTTCAAAAATGACCCAAGTTCTGGCCTATGTAGACGACGTTGTTATCAATGGTAGATTCCTTCAGAGCATTAGGGTTGCTTTCGAAGTGATGAATATCGAAAGAATAAAGATCGACCTGAATATAAATGGGGATAAAAAAAAGATTATGGTGATGAGTAAAAGTTACTGGATCAGAGTCACTTTGTAATAGGCACCTAATTTTTTTGAAGTGGTTAAAAGTTTTTCTTACCTTGGCTCTATCGTCAACGATAGCCTGAATGAAGAAGATGATGTTAAAAGCAGAATATCAGCAGGAAATAGAGCCTATTTCTCCATTTTAAGGCAAATCAAAAGCAAACTCGTTATCCGTACCACCAAGTTTATGCTGAACAAGACCCTGATAAGGCCAATCATCACATACGGTGAAGAAACGTGGACCCTAAGCAATATAAGCATTAACCAACTAGACAGGTTTGAAAAAGTAATTCTGAAGAGAATCTTAGGGCCCCTGTGCCCCCTTTTATTTTCCTGAAAGAATCAATGCAACAAAATAATTTTAATTTAAACTTGATGAAATATAATCTGATTTTTTCCCACCCACATTATACCACGGTATCGTACCAAGGCTTACTTTTTTGGTTAAATGTTTTTTACAGAAACCTGTTCAAAATGTTGGTAAACTTAATATACATAATACTTCAATGGTGAATATTTACTAAATATATACATTTTGATAAAAAAATAAAACATAAACGGTAGGTAGTACTATTATATCTTGATTCTTTAAGAAATGATATCGAAGAAAATGAAAGATTTTATATCATATAAAATGTTTATTTATTAAGATAATATTATTAAAATATGACTGAATATGATCTAATTTTCTTTATGGATTAACCAAACTGTATTAATAAAACTTCATGCTTTACTCAAAATCTCACAGCCCAAGGTTTGCAAGCAATTTAACGCTCAGAAAGTTGTTTATCTCAGTGCCAGAGTCAAACTTATTGCTTTCTAGGAAATTGTACAAATTCATGAGAGGAAGTAGTAATTGATATTTCATAACCCACTATGCCTTCAAAATTTAGTTTATCTCTAAAAAGTTATTTACTGATATATCTTATTTTAAATCTATAATTTATATTTTATTATAAATAAATATTTATTTTTTTCCAGCATAGCAGAGTTATTTTATTATTTTATTGTTGCATATTGTATTAATATAATTCTTAATTATATATTCCTACATTTTACTTTTCAGAACGATTGTTATCACCTTAAACAGGCAAGTATACTTTTAAAAAATATTTGTCAATGTATTATGCAGTCAGCAGAGCTTCTAAATAAATAAAATTAATTCTTAAATATTAAAAATAAGTTTTCTAACTCAAGCCATTTTGGAAAACACAACCGAATGTAATTTATGAACCATAAAATAAATAAATATTTAGTTAAGGAAAAAAAAGTTGGGATCTAAGCCAGATGTCTTAAATACAAACATTGTAATTTAAAAGCAATGTTTATTTATTAGTTTTTTTTTTTCCTACAGGTACTAAACGTTCAAGAAATAGACCAAGAAAATTACCAATTCACAATTTGCGGTTTGTTTAGAAGATGCCTGAAACCGTGTTGCTTGGACCTAGAATCAACGTTATCCTCTATCTTGACTGATGCAAGCCTTCATACCACCTCAACTGACCTCCTCCAAGAACTCTTCAACTTAGCACCTTCTGTTCCTCCATGTCAATGTCTGGCTTTGCTCAGTTGTAACTCAAAAACTGTCTGTCCGCTGTTATTGTTACCAAAAGAATATCTAATATAAGTTCAATAAAGCTTTGAGTAATAGATTCATTTAATAAATAGATCCCCTGACCATTGGAGATGAGTAATTTTTTGTGTTTAACAAAAGAATATTATTTACCACAGCTCTTAATTTTGTATTTTCAAATTGACCTAAATTAATGAAAATGTTATCAATACTAATTAATATTTACTGTTACAATTACAATCCATTATAATCAACCAAATACAGTCCATTAGTCCTTTCTATTTCCTGCTCCCTGTTCCCTGATCGATGCAGACTGAAAAGAAAATGGCCAATGATAATAATCAAGGAAAAATGGAAAAAAAAAATTATAATAATCATGCAAATTCGCAGCTAATGGCTAATACATCAGATTTGCTAGATGTGCTGGAGTGAAGGAGGAAATTTCATAAAATGTTAAAATAAATAAAAATATTTACTGTTGATAATACTATGGTTTAATTTTAGTTTATATAATAATTATGAGCAAATGAAATGACGAGACTTACAGAGAAATTGCAGTAGCATTAAGAAATGAAAATAAATAATAAAATTGAAATTCTTAATAAAAGTCTTTGTTTATAAAATTGATCTATAAAAAATAAATAATTTTACTTAATCCAAAATATATTAAGTAAATAAATTGTTTCCCTTTTATCAAATTTATTGAAATAATAATTATATTGATAAGATAAGAAAATGACACATGAAATGTTCGTAAGTTGCAAAATCACATCACATAAAACAAAACAGAAAAGCAAACTAAAAAAATTATTCAAGTTTGTAATTTTCAGATAAAAGCACTTAAGAACAGAATGGCTTAATAACAGAATGTGCTCCATAAAGTAATCTATCATCATATTTAAAATAATAATACTTAAGTGTCAAAAGATTGCAAGGAACACTCTCTATATAGAACAGGAAAGATGAAATCTGTAAAATTGTATTTAATAATTTTAATTAAAAATACTTAAACTGGGAAGTATGAAATTCATTTTGTGAAAGACCATGAAAGAAACTCCACTATTTCACTCTATAAATATTGATTATGTTAAAATAACTTGTCATTCATGCCAAAGTTAAAGTACATAAGGACTAATGTAAAGTATATATAAGCTAAATCCAAATAAGAAAACAAAAGTTTAAATATTTTATGTTTATTACCATGGCTACTTTTTAAGATAAACCTCAGACAAATGAGAATCTTTTTTGTAGTTTTCTGAATCAAATTTTATTGGCTTCACTTTCATATAAAATAAAAATAATAATAAATTGATAAGATAACATGAATTTAAAAATGAAACACGTAAACAAAAGATTGATGATTTTAATCTCAAGAGAGTTTTGAGATAAAAGAAAAGTGACCTTTATCGTTAAGGTCAGGTTTACAAAGTGAAAAGAAAAACTACTACATATATAATGTAATATTATGCACTCAATACATGTAATATTTCTTATTTTAAATAAACAAATATCATCTTACACATATAAAAAAGTGAAAAATTACCCGATATACTTATATACTTAAAAAAAAACACCATGCAGACTGGTTAAAATTATTAAATGTGGGCATTATTGCAATAGTTTCAGAAATATAGTATCAGTGCAACGATTTCAAATTTCTTCATATCAGGAATAATCGGCAATTATTAATGATTGGAGATCGCCATTACATAAGATGTAGTAAAAAAAAAGTAATCTATCTGTGTCATCCTAGTTCAGAATACAACATGGCACAGTTAATTGTCGATTTGCATTGAAATAGGTAAGTAATCAAACAGTTATTATTGCAAATATAAACTTAGTAAAAAAAATAAATAGATTGTAGCATATGTGTGCTTAAGGTGAAGTTAGGATGTTTACTGAAACTAAGGATTCCCAATTCCGGAAAACATTTACCAAAAGAAATAAAATATAACGTTTTTTCTCAAAAAAAAATTTTCAACTTTTTTTCCAAAAATATGTTTGGACTGGAGAAGTTGTTTCCCCAATCTCAGGAATCCTTAGTGAACTAAATAGATTTTATTCCCTTTTTATAAGGTAAATGTCACCAGAAACTTAAAGAGATGATTGGTATTGGAGACCTTTACTGCAGAAGAAAAAAATTATTAGAATGTTCCGATTCCGATCAAGAAAGGAATAAATTTAAATTTTGTATTTTTTTTTTTTAAAGGTTGTCACTGTTTTTGTTGGGGAGTTTCCTCCCACTACATATTGGCAATTCCAGCGTGGCCTCCTTTTGAACAAATGAGCTAAAATTCGATATGTAGAATTGTTGTCTAGGTAGAAAAATTCAATATGAGTTTTAGTAAATTTTGGCAAAATGTCAGCATTTCGAAATTTTTTTTTTCATTTTTGTATATAAATTAAATCTTAACGATCACATAAACACTCCTCTCCAGCTCGATTCACATGTTTAAGAAAATTTTAAAGCACGTTATGTTTTTTTGTTTTTTTTTAAGCAAGGTTAATCAAATAAAAGGGAGGGGGGTAGCTCAAAGACTGACTTCCAGAGCTCAAGACTCCAGTAATTTTCCATCAGCCATGGGTACGACTCTGGGACCAGGAAACCCTCCTGAGGCAAACGAGACCCTGTAATGTGGGTACTCTTAATTTAATAATTATTCAGGGGGAAAAACCTGGTGGTTGAGCATGATATTGGCCGTCACCTCCATGCACAACCGTTGGCCTAGTAACAGTACTTCCTCACAATGTACTTAACCAAAGACCCTTGATGGGTACAGGTTTTTTTATAATAAAAATAAAAATAAAAATTAGCTAAACAATGACGAAGAAAATATATTTTTTTAAAAATATGCTGCGCCTTTAAATCACCTATACATTTCGTACATTAATTGCTTATATCTCTCTTCGGAAGGATTGGTTTCTTGAAACTCTTTCGTTTCTAAACACAATTAATTGCTAATAGCCAAATAATGGCTTTGAGCCGAAAGTTTTATCGAAAAAGTTTTACTAGTGTCATGGAACAAATGATGTTGAGAATGAAGTATTTAAAAAAACAACTTCTTTGTTCAACTTAAAGAACGAAGCTTGGCCTGGATGTCTGGATTAATCCAACATGAGGAGAAAGACAACTTATCTTCTGACTCTTTGAACAACTTTATTGTATTTTATTTTGGAATTTTTGGTTTTACTTTCGTTCAATTGTCTGTACAATTGAATATAATTGTTATTTAAAAAAATTATAATAAGATTTTAAGTGCTAAAGAGGCTTGATATGTGAGTTATAAATTATTGAGGGGGTAACGTTTTCCACCTTAAAATAGCATATTTTAAGCGAATGGCTGATTCCATTTTTAAGTTTGATGGCTCGAAAAATTCATTGAGATCCTGTGAGTTTTTTTAAAAATATCTTGATTTTTAAGTTTGATATCTTAAATTATTCTGTGAGATTCTATGAGTGTTTTGAAAGAATGCGATCTCAAAATACTGGCAAATCACTGTTTAATCGATCCATTAAAAAGTAAGTAATAATTTTTTGAGAGGATGGCTATTTTTAAGTTTGACGCCTGTTAATGCTCGGTGAAATCCCGCGAATGTTATGAAGACAATTAGAGCATGAAGTACTAAAAAAATATTTATTATAGTTTAAGTATCTCGATTATTAATTAATTGATATCCTACCTAAGGGAATTACTTAAACATCTTGGTAGATTGATTGGGTAATTGACATCTACGAACATTTAAACTTGGTGTAGTAGTCGGGTTCCTACCACCCCCCGAACAGAACTTCTAGAATCGGATGTTTACATGCACCGATACATGGGACAAAATCTCTCTAACATAAGATACAATTTTGAATAATAGCTAATTACAAAGATAATGAAATGATGAAAAATATCCTAACTTAGATTATGCCGGTCCGATTTTTAGTATTCGAGATATTTTAATCCATATTATTCCATTGTACATACCCGTTTTTATCAAATTTTTAACATCCGGCTATACTTCGTAAATGGTTTCATCTTTTCGTAACCCAAAAATATTTTTTTTACAAAAATTCTCGGAATTGGGGCGTTTTCGATCTGGAGGTTGGCAAACTTTGTCTATTTAATTAGGTACTAAAAACTCGTAAATACCTATTTGCTTTCCACTTGAATCGTAAGATAACTCGACCACAAAGTCGAGAAAAAAGGTGGCCTTTAAAAATTTTGGGCCGTTTGGCCTAGACAACCTCGTTATTTTGACATTTTGGGAGTGTAGGTCAATATTTTTTAAGGCCACTTTTTTTCTCGCTTTCATATTCAAGTTATCTTACGATTCAAGTGGAAAGCAAATAGATATTTATGGGTATTCTTTTAGTACCTAATTAAATAGACAAAGTTTGCTAACCTCTAGATTGAAAACGTCCCAATTCCCAGAATTTTTCTAGATAAATATTTGTAGGTTACGATGAGATGGAACTATTTACGAAGTTTCAGCCGGATGTTAATGATTTGATTAAAAGAGGTCTGTACCACGGACTATACGCAAAAACATTTAAATTAGTCGACTCCAGCGGACTTTACCCGAGCGTTATACATCGAAGATCTGACGGCTCACTCTAAGTCACTCCACAAAAAAAGTACAAAATGCGCCTAAAGAAGTTTTCGCTTCAAATAAACCTCCAAAGTATGATTCACTCTGGTTGATCAGTATACAGTTGAACAACTGTAAGTACTCAAAGGTTTCTAATCCTATTATCTATAACCAGTTATAGGCTTTCTTATCATTTTAAAATGAATCATAACGTGTTCAGTCATCATAGCCAAGTGTTCTGCATCAGATGTTAGCTTTGCGCATTGCGCGGGTCGTGTTCGAAACCGCATTCGAGACAAAAGGTCTGACCAGGAGATTAGCAGGTGACGCGGGAGCTAGCAGTCGACAGCCGTAATAGAGATATATATAACGTTGACCTCATTTGACCTCTAGCCACTTGTTACCATTGTTCGGAACACACTGGACCGGCCATCGCAGCGAGAGTCCCAACCGGACGTGGCCTCCACAAGGTAGAGTATATTATGCAATCTCTTATCTATTACGTAATGTTATGGCGTCGTAACCTTAATCATCAGTTTGTCGTGTCGAGTTCTTTGTTTCTGGACCAGCATGATGGTCAGTACCTGGTCGGTACAAACCTCTACTGGTTGTTAACTCTAAACATTGGCAATGGTCTATTATTTCGAAATAGTTATATATGAATGTATATAGCACTACTTCACTTACCACTTTGAGAAAAATGCAATATAGTGTTTGAAAATATTAGCTTTCTTTAGAATTTGTTTAGTTATTTTTAAAGTGAAAACTGCTTTAGGCGCATTTTGCACTTTTTTTTGTGCAGAGTGAATTAGATTGATCAGTCAGATTTCCGAATTGTTAACACTCGGGTAAAGTCGACTAATTGAAATATTTTTATATATGGATTAAAATATCTCAAAAACTAAAAATCGGAACTACGTACTGTAAGCGATGAAATTGTTCAACATTTTATTTTATCTGTAATAGGCTATAATTCGAAAATTGTATTTTAACGCGACGCCGTATTAGGGAGAGAGGAAAAGGAATAAATAGTGTCGAAAAGTAAGGAGTTTAGTTGAACATATGAATTAAAATACTTCAGATACTAAAAATCGGACCTATATACTGTAAGCGAGGGAAATGTTCAGCATTTCATCTTCTTTGTAATGAGATATAATTCAATGTTGTATCTTAACACAACACCACGTTAGAAGTATTCCTACCTATACTAGGTAAAGAAAGTATTGCGATCGGATCAAATTTCCCATATGCAGTTTTCGGCGGATCTATACTTTTCAGAGACTCCTGAGTCCGAAAAACACATTTTTAGCCATTGGTCTGTCTGCGCCAAGATTTTCTCGGGGACTACTGAACCGATTTTGTTGCTTCTTTTTTATTTTGTAACGTGTTGACTACTGATTCCTGTGACAGAAATCGGGAGCTCCCTGAACAATAGCTGCTGCGCAATAAATTGAAAACATGTTTTTCTATAGACTGAAGGAAGCGCGAAAACGGCTCTAACGATTTTGATTAAACTTTCCTTTAATGTTCTAATATTTGTCCTTCCAATTTTTGTACATGAACTAAATTTCTGTAAAAAAAATCGGGAAAAAATGCCATAAAGAAAAGAAAAATGGTTTGCGGCCTAGACTCGCTAAGTATATATTTTATGGTAAAATTTATAATATAACTTTTGAAAGGTAATTAAATTACCAAAAAAAAAAATCATCGGAATCGAACCAGTATTTACGATGATAAAGCGTATTCTATTTTCTCCACATGTTTTAATTTCCTAGCTATACCAGGTAAAGAAATAACTGTTTTTTTTTTTTTAATGTAATGAAATTCCCAACAAAACTATATAAAATTCGTTCATTTCGGACAACTATAAACGAAATTGCAGCTATTGAATTTTCAATGTAAGATTACAGGTGCATATCCTGGTGTCAGAAAAGGATGAATGAGAGAAAAAGATAACTTAGTGAAAGTAAGGAAATCTGTTGCCTGTATCACCCAAGCTTGAATATTACCTCTACTTTAAACAGAAATTAACGTTTGACAAAATTAGGCTATGGCAAAAAGTCTTTTATCAACCATATTAGAGGGTATTGAAATTTTTACACTGATCTACCTTAAGCCGGTTCACATTGCTTTAGTTTATCAAATAATTTTTTTCTGTTATCAATTTTTAGGAAAATAAATCTAGTTCATTTTTTTTTTTATTATTTCTTGATGGACATATGTAAAGATATCAAAGCTTTTCTGAAATAGGAAGGAAATTCGTGTGAGTGAACACCAACATTTTTTTTTTTTTACATTTCAAATTAAGCCAACCACATTAAGCATAGTCTGTGTATTAATAATTAACACATATTCGTCAAGCAATTTCTTGCACCACAACATGCTGGCGTATCTTTATCTCTGTTTGGTGAAAATTATGATTTAATTTAATTAGGATTAAAAGAATTGTTTGCAAACTGATGAATTTTCGCCATGCTGACAAATATATGTGAAGTATACAAGTTTGTATTATTTGAGTTATTCGTAGATAAAATTCAGCATTCATTATTTTTTCCCAGCTTCTTTTGGCATATCTTCTTCTTCATAGGCACGACACACGCATTAGGCAGTCCTTGGCCTTTTCATTCGCTCTAGCCCAGTTCTGTCGGTCCATAGATAGTCTTAAAAACATGTTTCGGAGGACTTTTGATACGTTGTCCTTCCACCTACTTCTCCCTTAAACCCGTACTCCTTCCAGAGAACCCTGGTATATACTTTTGACGGATCTCCCATCATCCATTCTCTGGAGATGACCCAACTACTTCAGACGCTGAATTCTGACGTAGACCGACAACTTCATATAGTTAGCTATTATTTCTAAGCTCATATACCCCATTTTCTCTCACAGGCCCTACAATGTTACGAATGGTCTTTATTAGCCCAGAAAATGTGTGCCTGAATCTCCTCCTCTTCCTCCAATGCTACATGCATTAAACTGTGTCGCAAATACTCAAAACTATCTACACATTGGAATATATAGTTTCCGACTGCACAACACATCTGGGGGCGCCTGGGTTATTTTCTTCTTAAAAGGATATTCTTGGTCTTTTCTTCATCAATCTTCTTTTGGAATATACATAGATTTAAGTAGAAGACTTCAGACAAGTTTCATTAAAATCATTACCGCCGTTTTGGCGCTACATTTTATAGCGACACCCTTTTTTCGACCACCATTTTGATACGAAAGGGCGTATGGTAATGACGAGCTCCTAGTATCATCTTCGGGTAACCTCTGACTTCGATAACTGAATCTCAAAACAATCGGACCAATGATTTCGAGAAAAACCCGTGGACAAGGGATAGATAATTGTTTTATTTTTGTATTCTACATAGATTGAAAGGTAAAACCTCAAATTTTAAGGGATTTTGCTTTTGTTTTTACTAGATTGATTACAAGGCACTATTTTTGAAAATAAAAAAACAGAATTCTACTAAAATGTTTAAGAAAAAAACTACCATTCGATAACAAAAATATTAATAAGTTAAAGGAAGGAGATTGTCCGGGGTGTTGGTCATAAATAGGCTAAATAGTGGAAAAACTATTTTATTAAAAGCCAACGTTTCGACCCGACTTTGCAGGTGTTCTTCAGGGAGGCGTGATCAGCCAGGAATTTCACTTAAAACTGCTGTTTTAAGTTCATTCAAGCAACAGTTCTAAATTAATAACATATATACTTTTTCCATAATAATATTAATACTTTCGTGCGTTTACGTTCCATTAATGGAAGCGGTCACATTTTTAACATCCGTAAAGGACAATATAAAGGTTTTTTTTTCTCAGTAAATTCTTACTTTCAAACTAGAACATTATGGAAAGCAGCGAAATATGGATCGGTCCTATTTCAAATTCTGCCTTATGAACATCATAATTTATGTGATCCAAAAATATTTTTCCCTTTAACGAAAGCCTAACCATCACTGAAGTGAGTTTTATACGCGATAGTGTAAAGAATTGAAAATTAGACAACGACGAAGACAGAGAATTATGTTTGCCTTTTCTTTTTTTCTTTTTTTTAATTTAGTAAATTAATTTTAATTTATAGCGTTCTACTTTCATTTAATCGGTAACAGTTCAAGGCAAAGAAGTGTAGCTTAATTAAAATTAACGTAGCGAGGAAACAAGGTGACCTAATTTGAGTACCATAGAATAATTAAACAGATCCACAGTTATTATTGCTGAACATGATTTCGTGACAATGCATAGATTTATGATAACATATCTAACTGCAAAGAAGCAGGACTTCATTTTTTCATTGCTTGTTTTCATAATGCATTCGAAATCTTCCGTAATGTACGTATTGAATAAGGGCACTGAATATAAATCGACTTGGAGATGGAGTTGACTATTGGTCCCTTATCGAAATTAAGCTTATGAACTACACGTATGCATTAAGTACACGGATTAAAGATGATATATTCCGAAACAGAGTGTGACATTTTCAGTTTCCAGTGCATTTTCACTTAAAGCTGTAATTTTAATATTTGCAGTGGCTGTTTGGAACAGTTATAAAAATTTAGATGAATATTGAATACAATTTTTACCTAATATGAAGAATATAATGACCTAATATATCAATAACTGTTCTGAATTTCCAACATGTTACAAATGAAACCTGTAGGAAATTCAACGCTGAAATTGATACGAGCATATTTTTGAATATAAATGAGATGGGCCTAATCTCTCATTTATAAAAAAAAGCCACATAAATAAGGTTATCAACGAATATTTTGTACATAATTTCGTCGCTAATTTTCCTGAACGCGCAATATTCCCAATAATGCTTCATGATAAGATTTATTAAAACAGGCAAATTTAAAAAAATTAAATCGTAAATATTTTTTTTTTATTATTTAGTCATGATATTTACAACTGTATTATAATATAAATACATCAAGTAAATGTGTACACACGAATATAATCACATGAAAACGCTTGTTGAGAAACTACCCATTGGTAATATGTCTACATAAGGAGATCGCGAGGCCATCTTCTTTTCAGACGCCTCGGAGGATTATAAGGAATCGAAGATGAAGCAAGGTTAGAAACGAGAGGATTCGGATGGTTATGAAGTTTATTATGGAAGGGTAGGTATCTGGATTGGACCAAATCGGAAACACATGGAACATTAAAGTCTTTATGGATTATTTTATTTGTGACAAAGTAAGGATCACTGAGAATTTTACGAAGGATTTCGAATTGTAAGGATTGGATACGTGAGGAATTTGATGGTTTATATATTACGTATTAGCCCCCTAGCTCAAAATCGTAAATTTTAAATTACATGATCCATAACTGTTACATTCATAGCTCATTTCTTTGAATTGTATCAGTGGGCTAACGTCCCATGTCCAGGATGAAAAGATTTAAAGATAAATTACGTATAAAAAACAAAGTGTAGGTATATCAACTGAAATATGATAGGAAACGGAGATAATAGTAATGGTTTTCTCTTGAAACATTAAAATATTGGAATATCTCTATTAACAGTAAGCAATAAAAACACATGCAACAGGCTCAGTATTAAATAATAACAAAAACAAGGCATTCTATTGTATAAATGTTTTCATTATCAGAATTCCTTATCGAGTATGATCAAAAATACCTTATTTATGTGTTTTTTTCGAATAAGCAGCATTAAATAATCAAATCAGTTGTTTATTTCGTTAATAAATTATTTGAGTTCTTCCTAGAATGCTAATTTAACATTTTGATATTTTTTCCCCAATACTTATCATTACGGTTTGCCTTACGTAACAATTTCTATTATACTATCTTTAATATCTAGTCACTTTATTCATGTTTTATTAATATGAACTGGCAAAACAGGATTTTTTCTAAAATATTTAAGCAAAAAGAAAAAAAAATAATATTATTCATGTTTTTACTTTCACTTACCTATAGATGTAATATATAGTAAGGGTAAGTATTGCGATCGTGAAAATTTTCGAGTCTGAGTTTCCAACGGAAATACACGTTTTGAGGTACCTTGAGTTCAAATAACCAAGTCCCGAAAATTGGTTTGTGTGTCTGTGTTTATGTGAATACTCTAGCTCGAACAAAAAGTCGTACGAAACTGATATTACGTATTTAAGATAGGTATATGCCTTAGATGTCCTGGCAACTTTTTCCTTTAAATTGGCTAACCGGAAGTGCCACTTTATATCAACGCTAAAACACATTTTTACAATTTTCACAAAAACGGCTGTAACAATTTTGATTAAACTCAGTGTATCTTTGTATAATTAAATGGCCTTTAATATCATTTAGGTCTTATCCCCGTTGATGTCACTTTACAGGGCTTAAATGCCCAATGTTAATATACGTCTTCTTCTTAGGTACTTTTAATATTCATTTCAAAAAATTAACTATCCCTGATTATTAAAAATTACGAAAAAATGCTAAATGTAACTTTTGAAAGAATTTAATAATTGAATAAGGGAGAAAAAATAAAAATGATTATTCAGGTCGAAAATTAATCTCCGGAAATGCTAATCAGAAAGTATACTTATAATATATAGTTGGTAAACGGAGAATTAAAAAAAAAAAAAAACTATATATATATATATATATATATATATATATATATCTAATATAATAATTTTTGAAAACTAATAATATTTAACGTAAATCACATGTTTTCAAGGAAATTAAATGAAGTTTACTAAATAAATGTAAACTTTAAAAAATATTTTTAAGTTTGGAAAAAGTATTTAAAATCCACCGAATCAAGGCAATGACCTTGTTAAAAAAATTATTTAATTGTACTTGCGTGAAAGAAAAAGTGAAATATAAAAATATTTCATGGATACTTATATAACCTTAAATATATTTACTGTAGTTTAATAACTCTAGATCTAATATATTTAAATAATTAGGTATCTATCATCTGTTTATTCCGAAAAATCATCATGTAATCTTTTAGAAGATGAAATTAGTGAATAATTCGATAAATTTTCCCTTTGCGATAGTCCAACAGAATCCACTTACAATCAGTGTGAACCCTTTTGACCTGTATATGACAGACAATGCAAATCTCTTAATTCAGTTTTAGTAAACTTTACATATTTTATGTAATCAATCGTACTTTACATTACGAAAATAACTAATATTCGTACAATCCATAATTAGCAGATCGTACAATACATAATCAACGAATCGTACAATCCATAATCAACAGGTGATATATTAAATAGGACTTTTGTTATTTTAATAATATTTATGATTTGTTAGCTTTAATCTTTTAGCTTTAGCTCATTTAAAAATGCAATTCGAAAATTTTATAATAGCTCAACATGGACAGAAAATAATTTCTATCCAAAGTTGAGCAGTAAGAATTGTGTGTTGCGCGCACCAAATTTTTTATAATGTAATAAAGATATTAAGAAAACGTTTTATTCATGAAATAGTATAAAATAAATGTTTGTAATTAATACAATTGATTCCATTTTCCAGACCCATTCCACATTTTCGGAACGCGAAAAGAGAATTTAATTAAGAGTTATAGTTTTTTTTTTTTGTAGAATTATAGAAGGAACTTTCAACATATTTCATATTTTTAATAAAGCAATATTTGCTGAAAATATTGTCAGTAATAAGCAATAAGTAATATTGCAAAATACCAATATGAATGAATATTGATGATCAGACAAAAAACAAATTTAAATAAAACTAGTAAAACAAAATGAGAAAAAAAAGAGATGTATATATCTACTTATAATACTGGTACGAAATATAAAAATACAACATAAATAGAGAATGGTAAATTCCAAGATTATTATAATCAAATAAATTTAAAAACAAAGGTGTTTATCTTTATCCCCAACACGATTCCATTATTATCAAAAAAATTGAGTCGCTTTTTCTCAAAGTGAATCTTAATCGATGTTTTTGGAGATCTAGATTAGTATCGATTTTCATCTAAAAATACCACATAAATTCGATTGTGCAATCCTTTTTTTTTTCAAAAACAAACCTAAAAAAAGTGGTACGATGAAAATAAGTTTAATCCTGAAACCGGATTTTTTTTAAAAAGTTAGTTAAATAATGCAACTTGCATTTCTCTTAAGTATTCTTAAAAAAATAATTCGTCACAATTTTTTTAAACCATTTTATTCAAATGAAAAATAAATTAATTTCATCGTGAAATTAATGAAAACATAAAGTTATTTTTGTATAGTACATTATGTGCAATGAGAAACCCACTCGTTTTTAACATTGCTTCCTCTTCGATCCCTTATGTGTGTGTTTCAATCTAGAAATTTGTTTTTTCAAAAAGAGGTTATTTTTTAAAGTTTAATAAGGAATTCTAATAAAAAATGTCCAAATATAGAAATAACGTATAATACTACTATTATGTTAAAAAATACATTTTTTTTTTGGCCAAAATAAAAACTCATTTTTTATTCAAATATCTCCAGAAGTATTAAATAAAAACCGCCATAAATTAACATTAGCTAAATTAATAATGAAAATAAAAGCTATTAATTTTGTGGAGTTGCTATTAATTATATTAGATTTCGCCTTGGAAGATTTTCGTACTTTAATATATTTTCCTTAAATTAAGATGAAATCCTCACAATTCAAAATCCTCATTGTTCCTTACTTTGATATAAATAAAACCATCCTTAACTAGCCTAATGTTCCATCTTTTTCCGATAACTACCGAACCCACTTGTTTTTAACGTTGCTTCCTCTTCGATCCCTGATGACACTACGATGAATCTGAAAAGAAGCTGGTCTCGTATTCTCCTGATGTAGAAATTTTATTAGAGATTAACCAATGGGTAGTTTCTCTAATAGTCCTTTCGTGTCACTGTATTTCTCTGTTTACATTTACTAGATGTAAACGATTAGTAGACCACGTGCTCTCTGGATATCTCGAAGAAGAGAGAAGCAGTCACTGCTGCTGCCTGTAACAGCTCGAAGATGCTGAAGAAGACTCGTGACTTAAAAAATTGAAGTCAACAGGTGTAGAAAAAAAAAATACAAGATGTATTTTTATCGTACTTTAGTATAATTGTGAATTTCATGAATAAAAAAAAATTGAGATGGAAAAAAATATTTTATGTTCTTTATGAAAGTTATGACCACAAACTTTTCGAAATACCTATTTGTATGGGCAAATGTTTAAAAAATTACTTTTAATAAATACTATACGAGGTGCATCACTTCTTAATGGCCAAACTTTGGAAGGTGATTATAAAAAAAAATTTCCCAAAAAAAATTTCATTTGCCGAATGGGCCGATTTTGAACGGAAAAGTCCGGAGTTAGTCCAATTTTAGGTGGTAACGTTTTCTCTCTAATAGGAAGCGATAACACTAAAATTGTGTGATTCAGATAATTAAAAATTGCTTCATAATAAACTGAACAAAATTTCCTTCAAATAAAAGTAGAGTTTGTCTTTGTAAAGATCATTTGAAGGCTGCTTTTGAGGGGACAAACTAGCTTAAGTTGTGTCTTCCATTAAATCATGCATTATTCGCGATGTTTTTTTAATAAAAACTTCCTTGTTTAATTAAATCCTCTGTAATTCAAGCCGTCTCCCTCTGGAATTCCATCCTTCCCGATATTCGCCACTCAAAGTCAGCCTCCTCTTTCAAAATATCTCCACTTTAAGCAACTATTCCATTCCAGTAATCCAATTTATCATGAAATGCTCGTAAGAGTCAAAGTTGTAAGGCTCTCCAGATATTATTTATTTATTTTACTTAATTTTTTTCCGTATATTTTATATTTATTTATGTATATATATATATATATATATATATATATATATATATATATATATATATATATATATATATATATATATTTTATTTTTCTTTATTGCCTGTATCTTTACTTTATTTTACCAGTTATTTTGTAAATATTTAATTTAAGATATGGATATGTTTATTTTTATTCTGCATTTCGAATTTTTTTCTAAAAGGACAATAGTCCCAGAATGATTAAGGTATTTGTATTACATTTGATTTCATATTTGCTTAACAACCTACACGTTAGTAGCAAATAAATATATTTTTTATTTTGATTTATTTTATATTGCAAGACAATATTTAAGATGAAATTTTGGACTTTTCCAATAGACCCCATCGACACGAAGAAGATCCTTTGAACTATAATGCCACGGAAGTAGGGATCGCCCGATAAAGAATACGGCGATAAAAGATTTATAAAAAGTTCGACCAGACGGCTACCTGCAGAGTCTGCTGTCACATGGCGTCTTCGAGTGAGTCCATGTTTCATTATTATTACTTATTTAATTAATATGTCATTTAAACGCTGTATGTAATGTCCCATTTTTAATATTTCAATTTATTAATGTCAAAGTTAGATTTATTTAGTTGTTTATACTAGTCTGTTTATACACTAATTTGTTTCAACATATTTAAAATCATGTTACAGTCAATTTATTTATACTACAATTCATTTAATTTATGACAGTATTCTTTTAAAATTTCAAATTTTTATTGTTGAAAAAAAAATTTTGTATATATATGTATATTTTCCTATTGCCAAAATTACCCAGATCACCTTTTCGTGCCAGAAGCCATTTCTTTAACTTCTTTGTAGTTTGTTAATTTTTCTAACAAACTTTTATTTTTTTTTAAAATGTCTTTGTGCTATTATGATTTGTTTTTTTTAGAAAAAAGTTATCGTATTCATCAAAAATAGTTCACCGCAGTTTTTAAATTCGTTTAATCGAAAAGAAAAACGACCAATTTTTTTATTTTTTTAATATAAAAATATTTACATAAAAAGTAAAAAAAAATAATAAATCATTGAAAAAAAGAATAAGACGAAAAATGTTTTTTTTTTTATCGTACTAACCATTCACTATAAATATTCTTTAATAAAATATATATATATATAAATCGATGGCGACTACGTCGTTTAGTTATTTTTGACACGTTTATTATTTATTATTAAAATATTATAGGAAATTCGCAGCAAACGTGATTATATAAATTATTAACAACTGCTCATATTCCATTTTTAATACAGTTTGTAGGTGAAATATCATTAAACCCAAATAAATTTTCAAAAAGAGAAAATAAAATAAAATAATGGATTCATATATATATATATATATATATATATATCAATCTGCTTCAATAATATACGAACAATTACACAAGAAACGTGAGGAGTAATTTCAACTAATAAAGTTGATAAACGACATGTCATCCAATTATTAGTGATTCAATACGAATAAATAAAGTAGAGACTGAATGTTTTGAAACTTAAATTTGAGTGAACGAAAGCGGAGTTAATCGGTCAGACAACTCCATGGTCAACTGGACTACAGCTAGCCGTGTAATATCGTTGGACTCTATTCAGCGGATTACGCAATTTATAATTTGAAAAAAAGCGAGGAATGGTTTAACCTACAAAGTATTTAGCAATTATTTGTGCGCACCTCAACGCTAATTGGTTTGGGAGGATGCGCAAAGGTCGAGTGTGGAAACTAAGATATAACAAATATATCAGTTGGGAATGGAACTATACGATGTACCTTTTATTTAATTTAATTATTAAATTCCATTAATTCGTAAACTTGACCCTTCATCTATTAGCTGAGTAGGGAGATCCTCTTGGGGCACACTCGGCCTCTATAAAGTAAGTTTTCTTAATTAAATAATTAATTAATGGGAAAACCTGATGGTTGCATAACCGTTGACCAACCTTGGAAATTACTGAATCCCATACACTCCATGGGTGATCTATGTGGTATCTGAAACTACTTCAAAGATCTGCTATATTTTATTTATTATATTTTAATTTACCAATTTGGATTAACGCCTGCAATTATGCTAGATCAAAAGTCCCTTTTCTACTTGAATCTGTGATACACTTTTAAGGAATTGGATAAGAACTAATGAAATCAGTTGCAAATCAAAGTTTAATTCATTCAGTATTTTTCTTTACATTAGGTGTTGAAAATAATATTGGTAAAGTGTCCTCCATTAGAATTCATGCGCCTATCTATTCTTTTCAAGGCAGTTTGTAGCACTGATACAAACTGAAGTATTTCCGATGTACTAGCACTATTTCTTCTCCAATATTTGTCTGTCAAATACTCTAATCCCCCTGGTTTGTTAATGTACAGCTTCTCCTTCTAGTACCACAGGGAAAAGGGAACAGAGCAGGCCGCAACCATCTCAAATCACTTGCTTATAGCTTGATACTGTTTGGAAACTTAATCGACTCCTCTGGTCCACACGAATCAGGAATTTAAAGTCCTATAGGCTACACGCCGTCCTAAATCTGGCCTCTCTAAAAATATAGAACTAACAATATAAAACGTTTGAAAAGGCTTACATTTATTTCTATTCGTTTTGTCATGATCTGCATTTCAAATTTCTACTCATTTGCAAAAACACTTATAAATCTACCGGATTTTTTTCTTAATTCAGTTCTAACGTTTTGAAAAGGCTTACTTCTATGGTTCAAATCCAAATTTTTTAAACAATCCTATTTTAGAGTTATGAAATTTATTAATTTTCACTCTAGCATTCACTGCAGTTACTTTAACGTCAAAAATTAATTAACGTGTGAAATTATCTATCAAGTCTGAATCTTTTAGGATTCGTTTCGACTGATTATTCTTTTTCCTAACATTTTTTTTTATTTTCTCCCCTTCCTTGCCTTTTGGGCTATACGGGATGTTTCCCTAGTCAGAGAAGAGGGCAGGGGAATTATGCCTGTGTTAAAAACTGAGAATGGGATTCGAACTAGTAATCTGCGGTTTATTAGAATACCAGGTAATTGATACTTTTCATAGGAGTTTTTTTCTTTTTTTTTTTTGCCTTGAATCAGTCATCAAAATCAAACGTGGCAACTCTTTTGTATACTTAACAAGTTCTAGTTATTCAATCACCTCTATTTCAGCTGCATCTCGGAGTTAGAATCCCTTCGATAGAGATTGATAAAGGAATCTGTGTCCTGAACCATCAACCCCCTCTTGCGTTCCAACTCCTTTCTGTTTACGGTCTCCCTCCCGGATTACTCCTTCTCATGTCTTCGTTGTTCTCTGCCCTTCCTTTGTTTCGTTTACCAATCTGTTTTCTGCCATTCTAATAACATGCCCAAACCATCTCAGCCGATGTACTTCAATGATATCCTCAGCTGACCAAAGTTCTAAATTTAACCTCATTTTTCATCACGTTTCTCTTCTTGTCTTTCCCTCCGTTCTTCTCAAGTGCTGCATCTCCATAACTTGTAGTTGTGTCTTGTAATTGGAGGTTAGTATCCAAGATTAACTTGAACATGTGAGAAACTTTAAGAAGTTGTTGTTGTAAATTACTTCCTTTGTGTTTGTTGACACTTATTTTTCCCAATTAAACCGATCCTTACTTAATCGAATCTTGTATGATTTAGTCTTACAAGTCAATCCTCCTATTTGATTTTTCTTCCTATCCTTGTGATCTTTGTCTTCGCTGAATTTATAGTCACGTTGATAGACTCCAATTCTTCGGGAAGAATGTTTACGTTCAACTGAAGCTTCCTGCAGTTTTTTTACGAATACGATTAAGTCATCTGGGAAGGCAAGATGACCAATGTAGGTGAACCTATGGTTTCTGTATCCTAATTTATAAAATCTCAACCTTAATTAAGGTTTGTTCAAGGTCGTATCCGTAGCTATGAGGATAATCTACCAATTGTTCACAATTAATCTTCATATTTAACAAGTGAAAAATATTTCCCACTGATATACCATGTGTTCATATGCCATAATATATTCAAAATTGCAAGATGTGTTTTTGAACTGGCGAATATTCTTTTCAGATATGGGCTGGAATTTTCCCACAACTCTCATCTTGGTCACCTTCTTGGCCGCAAGTCATGCTCTGAGGGTCGGAGTAGGAAGGGCGGACATAACAGGACCGGCTGCTGAAGTAGCTTTTGTAAGTGGAAATTCAGAAATTAAATGTTTGAAGCATTTCTGTTTATATGTGCATGTATTTGTATATTCGCTTAATTGAAAGTTATTTCACTATGGTGAGAAAATAAAAGGAAATTCTCGCTTTGTGTTTTTTTTTTCGATTTTAATAAATATAACTTTTAGTGAGCATGAACTTCAAGCATCGGTTACAAGAGTAAAGTTGAGAAATACATTGGAAGTGGCGGCACTTGCCAAGACAGCTTTTCCATTGTTCCATTTTGATGGGGTTTCTTTCAGAGAGTCAAGAAATATTTCACAGGAATACTATGAAATAAATGTGGACTTGGTCTTAAGGAAATCGAATCCATATTGGCAATGTTCCGGGCATTCTAACTAGCACACGCACGGTCCTTTGGCAGGAATATCATTTTTCACGTTCACTATGGATCAGTTTTATTTCACCTAAATTAGAAAAAAATTGTATGAGTAGAGATGATAAACCACAAATCAAAAGCTCAACGACAGCGTTTATTACAAATAAACCAACCTATAGATAGCCACTCAATTAGTATTTTTTTAAAGCGTAGAATTGTCAGAAACCGTCAAGCAGACGTGGAATACACCTGGTATATACCTATATATTGGAAAAATTTATGGTGACAGAAACGAAGAGAAATCATTCATGAGATAATACCGAAAGTATTGTTAAAATTTAAAAGACAGACATACTAGAAAACATTTCATTCAAATGGAAAAAAACTAAAATAATAACATATTTGTTAATGGTGAACGAAATTATGTTTTGAGCACTAGCGGATTCATGATTTAATTGGGAGGGAGGAGAGGAGGCTTCAGCCTGAAAGCTTTTTTATATATATATATATATATATATATATATATATATATATATAACGATAATTACATTGGAAGAAAAATAAAGAAACTAACTACATACATGAAATGGTGTTTAAGTGATTCTTGAAGTCCTATTAAATGTAATTAGACGAACAATAATACTTTTAGAGATAATTTTTTTCATGAAGCATAGTTATATCTTTCCATTTTGGAGGGGGGAGAGGGGCTTCAGCCCGGAATCCCTCCCCCTTAGGGGAGGGGAACGTTTTTACAATTTGTGAATGTTTGAGAAGAACATATTTTAACGAGTTTATGATTTTTTGGAAGGAACTATATTTTTGAAGGATCTCAAATTGTGGAGTCCATTCAACTAAATTGCAATTTTAATAATTCTATCACCACTTGCACCACTTTTAAGAAGGCGTAACAATAAATTTTCTTGGAAGAGGAGGGATATAAGCCATCATTTGGAAAGGGAAGAATATGGGTATTTCTGTAAACAAAAATTTATTTTTCATAACTTCAATTTTTTTTCTAACGAAAACCTGAAATAATAAACAGAGCCTTATCTCGCCTCCCATCAAGGCTGTTAAAAACTCAAATTGAATTATTTCATAAAAATATATATATATATATAACACTTCAAATATTTGTTCAACAGAAAATTTTATAAAATCTGTCAAAACATTCATCACAGCAAATTGAATATTATAAGATTACTTAAAACAATCTAATCTGTAATTATTTACGTACTTCCCTGTTCGAGAGGAACTTTTTAAAAGATCGATCGTTTGCACTCAAGCAACAAGATAAAGTTTCGAATCAAACAAAAAACACTTCAATATGAAATATGACGTTTAAAAAACAAGATCATATAACTAAAAACTATCAAAATCGTAATTGAATTTTTAAAGAAAATCCAATATTTTATATTGTGGAAAAATTATAGATAACTTAAGAAATTGACAGATCACAATAATTTTCAAATTAATTCTTCATGTAGGTAAAAAAAACGAATTGATGTATGAACACTAAAGATACTCTACTCAAAAAAGTTGAAATTGGAGTTAGTCATTCTGTCAACTAAAACTCTTAACGCACCCGAAGGTTCAATGCCAATATTACCAATCGCCCTTAACGAAATTCTTCCTCCACCTACATTTCGATGTATTTCTCTGTTTTTTAATTTTACATTTAACCTATAATTTATAGATGAGTTATTCTTTTGATGCGCAATATCAATTTCTATGTGTCTAGTTAACCGAAAACAATAACTTCTCTATTATATGAAGTTATTAAATTTCATGTGACTAATGACTAACAAACAAATCATTATCACGGAATAAAATGGCATAGTAAAAAGTTGATGGTGGGAATGGAAAACAAAATCTTTGTCTTCAATTTGTCGAAAAACCACTCGAAAAGCTCTGACCATAAAACAAAAATTTTGGATATACCTATACAGAAATAAATTGTGGCCGCAAACTATACAAATATTTGGGTATTACTCTCGTTTCGCTACTCTAAAATGGAGAATGGTTTTAAGATCGCCCGGAGCAACTCCTAGTAAAGCACTGGGATCTGGCCGATAAACTAAGAGTCGATGGATTCCGAACTCCATAGCGAGTTACTCGCAATTTTAGAAAGGAAATTTTTACACAGCTATAATAGACGATAATGATTAAAAAAACAGAATTTTTTGTATCCCAATCCAAGGATTATTAATCAAGAATAACAATAATTACGACATTATGAATTTTCAATCAATATTTTATTGTTATACGTATTTTTTTCATTCCTCATCCAGGAGAAAATTTTCAATACAATTTTATTCACGTGTATTTATTTGTCAACTTAATTAAAACAAAAATTCATAAAACTGTAAGTTAGATTCAGAAAACACCCTGGAATTCTCAGAAGAGAGGACTGCCTGGGCATCAAAATTTTTGAAGTTGCATATTTTTTTACAGGGTTACAAATTTTTTGAGGGGGCATACGTTTACGAGTTTATATATTTTTGAAAGGAGCCACCTTTTTATTGGAGTTTGCAGAAGCCAAAGGAAAAGATAAGTAACAAACAGCAAGTGTAATTATACATGAACTACGATTTTTTAAAATTCTACTTTTAACCTTTTTAAGAAGAAGAGAGCAAAATAAAATTGGTAGACATTTCTGGATACTATCAGCCACTGGTGGATCTATTTATTTATTTATTTTTTTTGTTTAACAAGTTTTCAAAAACAAATTAATTTTATATAATTTCTTTCTTTTTCATACTTATTTTTTAAAAAATAAGTAAATCCTGCATTCCCTACTGCTACTAGTGAAAATATTTTACTTTCCCCAACTAGTAACTTAGAAAAATTACTTTTGAATACATGCTTGCTCAGAGAAACAAAGATAATATTTTACAAAATAGTTACCCCAACAAAAGGAAGAGCTAGTTTCAGAATTATAAAAAAAATTGAAATAAAACAGTTGTCCATTATTTTAAGCAAAGGATAATGTGCTTGAAAGTATTGAGCCTTGAATGATCCTGGATGAAAATATAAACAATCGTAAAAATAAATGAAATGAAAGAATTAAACTGTCAGATCAGCAAGAACCATAGTAAGGCAATATTCTCTGTTCGACCAGATTAATACTCATTAATTAGGTTGACCAACTAAATATATTAACAATTTGCGTAAGTAATTAATAATTAAATTAATAATTAATAAAGTAATTTGTGTGCCCATAAAATACAATAAAATATTTAGATGATAATTAGTAATAAAATAAAAGTACAGATAATGAAAATATATAAAAATGTACAGAAAAATAAAATAAACAGAGAAATAATGGAATAGCAGAAAAATCTGTTATCACTTACGTTTATGAAGCAACCAATCTTTTACTTTGTCAGACAAATCTGATGAATAGTGGGCCGTATGAACCCATAATGAATTATACCAATGAACAGTAAAATAAAACATTAATGGTATTTTTGTGCATATTTTTATATATCTTCTTTGTATACATTGTAATAAAAAGAAAGATTAATAATGTGCATATAAACAAAATTAATGGAACAACTAATTACTAATAAATCCTTTTTTTTACCAATATATTATTTCTTGAAAAATTTTGATTATAATAAATAGTTATTAATCTATCACAAATCAACAGATGGGCTATGCACACCCAGAACAGAGAGGTACTGGACTCCACCTTAGACAGTTTGCCAGAGCTTTTATAATAGATGATGGCAAAACCAGGCTGGTATTTGTTAATTCAGATTGCTGCATGATGGGTACCTTTTTACGGAAAGAGGTATGTCTTAATATATTTTCTTTTACTAGAAATCTCTAAAATCAGTTATGGACATAATGCTTAATTGCTTTTAAGCATACCCAATTTACAACAAAAGCAATAAATATATACATAATTAAGCAGAATACATAAATATAATATGTTTTAAATAAAAGATGTTTAAAGTTTTTAAATTAAGATTAATTATGAATTATAAATTATGTACTGTCTCTTTATCTTCTTGTGACAAAATAATAACAGATTGTAAATGGTGAAAATATATTTTAGGTATTTAACCGTTTGAAATATGAGACTGGAGATCTCTATACCGAGGACAATGTAATGATGAGCGGCACCCATACCCACTCCACTCCTGGAGGCTATTTGAAGGACATCATATTTGACCTAAATTCATGGGGTTTTGTTCCAGAAACATTTGAAGCTTATGCTAGCGGAATCACAAACGTAGGTTATCTTTGTACAACTTAATAATGATATGATTTTAGTTTAGAATATCCGTACGATTTAAACATAGATACCTATTGAAATTAGACATTTATCTAATATTTTAACACAAATAATACATGCTAAACAGATTTGATTTCCAAAATGTTAATGGCTTACATTCATCTGTATACAACGTTATTTTGGGTACAAATAAATTTACAACATACAAATAAATTTAATTATAAATTTTATTACTCAATTATCAAAATATTATATTAATGTAATTATATAATCTTGATCCAATATTAAAAATTACTGAATCAACATTTTCAGTTGACTATCCACTACTATGGATGCTGGTAGATAGCTTTCCAATATTTCTGTTGAATATACTTAAAATAACCAATCATTATTAAACAATTTGATTTCAATAATGGATATCATCTAATAAACTGCTGTAATATGATTTCAGAGTATTCTACAAGCGCATTATCAACTGGAGGAGGGTAGGGTAGAGTTTGCAAACGGCGAAATCCTAAATGCAAACATAAATAGAAGCCCTACTTCTTACCTCAAGAACCCACCAGAAGAAAGGGCTGAGTAATACATTAAATTTATTTTTAAATAATATAATTTTTAACTTATAGCATTATACTTAGAAATTTTATATTAAAATAAATATACTTCAACAACTAAAAATACTTATAATTACTATAACCAAAAAATAATAATTATACAGCAAATAATCAAAACTGATCACTTAATTCATGTCTATGTAAAAACCGGGTATTAAAATTGAAACTTTTAGGAACCATTATTGAACCTGATTACCATACAGCTCTATAACCTCATAAACATGATTTGGTGGAAGGCACCTTTAGGAGATAAAAAAAAATAAATAAAAATAGTTGTTCCACTAACAACCCACGAAGGGTGTTGGGTTCAGTACAATGTAAGGAAGTACTATTACAAGGCCCAACGGTTATGCATGGAGATGATTGGGTCGATATCATGCTCAACCTCCAAATTTTTCTCCATAATTAATTATTTAATTACAAGTACCCATTTTATAGAGGCTGTGTCTGCCCCAGGAGGATCTCTAGTCCCCAGGGTTGACCCAGGGCTGATGCAAAATTACTAGTCATCATTCGGACCCAAACCTAGGACCTTAAAGGCTCGGTCACACAGAACGCGGTCCGACGTTACGTTACAATAACGCGCGATACTCACGGCGATATCTAATCCGGGGCAGTCACACAGAGGGCGTTACTTTGAAAGCGATACAGCAGCCCCGTCGCTCTGCCTGGCCTAGTCGACTAGAGAGCCTGGCTTCCCGCAACTTGTATATTAATAATTTGTTTTCAATATTTTTCTTATTCATTTTTTCGAATAGAAAATAAGTCATTCTGACGAGGAGGCTCATTAGTTCAGCTCTTCAGCATAAGGTAAAAAAAAAAAAGAAAAAGGATTCATGAAATCAAAAAGCACATAGACTGATTGGTAGAATACCATCGCCTCGGCCGTCTGCTTCAATTTTACGAAGATAGATTTTTTCAATATTTCCGAATTTTATTTTTCCTTTCTTTACATTTATGTTCTTTTTTAAACATAGATTATTTTATTATGAAATTATGATTGAATGTTTTGTATATCGCAAGATTATTTCATGTTTTCAGTGTTTTTTAATCTAATTTCATTAAATGTATTTGATTTAATGACTTATTTATTGTATATATATTATTTTTCTGTTTAATTTATTTTATTTATTGTATTTATCTCTGAACATTATTATAAATGTCCTTTGAAACAGATTGTAATATTTTTCAATAAATAAGTTAAATAGAATAAAAAAATTAATGAAATTAAATACCAAGCATTTCGGCCAAAATTAAGTTGTTTCTTTTGTACTGTTTTGTTATTCTAAAGGGACTTCGTTCCACAATAAAGTTATTTTTCTATTCTATTCAAGAGGCTTTAACAATCGTGATTTTATTCATATGCTTTAAATAATCAGGAACTCTAATTTTAAATATATGTTGATTTCTATTGTTTTGATCGTTAAATAATAAATATTTGGGTCTTTTTACATAAGTATCGCCAGTAACTTTTAGTAGAAAAATAGTTATAATCTCATATGTCATAAATAAATATTTTTTTTTAAACATTAATATTAGAAAAGCAGATAAACACAAAACGGGTTAACTTTATGGAAAACAAATATCGAAAATTTAACTTAATTTACACCTCTACATAGTTTTACCATTTTTAGAAAGGTAAAATTTCACATCATGTACTCGGAAACATTTCATTTTCTGAGTAATATTCGTTTCTCCTGCATCATTTTGTTACCCTTTAATTGTGATGAAAGAATGTTACTTAATTTTAAGAAGTGCATTAAAATATCAAACGCTCAATAAAATAATATGTTCATAATTCAGGTTATAACTTCATTTAGGTTTAACTGAAGTTCGTACATGATGAAAATCTTATAAAAAATATATGGTGTTTATGACTAATGATCCTTAGCAGAACTTTTATTTTATTATTATTATTTTTTTCATTTTTAAAATTCATTTATTTATTTTATTATTATTATTTTTTTCATTTTTAAAGTTCATTTATTTATTTTATTATTATTATTTTTTTAAAGTTTATTTATTTTATCTTATTACTAATATTTTTAAGTGTATTTATTTTATTTTAATTATTTATTTAGTCTTTTTGGTTTATTATTTTCAATAATGAACCATTGTGATCGACCAAAAAATTCAAAACTTATCACCCTCTTAAAATTTGAGGTTTTAGGTATCAGGATACGTAGATTCGAAAAACGAATTCAATTTTTTTGTCCGTCCGCCGTCCGCCGTACGCCATCCTCCTTCCGCTCATTCTCCGAAACTACTGGACCGATTTTTTTTCAAATTTGGATATAAAATCAAAAGTCGTCCGAGGATGATCTTCCTTCACCGACATTGCCATCCGCCTTTTACTTTCAAGATGGCGGCCGAAAAACCTAGGTTGTTATAGACTATAGCGCCTAAACGAACTAGCGATTTCAATGAAAATTCTTTAGTCATTTTCCAGACGCCCTTTAAATTTATTTATACAACATATTTCAATGAAAAGAAGCTGGGAAGAAAGTTACGGGGGATGGTAAAATTAAATTTCGAATAACTCAAAAAGTATACACATTTTTGTCGATGTTGTGACAAGATGTTTGAAAGGTATTTAAATTTCCTAAAAAATGAATTAAGTTTCATAGAAATCAAAGCTATAATGATTTTTAAAGGTTTAAGGGATTTCCTAAAAAAAAATAATTCATTAAAACCGGATAATTAGGAGCAAAGATATGGTCTCTAGTTTTTTCTACTGCAAAGATATATATATATATATATATATATATATATATATATATCTTTATATATCTTTATATATATATGTATATTGTTTTGGGTTTTAAATTATTTTTTTAGCATATTACTAATGATTAAAAAAAAAGTTTAGTCCAATAATTGAAATCACCTTTTTTCTTAATAACTAGGAAGGTAATGTTACTTTAAATGTATAATTGTTTGGAAATCACTAGCGGATCCAGGATTTGATTTTGGGGGGGGCTTCAGCCCGAAAGTTTTTTTTTCATAAAAATAACGATAATTACTTTGGAGAAAAAAGAAAGAAACTAACTACCTGTATGAAATGGTGTTTAAGTGATTCCTAAAGCCCTTTTAAATGTAATTACACGAACAATAATACTTTAAGAGATACTTTTTAAATATTTTTTTCGATAAAACATGGTTATATTTTACCATTTTGGGGGGGGAGGGCTTCAGCCCGAATGCTCCCCCCGTAGATCCGCCCGTGTTGGAAATTGTGCAATAATTTGCAGCGGTTTTTTTTTCAAATTAATAATCGTTGTGTATATGAAAACAAAATCTTACAGGCTGAAGCCCTCCCCCCCAAAAATTAAATCTGGGTCCGCTACTGTATATTACTACAATTAGTAATTTCAAATTTTTCAATTTTTCAAATTTTTCAAATTTATCAATTTTTCAAATTGTATTCCATTTGTATTAAAGGTAACATTTTGTAGTCTGCAACTGGTATAAGTAGTCTGCTACTATGGATAGTAGCAGATGACAATAAAATATGAAATTATACTAATAAAGCATAAAGAAATAATGAGTTTTATGCACTCTTGTAAAACAATAAATTATTACATAAGACCTTTTACACTAACAGTATTGAAATTCATGTTCAGGGTGCATTTTATTTTTTTTTTTTTTATTAAGGATAATCAAACATGGGATCTTCAAATACAGCACTCTTTTGTTGTTGAAGGGTAAATATAGTAAAACTAGTAAAGTAGGGAAAACTATATTTACCCTTGTTGAAGGGTAAATATAGTTACCCTTCAACCCTTGTTGAATGTTGAAGGGTAACTATATTTCCGAATCGGCTTCTCCCAGAGATTTTATTCTCATACAAAAAATGGTATACATTGTAATATACAATGACAACGGTGAGGAAGCTATACTGACCTTACTTGGCAGACGTTTTTTTTATTTTGAAACTACAACCTGATTAGTTTAAAAGTAGTGTTATTTAATTGATCGGAGATTGATTGATAACCTGGATGTTCTTTATCCAGACAGACAAACCACCAACCAACTTCATTTAGGTCAGTAAAATCTAAATAATTTATTTAATCTTTAAACAGCTTAAACAAGTAACAAAAAAAATCTGGTGCGGGTAACACATAACTTTCACTTACCCCACTACTTTTAATAGAAATAATTTTGTGGCAATGTTGGGTTATTTAAAAAAATTTTAAGTGCATTTTAAACGGAGCTAAAGTTTAAAGCTTAGAGATAACAAATCTTTAAGACCAGTAAAATTACAAAAAGTTTATTTATTATATCGACGGTAGCCAATGAAAATCTAGTTTTATAAACCACATAACTTCAGTCTCTGAGGTCTCTCAGTTGACATAATGAATAACTATAATTTCAAGATTTTTGAGTAATGTCATTTTAGTGATATTTCTAGTTGGAAAAGTTGTATCTATACAGACAGTGAGCAAGTTGATTCCAGAGTAGGTGATTTCAACGTTGACATATAGAACTGCGAATAAAGGCATAAAGTTCGCCAATAGAAACATCACTAAAATTAATAATGAAGAATGTTGAAATTGAAGTTAGTTTTTCTGACAACCAAAAGGTTCATATATGCCTAGAGAGATTTGAAAGTACATCTAAATATTTAACATATAAATGATTATGGATTGTAGGACTGTAAGTTATTAAACTGTCATTTTCCATTATAAAATGAAATTACGAGATTTTCGTTACCTGCCATGGTTAGGTTGAAAATTTTCACACTAATTGGAAGTCGACAATGTTGGTGCTTCACAAAGGGAAAATTCATAAAATTATTCACTCATCTAATTTCCTAAAAGGTTACTTGACGATTTTAAGAAAGGGCTAATAAATACCAAATAATTTAAATATAATATCATATCTAGAGTTATAGAACCACATCAAAAGTATTTATGGTTATAAATATATACATGAAATATTTTTATATTTCACTTCTTTCACACAAGTAGAATTAAATAGTATTTTAAACAATGACATTGGCATGATTCGATGGATTTTAAATACTTTTTTTCAAACTTAGAAAAGTACTTTAAAAGTTTACATTTAGTAAAGGAATTTCGCTTAATTTCATTGGAAACATGTGATTTACGTTAAGTAATGTTAGTTTTCTGAAATTATTATTTCTATTTTTTTTTGTCACTCTGCGTTACCTTCTATTTATTTATTACATTTATTTATTTAATTTTATTTTTTCTGAAATTCTTCGCTTTCTAACGATATATTATACGTATACCTTCTGACTGTTATTTCCGGAGATTCATTTTTAACCAGGATAAGCATTTTTCTTTTTTCTTCAGTTTCCAGTTATCATGTTCTTTTGAACATCATATTTAGCCATATTCTTTCAAACTTCATATTTAGACATTTTTTATAGTTACTGTCAATATAAGAGAGTTGATTTTTTCAAATAATCCATATTAAAGGTGCTTTAGGGAAAGATGTATATAAACATTGTACATTTAAACTCTGTAAAGTGAGATTAATGGGGAAAAGACCTAAATGATATTAAAGACCACTTAATTATGCAATGATACACCGAGTTTAATCATAATCGTTAGAGCAGTTTTTGGGAAAACTGTAAATATGTGTTTCGCTGTTGATATAAAGTGATACTTCCGATTAGCTGATTTTATATATAAAAACCTTAAATACGCTATTTAAGTTTCGTGCGAGTTTTCGTTTTCGAGCTAGGCTGTTCACTTGCACACAGACACAGACTAACAGACACACAGACCCTTTAGCAGGACTTGGTTATTTGGGCTTAGGGGACCTCAAAACGTGTATTTCTGTTGAAAACTCAGATTCGAAAATTTTAGCGACAGGAATACTTTCCCTTTGTTATATATTACATACATAGGTAAGCAAAAGTCAAAATACCAATATATTTTCTTATAGTTTTGAGGTTAAGCCAATTAATTAACAACTGTTTTGGTGACATTTCAAAATTTAATTTTTTTATTAATAAATATGAGAGGACGATTGGTTTGATTATTTTTGTTGAGATGACTATTGACGTGAACCACTAGTCAAAAATTACGAATCACTCCATTCAACACTAAATAAATGGGGACTTGACAATCTACAATCGAAAAACCAACTATTTTTTAATAATATAATAAAAAAATTAAATTAATAATAAGGCCATAACTTTATAGATAAATAAACTGTTTCACTTTAATTTGTTTTTATTAAGATTTTGTTTGCTTTATATTTATTAGGTTTTCTAACAATTTTTTGCTAGTGTTAAAGTTTTTGCTACACGTTTTTCGAATATTTACTGCCGGTTTCTAGCGATGAAGCTTGTTTCTCTTTAACAAAATTGTATTACATTCCAATTCTTAAAAATTGTGCTAATGAACATAAAATTATAAAAAAGATATGTTATTTGGTTATTCCTGTATTTCTTGCTTTGAAACATTAACAAAATTAAATATATATATATATATATTTCAAAGCAAGAAATACAGGAATAACCAAATATATATAATTTTTTAATATATTCCAGAAGATATTTTAATAATGAACTTTCGTTCTCCTTTTTTTTTATGTAAAACCAGATTTATTTCAAATTATTATTTACTTCAAATGACATATCTATTTAATATTAATTTCGTAGTTACGAATTTCTTTTATTGCCATATATATCTTGGATAGTTCTTATCTGTTCCTCAACCGTTTTAAATATGCAATATACACAGATTTTTTTTTTATCATTTATGTCTTTAGTATAGGCAAAATTAAAATTAGCAAAAGAACGTAAGTATAATTTTTAAAGGATTTCAAGATAAAAAAGTATATAACATATAATTATTATAATGTTCAATAATTATAATAATAATATCAATTAATACATTACTTGTGATATTTAGCTCTTCCACAATTTTTTTCCATGTAACCTCCTTTTTAATAATTTTTTTAAATATTTGCTTGAGGTCTCATATCAAATAAAAATGGAAAATTCCTCACTTTTTATATAAATAATTCGGTGTTTAACATATCTATATGAATACTACCACTAAATAATTTCAACTGTAATTTGTATCTATAATATTTTTCAAACATAACGCCGGCCCCGGCGATACACTTGTAATATTTTTCAAACGTAACGCCGGCCCCGGCGCTACAGAATGTATCGCTGAGGTGTAACGCCTTCTGTGTGACTGCTATAGTGGAAAAGATAGTAATACAACTGTAGCGCTGTAGCGCCGCGCTAAATAACGCCTTCTGTGTGAACACGCCGTTATAATCCTGCAATAATCCTATTAACTTGGGTATTAGCTAACTTTTCTGCCTACATTAGGTAGAGAATAACGCCGAAGGAGGGCGATATTTTTGTAATTTGTATCAATTTATCGCCGGCCCCGGCGCTACAGCATGTATCGCTGTAGCGTAACGCTCTCTATGTGACTGTTATAGTAGAATAGATAGTAATACAACTGTGGCGCTATATCGCCACGATAAATATCGCGTTCTGTGTGACCGAGCCTTAAGCTCCGGAAGTCAGTGCTCTCCTACTGAACTACCCAGCTCCCCGATATTTTTTTAGGAGATATCGAGCCATAATCAGCCTATTTTCTCATTTAAAATAATGTATTATCTAATAAGAAAAGTAAGAGACCATCCGTAGACCATAATTTATGTATTTATTGTGTGATTTTTTTTTTTTACTTATTAAGTTAGAGAAATAAAATATGATATAATCCTTTTCAGGTATAAATATGATGTTGATAAGACCTTTTCACAGTTGAAATTTTACCGATCAGATGGGACACCGATAGGAGTTTTCACTTGGTTTGCAGTGCACGCAACTTCAATGAACAACACTAACAAATTGATATCAAGTGACAACATGGGACTAGCCTCAATAATGTTTGAACAACGTGTTAATGAGCCACACACAAACATAATCGGAAAAGTATGTAAATTAAAAAATAATAATTTTACTAAAATATTGTAATAAGATATAATAAAAAGTAAGAATTAGTAGTTTTAGCCATTCATTAAAACTATAATGGTAAATGTTAAAATCTTTGCATGGAAATAGGCATAAAAATATAAATGTCATGATTCTTAATGGAAAAATGTTATTAGTTAGCAATATTTATATATGTTCTATATTATATTATAATATACTATAGTGGTATATAGTTTTAATAAATCGAAGTATTATCAACAGTTGCAGCAGTAATATTATTAACTTTTAATAAAAAAAAAAATATGAAAATTGACAATTTTTTTCTACTTACTGTGTTACTTGGATATACAATTATTGATGAAGTGGCAATTAATCACTAAATGTTTCAGGGTCCTTTTGTTGCAGCATTTGCCTCATCAAACTTAGGTGATGTCACACCAAACATAGCTGGTCCCAGGTGTGTCAAGACAGGGCTTCCTTGTGATGCTGAAACTTCTACCTGTGCAGATCGAAGCGACAAGTGCATAGCATTTGGACCTGGAAAGGACATGTATGATAGTACATATATCATCGCCAGCAGAATTATGGAGAAAGCTTATGTAGGTTTATTTTTCAATTTTTAAATATTCTTAATTTAAAATTATTCCACTCTTGAAAGAAAACATATTCTTATTCCTTTTTGACAAAATATCCACATGGGTTACGTTGAAAAATGGTTACCCACTCCTGAGCATTTTAATAATAAATCTTTTATTCCTAATAATAATTATTTTTACATAGGAAACATGGCAAAATAAAGGAGAACCTATAAGTGGAAGTATATCAGTTGTTCACCAATATGTCGACATGCCTTCTCAGAAAATATTGTACCGCAATCCCAAAACGAACATAACTTCAACAGTAAGTGTTTACTATATTATTAAACTAATGGGTTCAACATTATATAAATACATAATTGGTAAATGGTTGACTGTCGTGGATAGTGAAGAGAAGAATAGTTGGGGTGGTCAGTCAAAAAAGAAGGCAAAAATAAATGATAATATTTATTTTTACATATGCCGACGTTTCGACCTGAAGTTCAGGCCATGATTAGGGCTAAGAAAAGAACAAGATAACAAGGTATGAGAAATATAAAAATTACAGTAAAATGAAGTTGTTAGAATAATGACAATAGTAAGAACAAGAGACAAATAATAATAACAGGTACAAAGTGTGGAATGATGAAGTAAACATAGTCAAAAAAGGTGACATAAGTATTATAAAGGGAATCTTAGAATAAAATGTAAAACAGAAAAATATGAAGTTATATAAGAAATGGAAATAAATAGTAAAATTACGATATAGTGAATAGAATTTCTTAGCCCTGATGATGGCCTGAACTTCAGGTCGAAACGTCAGCATATGTAAAAATAAATATTATCATTTATTTTTGCCTTCTTTTTTGACTGACCACCCCAAGTATTCTTCTCTTCATTATATAAATACATATTGAAAGTAAAAAATAAGCCATTCAGTTATTTTCAAATGATGATATTTTAAACACAGGTGAGGGGCTGCCTCCCAGCTATGGGCTACAGTTTTGCTGCAGGAACTATTGATGGTCCAGGAGCATTCAATTTTAAACAAGGAACGAACACTAGCAATCCTTTCTGGAACATAGTTTCTGATTTTCTTGCAGTACCTACTAAGGAACTTATAGAGTGCCAAGCACCTAAGCCTATTCTGATTGCTTCAGGAGAAGTAAGTTGAAATAGTAGAGTTTCTCATGTACAAAGCACTATAAGTTATACAAAAATGTTGTGAATTAACATTACAAACTTACTTAACTTCAGGGCCGAGGCTCCGAAGCGGGGTCAGGACAAGCTTGCAAATTATTATTCTTTTATATTTAAATTAAATAAAAATAAAGATAATATTACAATACATAATAATTATGTAGTATCTTTACTTAATATGTTTGTTGCGTACATAACAAAAGAGGAGGTTGGATTTTAGTGGTATTTAATATTTGATGTGGACCCAGAAAAATATCACCAGGACCCTTGATTTCTCTTCATGGATTTGCTTAGCTTCATTAAGTAAATAAAAAAACATTTTTCTATTAAAAATAAGCACGCACAATAAGCCTTCTTGAGGCCATGGTGCACTTATGTCGGAAAAAAAAAACTAAATAACATAATCATATCTCTCATATGTCTTCTATTACGTAATGGTGAGTACATGGAATTAAGAGGAAAGGAGTAAAATGATACAGCTTAATTAATAAGGGATTTAACTACATATGTGGGAAAAGATATTGAAAGAGGAATAGGGAGAATGCTTAGTGAACTTCACTTTTGAATAACTTGACTGATTCAGATCAAATTATGGACAGATTAAAAATACTGTGATAACCCATTCTCTATTCGGTAGAGCCCACCCTCTATTCTGAATGAAATATGAGAAAATTCTCTAATAATATTACGTTACATTCTTAAGTAAAGAAATATTTGGGACAAAATTTATCCTCTACTCTTTTGAGTTTGTGACTTTAAATACCAGGGAAGTAGAGAGAATCGACCAAGGACGTGAATGGGAAGGCCAATATAAAAGTAATTTTAGAAAATATTCTATAAATGTCATTTTCAAAGAAAACTATTTATTTTTTATTAATTTTAATCATAAAGATAATTATTTTCAGATGTAATAGTTTTAATTTTACTATTTATAAATGAGTTTTTAATTCCAACACTTCTTTAATAAATGAATAGGAGAATAATGAATCAAGTTTATCAACTTTTTCAGATTCATTTTCCATTTCAATGGCAACCTTCTGTAGTCTCAACGCAACTGAGCCGTATAGGTCAATACATCATCGCTTGCGTTCCCGGTGAGTTCACTACAATGTCTGGCCGCAGGCTAAGGAAAGCTTTGGCAGAGTCTTTCAAAACTAGTCCTGAACATATTATCATAGCAGGCCTGTGCAATACTTATTCAGATTACATAGCCACTCCTGAAGAGTATGAGGTCAGTATATAAATGCATTTCTTTTTTTTTCTTTTTTTTTTTAATATTACTTCATAGTATCAACAATGGTTTTCAGCTTTTTTTTTCTTTTAGCTGGACTCGAACCTAGAACCTTGAGCTCTGGAAGTCAGTGCTCACCCACTGAGCTACCCCACTCCCATTAAATTGATAACTGAAAATAAATAATAACTCTGTTTTAATTATGCAGTTATTTAATCAATTATAAAAACCTGGATTAAGAATAATGCAATTTCTTTGCATTTACTAATTTCCAATACTAAATAATTAGCTAGAGTTAATAAAAATAATATTTAAAATTATACGGAAAAAAAAAGCTCAAAATACTCCAACTACTATATCACATTGTGAGTAAAAGATGTTTAATAAAAGAATATTTATAGAAAATTTTTATCAGCAAAAAATATTATTCGTAAGCAAAAAAAAGCACTATATTCAGGAAATTTATCTAAACTTATATTCTTTAATTTCAGACTATAATAATAAAAACCTATCAAAATACAATACATAAAATAAAATTTTAGTAAAAGGCTGAAATAACTCATCTGAGGTCTAAATCTAAAAACAATTTTTTAAAATAATATTTGCGGATCCTTAATTAACAGTTAACTCTAAGGAGTATTGGTTTAAATTAATTTTTATTTAGCCTAGCAACTTCTTTGGTATAAGTGTCATTCGTAATTTTCAAATCAATGTTTTAATATTTTCTCTAAAAACTTTTATATCCTAGTTTATTAAAAATTATCCTTAAAATGTTCAATGAATTCAGTTCATTGGTTTATAAAAAGACAATGTTTCAATTATTTTTGCAGCCTAAAAAAAATCTTAAGTAATACTCAAAAACATTTTTTTGATTATTCAAAAAAAAAAAAAAAATACTTCTTGAAAACAAATTAAATTATACTTCATATCAATTTAAATTTAATCCTAGCTTGAATCACAATTCCACAAATGATTTGAGGAAGGAGGGAGTTTAGGAGAAGATATAATTGTACAAAATATTTTTTAAAAAATTGTTTTTTTAAGATTATTTTGATATACTTGAACAATAATTTATTCCTGTTAGAATTATTCACAACTCTAACCTGACATCAGGAATCCCAGATATGTTAGATAAATGAGATAATAAAGAAAACAAAAACAGATTCTCATAATTCCACTAAATTAAAGTTTAGTTCAAAAAGTAAAATATTTTCGTAATGAAAATGATTTCAAAAGTGCATAAATGCAAAAAAGTTAGATTTTTCTTAATCCAGACAAGAATTTTTTGTTATTTGTTTCTTGTCTGATACATAATTTCTTCTTTTTAGTTTTATTTGATTAATCATATTAACACACTTCAACTCAAGAACAATTATTTATTAACTAGCTACAGCATAGAACGTGGAAGAATGTTCATTTTTCATTTACTTGATCTCAGGAAGTCCTTATTTTTATTTAATTGGGAAGTTATTCAACTGAACATTATAAAAACTAAACATAAGAAACATGATCGAATAATTGCTTTTAAATATGAAATATATATGCATTTTTTTGTGTGCATTAGTGTCGAATAAATAATTTATTAAATATACATTAAAGGGAATAAGAAACTAGAATTTTCAATAGAGAAAAGAGAAAAATTAATGATTAAATAAAAAGAAATCAATGTTTTAATATTGTCTAACTTAAATGAAGGATAAGGACAACAAACTAGTTATTTTTTTTAACTTGAACTTCATTTTTTTTTTTTAAATTGGTAGGAATAGCTTCTGAATAAAAAACCTGCCTTTTCAAAGAGAGTTGGGAATAAACAATATTTACTTTTTTTCTCACTATTTAACTAGGGGGAAAAATGAAGCTTTTCATTCAGAATCTATTTATATCAATAACTCATTTTTAAAAAAGAAGTGACAATTTTTTTTTATATACTTATATATATATTTTATTTCAGGCCCAAAGGTACGAAGCAGCTTCAACCATCTTTGGCCCTTACACTTTGCCAATCTACTTGGACCATTATAAAAAATTAGCATCACACTTGAATCAAGTAAGAGCCTATTAAATTACTTTAATTACAGAATGTTATTAACCCAGGACTGTTTGTTTGTAAGATTAAAATGACATTTTTATTAGCACCAATGTCTCATAACAGAGGTATAAGCTCTCACACTAAATTGTCCAAATTTACCAACTTATTCCTTTCAATAGTAACTAACTGAATATATGTTTTAATGAGAATTAAAAACGACTCTAACTTGCTTTTTCATAGCAAACATTTGCTTGACCTACTTTTGGTTTTGTAATTTATGATACATTATAACTCATTTTATACCATAATCAATACTTTTCACTTGTTCTGTACTAAATAAGAATTTTTATTCTGCTGAGATAGATTTCTAATATTCAATGTAGTATTTAGTAAAAAACGGTGACCCACTGACTGTAAACACCCCTTTTTAGTGACTTTTTATTTTTATATGTATACCTATCCGAATGGCTATTGTTGTGGATTGCTTATAGAATATATTGAAGTCCTAGTTTGTGTACTTAAGGATGTAATTCAACAATCATAAAATTAGAAATATAGGCTCCTATACACTACTATTAAACATGAAAATTTATGTTTTAGAAAAATGTAAAAAAAGGTTACTTTCATTGTGTTATTTCATCATGTTCATATGTTAAATTAAATGATTTCTGTGTTGAATGGATATGAGTAACATGTTTTTAAACTTTTGTCAAATGTTATTTTCGTAAAATTTCTAGAACTAATAATTGATAAAACATTAGACCTAGCATAAAGATCACATGCACTACTCAAGTAGCATGTAGTTTAATTTTTAAAATAACCTACTTTTCTCACATGCACCAAGGATGTTTTTTACTTTTTGTGACCCATTAAAAAAATTCAAATATTTTTTGTACTTTTACAAATATGCCCTCTTCCTTTTTCCATTTTCTCCCCCGACCATTGCTTGTCCTTGCCCTTCTAAATACATATGCCCAAATCTAAACAAATAAGTTTCATTAAAAATCTGTGTTAATCTTCTGTAGGTTGTAATCCATAAAATTAATAAACAACTGTATCTAAGCAATCGACTAATCTGTCAAGATAAATAAATGTTTACAAATTGTTTTTCCAGGGATCGAAGCCAGAACCTGGTCCAGAACCACCAGTCTACAAGCGACCCCTCAGCTTACTGCCCCCTGTACTCTGGGACACAGCTGGTTGGGGAAAAAATTTTGGCGATGTCATCAATCAACCAAGGGCTGTAGCCAAACCTGGCGAGACTGTCTCAGCAACATTTGTAAGTCAAAACATCCAAATATTAATGGATCAGTATAATTTCATAATACCTTACAAATAGATATTTATTTAATCATAAATAAATTAAAGATGTGTCAATCCAATTAAAATCACCCAATTTGAATTAATTATGTTGCTCGATATTTTTGATTTTTATAATTTTTTTACCAGTTATTCCATATTTATCTGAGAGTTCAAAGCCGTAGTTAAAAAAGTTTTAAGGCTCACAGTTTTTTTCTAAACGGCCATTTTTAATTTAATTTTCGACTGAAAACATGTTTTGGGAAAATGCCTGTAACTCTGGTTATTTCGTAGATATCAAGCTAAAATAAAAACTGAAATAATTTAGAGTATTTTTTCTACATTTTTGTTGATCAATGCATCACCTTAAAAGAAAGGAAAGTTGTTTAAAAAAATCATGAAAATAGACAAAAAAGTGACTTATAGAGTTTCAAAAGTGTAATAAAGAAAAGAGTCTCAACTTCAATTTGTTCTTCATTTGTTTTCCTACTATTGTACTTCTTGCTGATGCAATTTCAATCTTCAATCTAAAATTCAATTCAATGTTTCAATTTCATATTCTAGGATGCTGATTTATCGTTTAAATAATGCAATACCCAGATATATTTGCTACGATATAACTCTGGAGCCGACTGAGTCTCAGTCACCAAATTTGTCCTTATTATAAAGTTTTATTTTATTAAAACTTACAAGTTTCATCATTTTTCAACTCAGTTACTTTTATGATATTCAAATTCAAATCTCACCAAAAATAACTTTTGGCCGTTTTTGGAAATTCATATCTAAAAAAAGGACAAGGTTTTTCAAGATTGAAATTTCATCAGCAAGAAGTAAGAAATGAAGAAAAAATTAAAGTTGAGACTCTTTTCTTTATTACACTTTTGCAACCCTAAAAGTCACCTTTTTTGTCTATTTTCATGATTTATTCAAACCACTTTCCTTTCTGCTTAGGTGATGTATTGATCAACGAAAATGTAGAAAAATACTCTAACTTATTTCAGTTTTTTTTTGGCTTGATATCAACAAAATAAACACAATTACAGGCATTTTCCCAAAAGATGTTTTCAGTCGAAAATAAAATCAAAAATGGCCGCTAAGAAAAAACTGTGAGCCTTAAATTTTTTTTAACTACAGCTTTGAATTCTGAAATAAATATGGAATAACTGGTAAAAAAATTATAAAAATAAAAAATATCGAGCAACATAATTAATTTAAATTGGGTGATTTCAAATGTATTGACCCATCTTTAATTTATTTATACATTAACTATGACCCAGATACATTAACTATGAAAAAAAAAAAAACACTCTTTATATTCGCTTTTGTTATATTCTTTCTTTATTTAGGTATCAGGGCATCCTCGAAATGATTTCCTCCACCAAATTAGCTTTTTGACTATTGAAAGGCTGATTGGAGACAAATGGGAAATAATTGCTACTGATGCTAATTGGGAAACTAAGTAAGATTATTTTTTTTAATACTATAAATCATTCAATATAACAAATTTAATGATGTAGTGGCCAAATGTGTTAATTTAACTTCTCAGAAATATATATATATATATATATATATATTTAAAAATTAAATTTGGTCATAATATGCATTAGATGTGCAATAAATGAGTAAACAAATAAATGTTAGTGCGGTTTTAGTAAAATAAGGCATTTAATTTTATTCTGTGTATCTAGAATTGACAATATGCAATTGATACTTATTAAGAGTCTCTTGTAAATACTTAATATAGAGATCATGTTGTCCAACCTTCTTAAAGTGTTACCAATTTTAACATTTCTGAGATTAAAGTTTAACAATGCCGGTTCGAATCCAGCCTTGATGGGTTGAAATTTATTTTATGGCAGACCCATGTAATGGAACTTGACCTTCTCACTCTAAATAGAATAGTTCTTGTTGTACCTCCAGGACGATCCCGTATGCAAGAAATGGTGAGATAGAGGAAAATAAAAATAAAAACTTAATATATCTTGATTCCTATAGCTATTGTTCAACTTATCACCTGCTACTTACTAAGCATTCAAAGCCAGCCACAAAATGAAAATAACGAAAGAAAACAGCTAAATCTGTGGTAGTTTTGAAGGATAACAGCCCATTTATTTACTTTCCAAATAATTTAACAGCTATGGTAGTGGGCTGGCAGCTATTTAGCAATATATTATTTTTCAATTGTTATTCAAGAATTACATAAAATCATATTGAAGCTTTACCAATTTTTAAATTTAGTTTTAAAAATAATCATTTCTTGCCATTTTTCTTTTCAAATACAAATAGCTTTAACATTGTAATCCTCACTAAATAAAAAATATAAAACTATAATGTGAAAATTAGCCATTTTTATAAATCAAAAGCAATTTTTAAAAAAACTAGCAGTTATAACTACTAATTGAAATTAAGAGTTTTACCCATTTAGGTTTTAATGCTTTTTTGTTTTCTTTCAGATTTATATGGAAGAGAGGTAACATAATTACTGGCACAAGCACAGCAGAAGTCCAATGGACAATTCCGGCTAACACACCTGCTGGGAAATACAGGATTCGACACTTTGGGCATCATAAAAATGTTTTTAGAAAAATAGCTCCTTACGAAGGAACATCTCGGCCTTTCAAGGTGAGTTGAATTTTTCTATCAAAAATACAGACTGTGTTAATTCTCATAAAAATTAACATTTAAATTCATTTATAAAAATAAATTTTATAGTAAGGGGCAATAGTAATAAACAGCTTTTAAGCAATTTTCATTTATATCTCAATATTTCAAGATTAAATCACCCCATCAGCTATACTATATACATTATACATCAATCAATAACTTTTTGTTGTTCTTTCGATAACATTCTTCAGAGCAGTGGACGTTTTTATATGTTTTTTTTTTACAAATTTTAAAGTTATATCTTTCAATTTAGGTATTGGAAATACTCTAATGTATAGTCAAATTTTCTCAGAGGCATTGTTTTTTCAAATGTGGATACATCATTTTCTTCATATTGAAAAAAACCATAAATATATATATAAATAAATAATTACTAGACGTATATAAAAATCAAGATTTACTACGCATTATTTTTTTATTTATAGGTGGTGACAACTGGAAGATGAGTGGAGTGTAAATATTTGTAATAAAATGTATATTTATTATATTAAATAAATATTTTTATGGTTATCCACTATTGCCTTTTCATTTATTACTTTCACTTACCTATATATGAAATATATAATAAGGGAAAGTATTGCAATCGAGAACATTCTCGAATCTGAATTCTGATACAATTAGTGTGATGACTTTTGACCTATCGATGCTTTATTTAGAAGCAAGTAACTGTATATTGGTAGTTTCAAAGGGTCAAAAATAAGAATTTAAATATATGTAAAACGTGATAGATATTTAATTCCTATAATTTTTACTATGTAGCACCAATGACTCAATCTCAAATCTCTCTTTGTCTATAGAGCTCAGAGACTGGAGTTATGTGATACAAATAGACTGATGCAGTTATAAGGATTTCATTGCCTAAAATGGATATAATTTTATTATATTCATATTTAATATTTATTATACTGATATATGTTATATTGGAGGGCTGGGGTAGCCTTGCGGGCTAAGGTGCTTGCAATAGGTAATCAAAGTTAAGCAACGCCGAGCGTGGCTAGCACTTGGATGGGTGACCGTCCACCAGGGAAAGCCATGCTGCTCGACTTTCCCCTCCCCCGGGTATGTGAGGCCCATCAGCCTACTGGAGGAAATTCATACCGACTGGGCATAGGACTGATGACTCAACCTTAAATCGGGAATCGGAATATAGTGTAACAGGAAGTCAGTAGCCACCATAATGTTTGGTCTATGGACAATTTCCCTCACATTGGGCTCTCACAGAGACCGATTTCCCTCTGCTAGTTACGGAAGAAAACTATCCGTACTACAAAGAATTTGTGTATGGGTGGAAATAAATAATTAGAACAGCACACTTCAACCTCACAAGAAGAGGGAACCGTGCCAGGGAGGCCGCCGGAACAAGGAGGAGCGAAATAAGGGCGCTAATAAATAGTAAATATGAAAATTGGTCTCGTTGCAGAAGCAGGCAGTTATGCAGTGACGTGTAACAACCTAGTTCTACAAAACCCGTATTGCCTCAACGGCATGGTAGGGTTCAAATAAATATAAATTAAAAAAAAGATAAAAATAAAATGTTTGTTACATTAATGTTAATCTTAACAAATAACTTCTTTTTAACTATCTGTTTATTGAGTAATAATACATTTTGCCACACTTAAGGGCACTGAGTACTAAGGCTGAGTGAGGCACATTCATACCATATATACAATACCATAAAAAAAATAATAATAAAAAAAATATAAAAATCTATATAACAAAGGCAAAAACTATAATAAACCAAGGAAATGTAAACAAATAACTAGCAAAACAATAAAAAGTTGTTTATATGTTTATTCTATTCCAAATTACAACTGAAGTAATAAAAGTGTTTATACATATGTACAATTATTAAATATACCTTAAGTTAGAAAGGTAGAGTAGACAAAATGACTATTTCCTCTATTTCAATAAGTAAAAAAAAACAAAAAACATTAGTAATATTTTTAATATTACACAACTTCAACATTTCAATAAGGACTACAGAGAATCATTTCTAATATTAAGGTATTGTTGGAATGGATTGAGTACTAAGGAAGTATGAAATTCCAGTACAAAATACAGATATATGTTACCTTTTTAAATTATTATCATTGTAATTTTAAAATCACTTTATAAATATAAATGAAAGAAATAAATACTTTAATATGATGAATAGAAAAAAAATACTTATAAAAAACATAAATATTGTCGGTTTAATGCAAAAAGTCACTAAGTACACTTTAGGTTGATTTTTACCAAACGGTACAAAAATGTTAATTTCTATTATATTCATTGATACAATAAATCATTAAGTGCATACAAATAATACAAATCCTTTGACACATAAAAAATAGTTACACTAACTGCATCATGGTCTCTGACTTTAAAGAGCAAAGTCACTATCTGGTACTTAATGACTTCTTTCAATAGATTAATTGATCATATGGTTAATACAATTAACTAAGTGAGGTAAAACAAACTCACATTCTATGTTCTTACAAGGTTAGTTAGAGTTTTTTTAAACTACGATAGTGTGCAAAAAGTCATTAGTTGCGTCCTGTTTTCATTGTTTTGCAGATGTTAAGTATATTAATTAATTGTAAAAAATAGAATAGAAATTTAGAATAGCAAATAACAAAAAATAAATAATAAAACTGCTATTTTGGTATTTCTTTTTCTAAGCAAATCAGAACTTTTCAATTTGATTATCTCAAATTTATTAAAATGTTAATGACTTTTTGCAATAAACCGGCAATATGTCAATAAATTATAACATCATGTATTTGAAGTATTATAAGTTGATTAACTCATCTATAAACAACTTAAAAAATACCTGATTATGCCATCCTTTGCATCATTAATGTTTAGGATTTTTTTTGCCATAATTGGAAACCTTAATAGCTACAAAAATAAAAATATTTTTTACTAACATACTTCGACGGAATCAATTAAGTTTTGGCACATTTTTATTTTTTGGAAAATAAATAAAATTAAAGAACTTTTGAAGAAATGAATATTTTAAGATAATTCTCACTGTAACTGAATCAAATATGGAATAGAATAGAATAAGAATTCTATGTTCTGCAACACGATCCCAAGAACAAGTTGTTGTTTTATTGCAAAATCATCAACTACATTTCTGATAAAAAAACATAGTAAACACAGATGGAAAACTTTCTTAAATAGCAAATGTAGTTTCATTAAGTGCGTACGCGACTGACAAAGAGCAGTTGATATGTACTAATCTCTCTTCCCATTTACTAAACTTATTAAATGACAGCAGTCCTCACATTTCTATAATATTTAAAAATATTAACACATACAAATTGATTTAAGGACAAACTATTATAAGTCTCTAGAATATGTCCAGTATTATTGTTGTTTTTCCTTTTTATTTTATTTTTTCGTTTTGAGAATTTTTAATTAATAAATCCAAAGGTTTGATGCCAATTCTAATGTAATTCTGAAAATTCTGCTGTTATATTTTACCTAATCTGTCCTGCCTTTTTAATTTACTAAGAACTATATTAAATCGCTAGTTTTTATACTTTTGATCTCAAATTCAACTGAACATTTATCATTACAGTATTTGTGTGTCAGCCTCACTCTTGAAACTCTTAATTGTTATTTAGATATGTAGATAACCACATAAACCTCTCTCGACCAGCTGCAGTCCAAACCCAATCCTGCTATATCAGCCTTAATATAATCTTCTCATCTTGGCTTCTGTCTACTGCTCAGCTCATGCAGGGAATTTACTTTTGTTAAATGTTTCATTATTTGGTCAGAAGATTGAGATCATATAAGCTTAAAGTAAATTTGAGATTAGAAGGGCAATGTTCATATAATTAACCTTCTAATTATTTAAGACTGATATCTGTAATATTGAGACAACACTGCTGATTTACGGCAAGAAGTTATTAACACATTAGCTGCAGTTACGGTCCCTGGTGTCCGACCGATGCTTTATATCAGATATAATTATTATTATGTTTGTGTTTGTCTTTACATCTATCCAACTCCCATTTAAATATTTTTAAAAAATGACCATCTTAGTGACTTCATAAGATAGAGAAAATTCAAAACAATCCCAGCCTGAAATCGAGACAAATATCGGAACCCCATGACCGTAACCACAGCTAACGTGTTAAGTAACATTTCATAAAATGAAATTGGAAAATAAATTAATAAATTTTCCCTCCATAAAATTAGAATATTGTGCATTTAATATAACTATATTTGATAAATTAAGGAGTTTATGTCATTTTGAAGTGCTTATTGTGTATTAATTATTATTTATTTGTATATATAAATAAGATTGAATTACACAAAAATTGATCCTAAAAGGGTAACTCTATCAAAAATAAACTTAATGAATTTTCGCAATAAATCGATATATATATCTAAATAACAATTAATATTTTCAAGAGTGAGGTTGAGAAACAGAGACACACAAATATTGTAATGATAAATGTTGTTGAACTTGAGATAAAAGTATAAAAACTAGCGATTTCATATAGTTCTTAGTAAATTAAAAAGGCAGGACTGATGAGAGAAAATATAACAGCAGTATTTTTGGAATTATATTAGATTATTTATAATTTTCAAGTTTCGTATGGAAGTAAGTTCAATACAATTATCTGTGTAATGTGGAAGGCAATAAGTTAGGAAACTTGATTTCCTACAACGAAATAATTAATATGTATATAAAAGAACACATCACACCACAAAATTGAATGTTAAATAAATAAAAAAGAAAACAAGAGTAGTAATTATTTATATGGGATTTATATATTTTTATTAGATAGCAGTGACAGGCAGAGGAAGAATGGCTAGGGAAGCCCAGTGACGTCTCCTACTAAATAAATAAGGCCTGAATTTTGTGGGAGGTGTAGCCGAATGGGCTAAGGCGTGTGCACTGCACCGCCGTTGCCCGGCAACCTGACATATGAATCAGATATAAAAATAGTCAAGAGTTCGTGTCCCGGTGCCAGGGGAGTCTTTTAAATCCCCACCCACAACCCCTGGCCCGGGAAAACCCCGTATAGCCTTAATGGCGAGGAAGGGGAGGACGAAAAAAAAAAAAAAAAACCTGCATTTTAATCAAGAATTCATTTGAAATATATCATACAAATTATACATTAAAAAGAAATTAACTGTTATTTACATACATTCAACAAATACCAAATCTATCCATACTTTAAAGGATAAAAGTTTCTTCAATAAAAAATTATTTTCTTATTTGTATAACTTAGTGTTTAGTAAAATAAATTATTTTTGTTTGGAAACTAAAAAAAAGTATAATTTGTATTGTAAATATTAAATTTATAATACATGACTCAATGGTAATATTATGATATTGAACTGGCAATTATGTAAAGTTTGACCTCATTAAAAAAATTTCAAAAAATAAAATATTGAAGAGACAAAATATTTATACAGGGTGTTTCAGGGATTAGTGGTCAAACTGCAAAAATGAACTAAGGACCTCAAAACAAGAAAAAAAATTCCTCTGAAGGTATGTATGTCCGCAAGCGCTTTGTTTAGGAGATATTCGCACCTAAAGATTTTCATTGTTATGAATTATTTACATTATATGAAATAAATAAAACCTATTTATTTGTTCTAACTACTCTCCAGACCTGATGCCACTGGATTTTTTTGTTTAGGATGATATTAAACAAAAACTCTATGCAAGTTCGGTCAATGACCTTAATTCCTTACAAAGAATTGAATCTTGTGAAACAATAACACATATCCAGTGCCATTCTTCCACTGCTGCTGTTGAAGAAAGATGGCGAGCTTGTCTTAATGCTTAAGGAAATCACTTTGAACATTTAATATGAATGTAAATGTTTAAATTAAATTAATAAAATAGTTAGAACAAATAAATAGATTTTATTTATTTCATACAACATAAATAATTCATAACAACGAAAATCTTTAGGTGTGAATACCTTCTAAGCAAAGCATTTGCAGACAAACTTCAGAGGAATTTTTTTTCTTGTTTTGAGGTCCTTAGTTCATTTTTGCAGTTTGGCCAATTGACTTGACTCTGAAACACCCTGTATAAAAAATATGAATATCATATGCATGACAATGAGGGAGAACAAATAAACATCAAACAAAAAGATTTGGACAATTACGGTTTAAACACCAGATTTTCTCCCAATAAAGGGAATCCACTTTAAATAGGTAGGATGTGTCTCAGGTTGATATAGCAGAAGAAATGAATTTTTGCCTTATTTACTATAATAAGCAAAATGAGATTCATAATTTGCCTGACATTGTCTTATCATATATATACAAACATCAGGATTGATTGATAGCCAAAATCGTGGAGGAATTTCCTATAAAGACAAAAAGTATCTAAAAAAAATATACTCAAGACTTACTTCAGAGAACACGATTTAAGGAGCATTAAGTTTATATTATTAGATAAATATACTAGAATAAATAAACACACATATATAAATAAACACATGTAGAGATGTATACAAACATAAACATTTCATAGTTTCTTGAAATAATTATTCAGTTTTTGAAAGAAGTATATAGTCTTCTGCTTCTCAAAGACTTAAAAAAGTATATAAATGATGTGACCACAAAAAATTCAGGATATTCTAAACTTTTAAAAGGTGGTAAAGGTTATTTATTTTCCACTTATAACTTATGTCAATAAAAATCAATATTTAAAAATAACAAACAAATAAAATATATTTTTATTAAATATAGTTATCACAGAAAAAACTTAACCCTACAGTATAGTTTATAACCTCAAAAATGATTATTATGGGTAACATAAATGAAGAAACTAAACTTACTTCCAAAAAAATAAATAACATAAAAATCACAGTATTTCACATCAACAATTTCAGAAAATCTTATAGATAATATATAGATTTGATTTAAATGAAAAAAAAAACTTAATGAACAACAGGTACAATATATCTTTATATTCCAATAAAGACGAACCTATTTACTTTTTACAACATTTCTTTGAAAAGTTTATTTCAAAATATTATATTTACAATACACAATAACTGCTGTAAAAAATCTTTGTATGAGTTAATTACCAACTTTAAAATATTTTTCAGTAATTAACAAATAGTATGGTAACAACAAGGAATCATTAATAAATAGCATACTAGAATATACCATAATGATTCTAATTTAAATTACTTATCATGCCAGAATAGAGAAATTCGAACCAGTGAATTTTTGATATGGCAGTTTCCACAGATTACAACTTAGTTACAGTGAGAATACTATTTATATTCAACAGGCTTCAATGTAAATGAACACCAAAAAATAAAAATCAAGGATGTCACAACTTTGAAATTCAGAATTAAAAGTTTAGTTTAAACTTGATTGAGGAAAACTTATTTTCTGTAATTGTTACAGAAAGTTAAAAAACATTCAACAACTATCGTATATCTTGACATAGGTCCTATATTATTTGTTCCAACCATCTAGAAAAGGGGAGGGGATTGGACTATCCTTGATTTTTTTTTATTCTTGAACCCTTCAATTATAGTACTTGAAAAAAACAATAATCATATAAAAATTTAAATAATTTCTAGTCATGTAAAATTAACTATTTCAGCAAATCATTTTTTAATAATCAAAATACTATCATTAAAATAGAGCAATGATGAAGCTAAAATGCATGATTGAGCGAGCCAAAGCTATATAAAAATTATTAATTGGTAATAAAAAATGTAATTAGTAAGGAGAAATATCTAACATATTACATACGATTCTAACATAAATTAATTATTTGAGCATTATTTTCATTTTATTTTTTTGTTTTTAAAAAATTATTATTATTTGGCATCATATGCATGTTACAGGCAAAGTGATATAACATTTAGTATAAGGCTCAAAAATCTTAACAGTTAGCTAAGGTAGAAAAATGTATCTTAAGATTTCATGTCACCTTAATTGTTTGAGTAAAAAGCATTCTCATTACAATTTATTGTTATAGTTTTGATATAGCAATAATTTAGATTATGTAAGAAGATATCTTTATTTGAGACTGAAATCTATTTTGATTTTGAGATTAAAATTTTCTTTTACTTTAGTAGACAAAGATAGTTTATCATATTACCAATGAGATCACCTGCATCATACTCAATAAATAATAAAATGAGCCTATTATACAATACTTTGCCTGAAGCATACATGCCGTATAGTGTATCACTCCAGTTCAATAGTGTAACATTTCAAAAAAAGGTAATTTTTGATATTTGCATTTAAATTTCAGTTATTTACATATTAAATATATAGTATTACTTTTGCTTACCTATATATCTATGATCTCTGGCCGTAAGTATGAAAGTCAAAATGGTCCTGACAAGTTCTGTGAATTGAGCTCATATTCCAAGCCTTCTAAACTCCATGAAAAAGTTAATAAATTTACAGTTTTCGTGAAGACATCTAAAAGTTTTAGTACTGTGAGTTACCAACTTCTTCACGGTGTTTAGAATGCTTGGGAGATTGGAGAAGATCTCAATTTTAAGAACTCACGAGGACCATTTTTCGACTTACCTAGTTATGGCCAGAGACCATAGATATGAAATATATAGTAAGGGAAACATATAATAGGAAGTTAATTAACCTCATCAAATTAGCCTGACATGGCTGAAATGCCAAAATAGCTTCCTCTTATGTACCTTTAATAATGAAGAACAATCTCTCATGGTTTAGAATTCCCATACTGCAATTTCAAAAAGATATTTTTCTATACTATTATGCAAGATGATTTGATGAAGTACACGATGCTTTCAGCATTGTTATGGGTGGGAAAAATAAATGCAAATAATCTTCAACTAGTAGGCCCATGCGAAAAATTCGCACAGCATATTATTAAGTGATCAAATGGCAAATTAATAATAAAATAAAATAATGCAATGTATCAAAAGATAAGTAAATAAATTATTACTTTATCGATAAATACAATCGACAAAGGAAACAAAAATTAATTTAAAACTTGATTAATGTTTGGAACCAACAGGTTTACAAATTTCAATAAGCTGTATCTTTGCTAAAAATTGTTCGACTTCAATGATTTGACTTTCTATTTGATTTTTCCCTGTGCTATTTATAACTCCAGAAGTAAATTTTCGTGATGATACGTGGAGTCATTTTTATGTTACCCCACTTTTTGTGATGTTCGATAGAGGTATGAAATACAAATCTCAACACTGTTTTCCCATAAAAAAAATATTTGAACCCACTTTCTTCCTTCGGTCAGTACAAATTGTTTCAACATCATACTGATACTATAGCTAAATATATAGTTATTTTCAAATGAAATGGGCTATAATAGAGCTCTACTAATGAATATAATTCATAATAAAATGAAGAAATAACAAAATGAAAACAAAATATTGGAAAAATTTCTAATCGATTTCGATTTTTTTTTTCTTTTTGTACGGAATTTAGTAATATTTTATATAATCATGGACATAACCAAGGGTAATCAAGTGTGTAATTTTTTAGTTATTCGCAAATAAAGTTTCTTTTCTTTCATAAGTTGTTTGCCTGAATTTTTGGGGTGATTGGACTATTTTGCCCACCTGAAGGAGAAGGAAGCCTTTAAAACTGGTGGCTCAATCTTGAGATTTGGTGAAGAATTAACGATGATATGGCTTGCTGATCAAAAACACCATCGATGAATAATATAAACTCCTCTTCTCTCGATCACAGAGGCCTCAAGTCGACGAAATGAGGCATATATCCAATGACAGTAATGACAGGTTCTGTGGATACGAACCCTATGCTTTGCGTAATCTCGAAAATAGAACGTTTTTGAGCTTATAAACGCAGAACCCAATAGTTCTGAGGGAACTATTCGAGTCTTGCTGTACGCATCAAAATCTTCAAAGCCCAATTCGTTCCGTATCGATCTACAGACTTACCACCATTCCAGTATTAAAGCCTAGCAAAATGTTTGTATAGACTTTAATTATTTATTATTTTAGAAAGAAAAACAAAATTGGAGAATACAATTCGCTAACCCCCCGGTGAAATTCTGAATCCAACAGTACCCCATTCATGGAATTTGAGCATGAAAGGAGCTTATATTTGGTACAAAACGATTTTGAGCATTACTGTAATAATATATATGTTATTTTTCTTTAAATAACTTTAGCCTCAATGATAGATTAGAACAATTAAATAATAACAAGCCCTACTTGAGCAGAAATTGATTTCTACTCAAAGTAGAGCGGTAAATGGAAGTTGTCTGATGCACGCACCAGATTTTTAACAATTAGGGCAAGATTTACGCGGTTCAACACTGTAACATAAAAGTAAAATAGTAAAAAAAATTGATATAAAGATACCATTTCAAGACATTACAGTAATAAACTATAGGTGGACGAGGTGGCTAATTCGTAAATTAAGATACACCTTGCCTGGAAACCTGATAAACGATAAAATTTTATGAGTTTTATCTCTGAAATAAATCCCCAACCACCCATCTAGCCCGGGAAAAAGCCAGTATAGCCGAAAAGGAGAAAAATTTGTTAAGCTATAGATCTAATCTTTCTGAATTGCTAAGAATACATCAGTATTCCGGTGGTAAATAACACCATGTCCATTTGGTTATTTGTTTAGAGAAGCCAATTTTCCATAGCTTTGAGCTATAAAAATTATCTTCTTAGTTACTAAATCTGTATCCGGGAGGTAAAGAGCATTATGTCACATTTTCGTATTTGTTCAGGGACCCAATTTTTCACAACTTTGAGCTAATAAACTTTGTTCCTTGGTTTCCAAATCATCCTATAAAAAACGGATATGGTATCCTTTATCCCCGGGGCACTGATATACATAACTCGAAATTAACCTTGTTGGAAATGTTACATTAATGAACTAGAGCAGCAATATGGTGTAAATTTGCAGAGGGTTTTTATATGTTTCTTTACCTGCTTAATTGCCTGATTGAATTATTATCAAATGATTATACTTCTTATCAATACAACATCCTATTAACATTTTTAGGTCATTTTTTAATTTCCTTTTAATTATTTTTTTTAATCATTTTACCCTGAAAACATTAAGAATAAAATTTCTTATTATAAATATTTAATATAAATGTGAAAAAATAATAGATAATAATTACTTCTAATAAAGTCATGATTAATTAATTAAAAAGAGCAATAAATTAAAATCGCTCTCAATCTTTTCAGGTGCAAATATAATGAGAATTTTTAATGTGAATAATTTTAACCTGAAAATATTTAGTAGTTTTTAAAAGAATTTTTATTTATTTATTTTTTGTTGTTATCATATGTATTACATATTCTTTCCCTCAAGGATTGGAACGACTTAAAATGGCAGAAGCAACCTGAAACCATCTTAAAGGAATCATTTTTATGTTATTGTAACATAAAAGTTGCTCAATGATCGAGGAGAAACAAAGGAGCCCTTAGGTGGTCGAGCATGGTGGTAACATGGGTCATTCACTGGCCCTCCTCCTAGACTCGCTTAAGTACGATATCCAATATATAACCGCAAACATTGTAAAACAGAAAGGGAACAATGCAAGTGAAATCTGATCTATAGTTCCTCTTTGCGACCCGACGTACAAAATAACATGCTGCGTCAACATCTGGAACTTCTGTTTACCACTCATCGGTTCTAACCTTGGAGATCGGATCACGTCAGCATTGCTGTCAGCTTCAACCTATGAAAAATAGAGAAAATATACAGTTTACCTAGAGTTCCAAATAAAATCTAATCTATTTATATAATTCATAATCTATTCAAGCTTATTATAAGTTTTACGTAACTATGATCATCTAAACTAGCCTATGGAAATTTAAATTAATTTATCAACTGTTACATCACACACATGCACATATACTATATTAGGCTGAAAATTTCAAAATGTCTTCAAATAGACATTTTTTAAATTTAATATATTAAGTCTCAGTTCATTCGGCTTCCAGCATATTTATAGATTCTTTCATGAACTCAGTAGACCATTCTACTATTCACTTCAACTAGCTGTTTTTTCTTTGAGAAACGTTTTTATTTTAGTCAAACTTTTAAATGATAATTTATATAAGTTGATTATAGCTTTGAGACTCAGTGGCCAAGAAGTATCTGGAGCATCATCAATACATGGACCTGTTTTGCCAATGAGTTAACAGATTTTTTCTTCTGTTCAGAGCCAACGATCCCTAACTATCTACACTCAGACATTCCTCCCTGGCACCTTCCACTGCATTAATTGGCATCAGCAAAATATCTATTCAGATTTTTTATTTTTAACTCATCCTTTGTTTTCTGTACAATGATATGAAATAGTAAGTTTCTTAAATATATGTAGTAGACGAAACCATTTATGTACACCAAATTGATCTGTTGTTCTATAAACATAGAGATGCTGTTGTCCTCTTTATCTTTACAAACTATTACCATTATTTTCACTCTAATGACAATATAGCAGTCTAATAAAAACAATCTTTCACAGTTCAAGTGGAAAATTTTCTAAAATTTAAAATGATATTTAACCCTTTACACACGGCACCGTTTCGGACATTACCTTCCAGTAACATGATACAGTGGTCCTAAAATCGATCTTTTGATCATAATTCTGTAACTTTATTATTTTTCATCAGATTTTCTTGTTTCTTTGTTTTATAGTATCACTACTAAATATACTCCATTGTTTGTGTAATGGACATAAATATTATAAGGAATAACATATTAAAATTCAAAAATAAATGACACTAGTGGATAACGTGAGATTTCTTATTAAAAATTTCAATAATTTTTTTTCGAGCAATAGAAATTCTCATTTTAGCTTCTAAAGAGATTTTATATATATATATATATATATATATATATATATATATATTTTTTTTTTTCGGTTGGCACAACAGACCATGAAGATCTTTGGCCGCGAGATGTGGTCTCCTTACAGATATGTCATCCTTGCAGGAGCTCAGATAGTCTGGAGGGGGTCACCCAACCTCACGTTGCTACAAACCATGATTTTCATGGTGCAGCCGCAGGCCACTCGTAGCTCCATAGCCGATCCCTTTGGGGCCAATCTGACAATGTACTTCCCACCCACTTTTTCGAGTACAAGGGCAGTGACAAATCGGTCTAGATCCATGGATTATGGCTGCTCGTAGTCAGCAGGTGCACGAGGACCTATATTTTTTTCCCTGGAAAAGGACGTCCATGGACCGAACCTCAGGGGAGCTATTAACATCCTGGTAAACCACATCCCGATTCCTGATTTAAGTACACGGGGTAGGGTCATCAGTCCTATGCCCGGTCGGTGCAAGTAGCCTGCAGTAGGCTGACAGACCTCACATACCGGGGGAGGAGGGAGACTCGAGCAGCATGGCTTTCCCTGGTGGACGGTTACCCATCTATTGGTACTAACCACGATCGACGCTGCTTAACTTTGATTACCTATTGCAAGTGCCTTAGCCGGTACGGCTACTCCAGCCCCTATATATATATATGCGCATATGGGAAATAAAAATAAGATATTATAACTTTTGCTTTTTTTTAATCTTGATAATTTTTTTGTGCCATTTTAATAGAAAACTACAGGAAAACACGTGTTTATTAAAAAATTGAGGTGGAATAAGTTCATTCTCCGTAATTGCTAATAAACTTTCATGTCCCCTCACAGGGGACAGCCGAATGCAAAGAATTAAATATATTTAGTTAAAATGAACTGCATTTATTTTTATCACTTATAACCAGCTAAAATCATAAAAATTGGAAAGACAGCTAATTAACTCTTTAAACATTTAAAAAGGTTGATTAACTTACTCTTAACATGTGATGAGCTTCAGGAACAGTTGGTGTAGGGGCTTTAGAGATTGAATTTGTATGGTTTTCCTAAAAAAAAAAAAAAAAAATATTTGATACAAATAACAAATAAAGATCGAGCCATTACATATTTCTGCAAAACTTTGGCATGCTATTAAAACATTTATAAAATCGAAAGTAAAATAGATGAATACTTGACATTATTAAAAAACATACACTTTAGTATATTTAGTTACTTCCAGTAGTACGTCTTTTACTTTAAAAATTTGAATTTAAATAGAACTAATTTTGAGATCATACTCTTAAGTGTTTAATGGAATAAATTGTGTTAATTTTTTTATGATTCATATATATATAATTTAACATTTATGAACAATAAATATAATAAAATACTGAGTAGAAGTAATTTGTTAATATGTATATATTGTTCAAAAATTTAATTCCAAGTACGATCAAAAAGAGTGATGATGGAGCAAGAAATCCTCAATAACTCAAAGTGAAGTTTATTCAAATCCTCTACAACTCAACATTTTTCTAGAAAAGAAAGATTTTTAGTTTTCAATCTAGTGTGTGTAACAATGTACAATACTAGTGTATTATAAGCACTAACTGTATGTAGCAACATATTGCTATGACTGGAAAAGACATTTTTGTATTAATTATTATTATGTCATAAAACAATGTTTTTAAGTAAATGATATTCAGTCATAGAGCGCTGTGTTCCTCTTATAATAAAAACGAATATGGAAACATAAAATTTAATCATTTTATACATTTTTTGTTTATAAATTTATATATTCCTCCCAATTAACATTGGTTATTGTTTTAATTTAAAACCTTTATAAGCCAAATTCTCATGATCCTCAACCTAGATATCTTGAATTCCAATAAAAATTTGATAGGACAGTGAAGACTGTCCTACATATCATGGGTCATTACCCAGACAGGGCCTGATGATGACACGCAACCTTGAGTTGGAAGATCGGCAACAACTAAAATCTTAAAATGACTGCTCCCTGACTATTCATCACCCGAAAAAATTGAAGTATAGACAACTCGAATAAAACTGTCAATAACATGAGTTTCGAGTTATTAAAGTAGGATTGTATTTGCTGATCTATTCTTAACAAATTGATATAAATAAACTTGAAGATACCAACTATATCAACAATTTACATAAAAATAATAACAGACCTGAGGTTGAGGAGTGGAAGGTAGTGGAGGAGGAGGAGGTGAAATTATCTCTGTTGTTTCAGTTGGAGTCGGTTCTTTTTCTTCAGTTTGATGATGCTGTGGGATAATCCTAGTATTGTTTTGCCCAAATAATCTATTTAGCCTCTCCCTTGCAAGTTGAGCATTAATGTCCCGTTGCAAATCTAGTTCGGCTTTCTTGTGGCGCCAATGCTTGTCATAACGGATACCAAAAAGAACGATGAAATACTCAAGCAGAGCAAAGAACACAAACAAGGTGCACGAAATCAGCCATACTTCAATACACTTCAATTCTAGGGCACTTGGAGAATTATTCCTGTAAATACATGCTATACATTAATTTTAAAAAATTAAATGTTCATTTATTTAAAATTATTACTATTGATCATAAAATTATAGCAAATATTAGAACAGCTAAAATCTTGATTATGACTTGCCTTATAGTATCAAACATAGTGACTAGTGATAATAATGTGGTCACTAAGAGGACCATTCTTCCTGGCACAACCTCAGGCATCACTACAAAGCTTCCCCAGGACATGATGACAAAGAGAGTACTAGGAAGATAACTTTCCAATAAGTGGCTCCTTATCTCTCGGCTCATCGTAATCAACATTCGGGCTGTTGAATGGTTCCCTAAAAGAGCAATAAATAATTTCATTAGTCATAAAGAATCAAAAATTCATTGAAAAACAAGATCTTAATCTAGAACAAAATGAAAAAGCATATTAATACTACCTTCTCCATAAAACACACACTGGCTGTCATTTTGAGCCTCAAAGGTAACAACATACTTCGGAAGTCTGTAACCATCTTTTCCAAAATCACTCGGAAAACTAAGTGAAGATTTACCATGGAGCCATTGGAAAACCATAGATTCTTCAGTGTATTTGTCTAAAAGAGATATGAAATAGTGAATCAATATCAAATATAATAAATAAATGAGTTATGCCAGAGCCTAGGAGACTGTTAACATGAAAGATATCTAATTCGCTCCCCTCTACGTTACCTAGCATCCGAGAACAAACAATAAATATTTTTCAAATTGGTTGGGAATTTAGTTGGGGTTGCTGTCACAGGAAAAACAAAAATAAAAATTATTGAAGAGAAGTTTGTTGAAGTTTTCAGTCAATGAAAATAGATGCATTTTCATTGACTGAAAACTCCTCTTCAAAAGACAAACTTCTCTTCAATACATCTTCTACAGTCAACAATTATCCACTATAAAAAATAAAAATGGTATTTGTGTTTTTAACTGTGACTGCAACCAATACAAATTTTGAAAGTGAAGTAAGTGAATAAACAGGAAAAAAAAAAAAGAAATAAGTAATTTAACATACCCCATTATAACAAACAAAATAACTTTTCAATTTTATTTTTCTCTCCCTCATCTGCATATAAAATATATAGTAAGAGAAAGTATTATGATTGAAAAAAATTTCAAAATGCGAGTTTTCAACAGAAATACAGGTTTAGAATAAATCGTATAAACTGAAATTATTATATTCTTTATAAATTATATATTGAGAAGTTTTTAATAGAATTTGTATTTATTTGTTGTAATTATTAAATACTAGCTGACCCATGCTAATACTCTGCACAAACCTAATATCTGTATCCGATTTTAATACATTAAGGGATCAGCACAACTTCCATTCAATAATGTTTGATATGCTAAAGTTTGATACATATATTTATTAAGCCATCATTTTATAAATATAATTTACACTCTGCCATAGTTTAATCATTGCATTTCCTTAAACTTATAATTAAAACATTAGCTTTTTTCTTCACTGGACTATCACAAATTTACAAAAGCTTCTAAGCATTCCTTTGAGCATTTGCTGACGGCAAAAGACAAAAGGGTCAAATTTTCAGGAAGAAATAGTTAGACCAATCAGAATGTATGTTATTTTATCATTAAAAAAAAATCAAAAGTGTGTTTTCAAAATGATAAACTTCAATAATAAAGATCAAAAAGTAAAAGCTAATGTAATTGAATCACATTGACAAAAATTTCAAAACCTGTTTAATTGAAGACAAATTTATAGAAATAAAAATGAACTAATAATTTAATTTGTTCAAGTGACAGATTATTGTAATACTTAATAAATAAATAAATAAAAATAATTTAAAAAATGCTTTGAAATTAAAAAAAAAATTCAATTCTTAAAATCTTAAATTCCCATATGCAACAGAAGCTTTGTAGTACAACAAATACTAAATGTTCAAAACACTATAACTCTGCACCAAATCGTCATATTATAGTGATTTTTTTTTTTTTTTTTTTTTTTTTTTTTTTTTTTTTTTTTTTTTAGGTTTGGCAGGAAATTTAGTAAGCTTTCAAATACTCATTATAATGAACCAAAAATTGTGTACTTTTTGAGTTATTCGCAAATTATGAATTCATTCGTAACGTCTCGATTCATTGAGATGGCACCATCACATGGTTTGAAAGTTCCCACTTTTACATTCACGTTTATTAAGAGCTAGCATACAATTAGGAATCAAAATTATGATTCACGCATTCTATGTGATATTCCCTTTTTATTGATACCTCATTCCTCAAAATTTATCACTCCTGAGAGCCCCATAAGGGATATATATTCAGAAGTAATATATAAGAATGTAAGAGGGTTGTCATCATAGAAACAAACCACCATTTCACTATTTGAATTTTTCTCTTGCCGTTCACTGAATCATTAGTTGAGATCACACCATCACATGGTTTAAAACCTCCCACGTTTACAATCACTTTTATTCTACTCCTAGAATAAAATAAGAAATCAAAATCACGATTCATGCATTCTAATTGATATTCTTTTTGTATTGATACCTAATTCATCAATATCAGATTCACGCATTCGACCTGATATTCCCTTTCTATTAATACATAATTTGATAAAATCTATCACTCCTAAGAGGCGGAAAAGGGATATATATATATATATATATATATATATATATATATATATATATATTCAGAAATAATATATAATGCTTTCTCTGAAGAATTGTGGGGAAAACAAGAAACAATTGTGTCTACAATGGGAGGATCAGAGAACAAGGAGTTCTTACAGACAAAGGGCTCCAGAAACTCATCAGCTGAAATGGTTTGACTATTTAATCAGGATGAAGGAACACCAAGATCCACTAAACACTATGGACTATGTCCCTAATACTAGACCTCGAGGTCAATCAAGGATTTTGTACCTAAAATACATCAACCATTGACGCAAAAGGATAGGAGAAAATCTCTGCCAAGCCAGAAACCTGGCAAGAAACAAACAGTAGTTAGGGTCCTTCCTGGTTAGAAACTCTCATATGGCGATAATCACTACAGGCCGTGTGGGCAGGGTGGCCGAATGGGCTAACACACGTGTGCTCAGTACCACTGTTGCCCGGCAACCTGATATATGATTCAAATGACGTAAAAATAGTCACGAGTTCACGTTCTGATGCCGAGGAAATCTTTTAAATCCCCGCCCACACCCTCTGGCCTGGGAAAACACCAGATAGCCTTAACGACAAGGACCCAAAAAAAAAAAAAGAAAATACCACTACAGGTTGACAAAAATGAAAATTAAAAAAAATTTCCCCATGCCTGTCATGTCATTTTATCATTACCGACATCACATTTGCTGATTGTTAACTTATTGTTGACAGGCGCAAATACATATTTAATAGACAAAAAAAAAAAAAAAAAAAAAAAAAAAAAAAAAAAAAAAAAAAAAAAAAAAAATTATTAATTTAATTTAATGCAAATCATGATCAAAGACTTATTAAAAACCACTTAGGCAAAGCTTTGTATTTCATCTCTTCATGAACATAATTTTAAATGATTATTTGTTTCTATTGAACAATAACTATAATTATTATCATTAAACTATAATTTACATGAATATAATTTGTTTCTCACTATGAGTGAAATGTAAGATTTTTACATATAGTTAATCCTGTGAGTTGTTTTAAAGTCGACCCCTGATGTTTGAACATTGGATATCAATAACAGGGTAATAGTTAAGTTAGACCAAATTGAGTTAAGTTAGACAATTTTAGGTAAGTTAAATTTCATTTCCAGCAGTTTAAAGAATGGAACAAATACTAGATTAATAGAGACAATCAATACCAATGATTCTGTTCCTTACCCCCCCTTTTTTTTACTGCTGTAAATTGCATAAATCGCATTTAGCTTACCTAAAATTATTTTATTTTTTTTTTTATTCCGCACTAAGCCCGTAACTGATCTCCAGCTTCATTAATTATAATTATCAGAAATCTTTCTGAATTGTCACAAAAATGACAAAGGAAATGCAAGTTTCAGAAAACAAATACTAAAAATATAAATCATACTTACAACTACTGAAATCCACAGCACATTTCTGTACATCCAAAGGGTACAAAACAAAGTCCATGTCACATTTTATCAAGATTGTTGCCCTGAAAAAAATTATCATATTTTTGACTACTTAAATTAAAATGGTTATTATATACAATGAATATAATAAGAATACATGTGTCTATCCCATTAATGTATAACTAGTAGGCCTATGCAAAAAATTCGCACAGCATATTGTTATCAAATGCCAAATTAATAAGAAAAGAAAATAATGCAACGTATCAAAAGATAAAGTAATCAATTGTTACTTTATCGATAAATATAATTGACAAAGGAAACAAAATTAATTTTAAATCGTCATTTTTGTTTGGAACCAACATAGCTGCAAATTTCAATAAGCTGTATCTTTGCGAAAAATTGTCCGATTTCAATGATTTTTTTTTCCTTTTGTAGATAATTTAGTAATGTTTTATATAATCATGGGAATAACAAAGGGAGAAGTGTGTAATTTTTAAGTTATTCGCAAATAAAGTTTCTTTTCTTTCATAATTTGTTTGCCTGAATTTTCGGGGTGATTGGACTATTTTGCCCGCCTGAAGAAGGAAGCCTTCGAAATTGTTAGCTCAATCTAGAGATTTGGTGAAGAATTAGCAATGCTAGGCTTGCTGATCAAAAACACCATCGATAAATAATATAAACTCCTCCTGTCTCGATCATAGAGTCCTGAAGTCGACAAAATGAGACATATATCCAATGACAATACTACAATTAAGGTCAGGTTGTGTGGATGTGAACCCCATGCCTTGCGTTATCTCGAAAATGGTATGTTTTTGGGCTTAAAAACGCAGGACCCGATAGTTTCGGAGGATATATTGCTGTACGCATCGAAATATTCAAGGTCCAATTTGTCCCGCATTGATCTCCAGACCTACCACCGTTTCAGTATTGAAGCCTAGCAAAATGTTTGTATAGACTTTATTTATTTTAGAAAGAAAAACAAAAGTGGAGAATACGATTTGCTAACCCCCCATGAAATTCTGAATCCAACGGTACCCCATTCATGGTATTTGAGCATGACAGGAGCTTATATTTGGTACAAAATCGATTTCGAGCCTTATTGTAATAATATATGTAGAGATATTATAAAATACAGGATCCAAACAAAAAGTTAATTCGACATAGGGAGCCCAGGTTTCATGACGACAGCAGCAATTAAATTTTTCATCCTACTATATAAAACCTCAAAGTAACTATACTTTAACTACAAGAGGAGTACAAAAGATTCTACATTTGTTTTTCTGCTACATAGAACAACTCAGCATTAGGAAAACATTTAAATAAAGTTTTCATTAATTCAAAGTTTTGTGAATTGATACCTCATATAGCACAAGCAAATATTATCGACTGATGAAAAATAGTATTTTTTTAAAAATAACAGTTTAAAAAAAAAAGTATTTTTATAAATGAAAAAAATAATTTAAAAGAGTAGATAAATGTCAAAAACATGATAAATATACCTTCGTTGAACATGATTTTCCTTTGTTTCTTTAGTTCTGGAGCCTTAGAATATTACAATATTCATAAGATGATAATGATGACTGGCTTGCCTATCAGTTGAGGTGATCCAGAACGATTTTTACAATGAAGCCTTCCTTTTTCTTTAACAAGTTCAAATCTAACTTGCTTCCCAATCAGCATAAATGGTACAATACCTTCATCCAAGTTTTTCTTTTGTTTTAAAAACCATGAGTATTTTCAATAAGTTATCAAAATTGTGTACAAATAAACAAATGAAGGTTAAAATAAATATACATTTTTTTTTGGTTAATGAACCATAATAATGGAAAAAGAATATCTATAAGTCCTGTAATTGTATTGCTAATAAATAAAAGACACTATTACTATTTAGGAACGAAAACTACCACTGCTACAAAGTTGTGGTAAAGGTGGATTATCTCCCTCAGTCCAGTTAATAAGATTATGCTCAGGCATTTGAGTTGATTGGAAATGATCCTTGAGCAACAAACTAGAATAGTTACAATGCATTTGATAAGCTTCACTTTCTCTCGCTGGATCCCCACACATTCTATAGAGATCTTTTAGTATGGCTGATGCCCACAGTTGAACATGAACGTCAGGGATCCTGCTTGCAAGTTGCATGGCTGGTGTAACCATATTCATACTTTCTCTACTGTTACCAAGTGACAGGAAAATGTGACCTAGAAGTACCAGGGAACAAGAGGTAAGCCGATTTGAGTCCTCAGCGTTAGCCATCTTTAAAGCTTCCCTTAAAAACCTTTTAGCTTCATTGTGCCTAGATTGGAAAAAAGATTGCAAACCTAGAACATAGTAAGCTGCTGCTCTTAAGCTATGAGAATGTGAGGGTAGCGTATCAGGATTTATAAATTCTAAGAGAGCATTAAACTCAGCTTCTCGTTTCTCTCTCAAATAAACAATTCCAAGATTAAGTTTAGCGAATGTCCAGAGATCTCTTTCTTGAGAACAAGCTATTGCTGTATTAAACTGCTGTTCAGCGTGTTGCATACAGTTCATGGACATGGCATACAAGCCAATAAGAACATGTAGCTGGGGTTTGTGAGTTTTTAATAGACTGGGATTAGCTACACAGAGAGCCGATGCATTAGCCATTTGAGTCAAAGCAATACATTTCTGTCCCATTACTAAACGACACATAACCATATGTTCTAAAAGCATCAACTGTAAAGCACAAAGAATTTTACTATTATCAACAATCTTTAGCTTCTCAATTTGCAGTAAAGCTTTATCAGTATATTTTTGAGCTTTATCCATATATCCTGCCTGCATACTGTGCATTACTGTAACTAAATACACGAGAACATATAAATGCTCTTTAGGCATCCAAATAAACATATCACCAACATTGGAACCACTAACAACTTCATCTGATGGCCAGGAAGGCTGCATTATTACTTGAATACTTTGCTGCAACTGTTTCAAACAAGGTTTTACACTTTTCACTTGTCCTGCCACTAAATAATGACACACCTGAAGAACTAGAAAGAACACTTTGAGATATTCCTTTTGATACTGGTTACCTTGCCAGGTTTCGAGAAGATGACTACATTGATTTAGAAGCTGAAGCACGTCAGAAAACTTCTTGTCAATTAACATTAACATACACCTACTAAGAAGAAATAACAACCGTGTATAGTTGGCAGATGATATCTGAGCGTAATCACTTCCTACACTCAGCAGACTACAAGCTAGCTCATAATCCTTCTCAGTAGCATGAATTTGAGCGAGCTGAAATAAAAGTCTGCAATGCCAATAAACGTTATGCTGAGATAATTCAATTGCTTTCCTTAAAATAGATTTTGATAAAGGCTTCTGGTTCTGCTGTTCATAGACACTAGCCAAAACACTAGCTGCTTCAAATTTCACATCATCAAAAGTATTAATATTTTGAGACAGATGCCAAGCTTGTTCTAAATAATTTCTTGCAAGATCGGTATTTTTTGTATGTGTCAACAATATATTACCAAGCTGAAGATGTGTCCTAGCTTCAACTCGCGTAGGAGGCTTAAAAGTAAACACAGCATTTAAGCACTGAATGCATTTCCTTATATCGGGAGGATTCGAAGTACGAAAATGTTCCGCCAAACCGAGTAGAGACAAATACCAAGCATCCTGTGATGAGGCCATTTTTAAGTTTTCACAGATTAAATCATAACTCTTACAACAACGAATTAGTCAAAATCGTAACTTTTAAAACTAAATTTAACCACTTAGGTGTTTTAAACAAAACACCATCTCTATACTAAAATAAGGAAAACCGTTATACAACGACCCCTCGAACTAGACCAACACTAAACTTTCGACCCCCCACTCCACTCAACTGTGCTGATAGCAGTCAGAACAGAATCGATACACATGATCATGCGATTCTTTGTTTTCATTATTTAATATTCATCAATTGTTGTAAATAATTGAAAAATATGATTGCGGTAACTTAATACCAGAAAAATATGCTGTAGAACTTTTAAAGTTTGATAAATCACTAACGGTGGTAATATTTCTCGACCTTTAATTAAAACTATCGATATACAACCAGAAATTCTATATCGATCTGACGCCCTACTTCAGGCGTTGTCACGCTGCAAGCAGTGTAATAAAATTTTGGCTCACTATTGCAATTTTATGATTTACGGAAAATAGCCTTAGCTGCTATTATAGATTTGTTATATTTTTATTATACGCATTGATGCTATAATTATGAAAGTGCACTTGTTCAAAATTAATTGACAATCAATAATAAAGACAACAGTTACAATTACTATTGTAATATACACATTACTTATTTTTATAAGAGTTATATTTTATTCCTAAAGGGCATTGGTAGATTAAATAACTCGTTGAGAATAGGCTTCTTGAGATGCGATTAGACATTTCATGAAATAACTATTAACAATTGTAGTGGAAAACCCAATTATCTAACTTAACTAACAGCGACATTATTGCTAAACCAAACTATTTATTTTATTTCTCTTGATTTCGACATCAAATGGAAAATTACGGAAGCAAGAAAAAATGTAATTATTTATATGGAAACTGCTCGAATTACGCGTGGTTCCCAATCACTTCAGCTACACTTGTTCATGGAGTGTCGAATGCATCCAGATATATCCGAAACTGTTTTCGGCATTTCATGAACAAGTGTGACCCAAGTGATTGTGAGCCACACATAACCCCTGTGGTTCTCATCTAAATAATTACCGAAAAGACTGACGATTGCCTTTATTGAGTATGCGTTTCATAATATACAATATAATTCAAAAGACAAGATGCCGTTCATTGATCTATTTGTTTGTAAACTTACTCTTTAGTCTAAATATTGACCATAAATCCCATTAACATTATCTAAAATCTTTCATTCCAAAAATTTAATTTATTTTTTATTTTTAGTAACAAAGCTAGTTTGGTGTCTGAAAACTCCTGGGTAACAGTCATGACTTTAAATTTTACTATCTAAAAAGCAAGTTATATCTTAAATTATATGAAAATTAGCTATTATAGATTTAGGAAAATGGAAACTATTGTACAATTATGTGATACTTACAATAAAGATAGCAAATGTTACATGTCAATTGTAATTTATGCAAATTATGTGTTGTATTTTATTTTATATTTATTTTTCTTTAGCAAATCAACATTTTAACTTGAATAAATTTACATTTTTAAAAGTATTTACTTACATGAGAATAATTAAATTAATCATTTAATTGAGGCTACTTAAATAGAACAGATCATAGGTATTAGTTATTATAAGCAGAGGTAGTTATTTTTTTTAATTTATTAGATATAACTTTCTATACCTATATAATGACCTAAAATTTGATAGTTTATACCATAGACATATACAATACTAAGAAGAGTAATTAAGATAAACCAAAAAAATACCTGGTTTATTCAAGTTATTATTTTTTGTAATATTATAAATTACTGAAATGAGTAAACATAATTTTTATTGGCAATTTAACTATATGAACAGGAAAGAGTCTACATTCAGAAATAGAGTACTGGTACCAGACTGGCTCCACTTCCATTGATATGTATATTTACGTATGTTTGTAAATATATCGTGTTGGTCATTATGTTATATAACTTATAAGAAAAAAATTAAGGGAAATCCATGTGGGTTTAGAGCCTTATATATTCCACCAGTATAAGGCTGGGGAGATTAGCACAAATCTTTTGAAATGTACCATCTTTATTTATTTTTGTTATAATCCGTTCGACTGTGAACTTTTAATTGTAAATTTATTGTCATTTCAATAACAAAAGCTTGTAAACTCACAAAAAGGATATCCTTTATTTATAATGGACAATAAAACTTTAATTATAAAATTCTACTATTTTTAATGAGTCCCTTGAACTTTTGGTCCTGCTACATAGGGTCCAACAATCCCTGTCCCCCATGTTGAGATCCAGTGTAAGCATAGGCGCAGATTACGGGGCAGCAAGAATATCATTTGCTCCCTACCCCAATAGTTTGAAGTAAAAAACCAATTAAAATTTATAACAAATTAGTTACATAAATGAACAAAATATGTAAACTATAATCGATATAAGAAATTTGACTAGCTGGCCAGGCTGAGGCCTATAAGTAGGTATGCAACTATTTTATCATGAACTAAATATTTCTATTATTTACATTTTTATTTATATTCTGGGATGATTATACAGGGTGTTTCAGGGTTAAGTGGCCAAACTGCAAATATTAACTAAAGACCCCAAAACAAGAAACAAATTTCCTCTGAAGGTATGTCAGTAAAAGCTTTGCTTAGGATATATTCACACCTAAAGAGTTATTATTATCACACCTAAAGAATTATTTACGTTATATAAGTTAAAATTTAGTTCATTTTTGCGGTTTGGCCACTTAACCCTGAAACACCCTGTATAAAAACATTGCCTAGGATCAGGAATGCCCATCCCCCAAAGGTCAATGGAGCATCAACCCCTTCCTCCTCCTTATATAATAATATTTAAGTTATAGAAATGTATCCATGTTGTGAAGACTGACCCTCTTCTTTCCAGGTTTAATGAATACAAATCGTAATAAATCCCACTGTTTCGTTCAGATATTTTCAAGTATATCCATATTTACATAAAAAAATTCTACAACTTCCAAACAAATATACAAATTTATTTTTAGCTATTCAATATATATTTCCTCACTTCACAATAATGATGTTGAATTTTTACACATATTAAGAACTACTGCCATTTTCTTTTTTCTTTTTTTTTTTGCATCTTTTGTCCTCTAATAAAAATAGAAAGTCTGCACTTATTAGTGTAAGAGAATAGAAAGTGCAATAGCTGAGAAGTGTGCAAAATAGGTGACAATAACAGTAAATTAATATTTATAAAAAATCAAAATTAATTATTAGACTATTATGTTAGTTATAAAAATAAATTGTACTAAAAGAGTTTTTGAAGAAGAAAAAACTGAAAATACTATTTCCTTGATTATTGAAATTAAAACACATGGATAATCTTTTAACAATATTCTATATCTATATAACTTATATTAGTGTCCTTTCTTAAAACATAGATGTTATATTGAATACTCAATAGGTGACCGTAGCATAACATCAATATCAATATAAAGGGAAAGAAATAGTCTGGAGTGATGATGTTATTTTCTTTGGTTAATTGGCTATGATTAGCTAATTAACTAAGATGGAATCTCTACAGCATTTGAAATTGGATTGTCATTAAATGTATTTGCAAAAGACAGGTATTAATGAATACTAAATAATAGGATTTGGCTGGTGAATCTAAGGAATTTATATTGTAGAACTATAGGAATTTTTGTTTGTTGAAGTGGTTTCATTTTACAATACATACTACAAACAATGCAATATCAACTATATTGTCAGAAATATTGTGAAACAGCACATATCAAGGGCATTAAAGGACTCATGACAACAACAACAATAAAAGGTAATTATTTCTAAAATGTTCTCATTTAGATAGCTATATATAGATAGGCAATGTGTGCAATGTCCACTCAATGCAGAAATAGCAGAATATGCAGAAAGGCTGGGAGTGGATCAGAGCCACCAAAACTTGAGTGTTCTATGACAGTCACTAATAGAAAACTCTTTCGAAGAATGGGTCAGCTGCAGGTGGCAAGGCATTGGGATTCAACATTTTAAAGAAACTCCGAAAGCCAATACATACATATGCCAGAAACAAGTGCTTTCAGGGTTAGAATGGTCCAATGCCTTAAAACTAAACATCAAATATGCATCTTTGCGTCGAGTCCCAGGAGTCAGTGGGCAGTCGAAGGAAGTTGGTTCCCTTTATCAGAAATGTGGCAAAGAGTCTGAAACACCAGCCCATGCGCTGGAAAAATGCCCCAACAATTCCCTCCTCATAACACGCCGGCATCATGGGGTCAAGTTAGAGGTGATAAGGCTCCTTAGAGAAAAGGAATTCACCTGCTTTGATGAGGTCTATTGCATCTACAGTGAAGGCCCTACAAAGTATGTGGATATTGTTGCGTTTCCTAAGACAGGAGGGACAGCGCTGATCTTGGGTCCAACTGTCCACTTTGAGAGCAATGACCTCGATCAGGGGGATGAAGTGGAAAGGGAAAAGAAGAAAATATACGACAAATGTATTCCTTTCATAAAAGAGAAATTCTGCTAGACCTTCGGATAGAGAGAGTTCACTGTGTGAGGCCTCTGGTTTGGGTCTCGCTGAACGATCCCAAAAAGAACAAGGAGCTTCCTCGAGGAAGTAGGTGTTGATGTTGGAGAACTTACGATATTGGCCGAGAATATTATTTTGGACTCCCTGGGGATCATCCACTATCATTTATATAGTAATTGAGGATGTATTTTATTAATTATTTATTCAATTTTAATTTTTTTTTTTTTTTTTAGCTTTGGATTATCTTATTATCTACAATTGAAGAATTACTTTAGTATATATGTGTGTGATATAGTGTTGTATTCCTTCCATTTGAATTTTTTTTTTAAAAAGAAAATGTACATATGCAATGTTTAAAGCTTGATATGGTTTGTTGTTGATGCTATGTAGCACTTGTGCTATGAAGGGAGAGAGAAAAAAAAGGTATATATGTATAAATATAAAAATGTAATATAATAGTTATGTCCATATGGGTTGATAAGTATGCTGTGTATGAAGCAACTCTATGTAGTAGGGCAGCATTACTTTCAATAAAGTAGTTCTCCCTCAGAAATTAGCAATCGATTAATTTTTCATCTAGGCTTTCATTTATGTTTTTTTCAATATAGTACTGCAATTTAAAAGTTTGGGAGACACATCTTTTTTTAATATGGGTGAGTTGTATCAAGCTGGTATGCCTGATTGTAAGTTAAGTTTGGGACAATCATCTTATATAGGAGCTGATCCACAGCCTCTGATCTTACTTTAAGATCTTTGATTTGATAGCTGTGCTGTTGTCTTAGAGTGCCTTACACTTTTGGAATATAAACTTTCCTGGCTGCATCAGTTCTGATGCTGACAATAAAGCTTTCCATGTCCTAGAAAGTAAGAGCCAGGAGTGCCAATCCCCCCCAAGGTTGATGGCGCATGAATCTCCCTCTCCCCTTCACCCAAGATATTTGATTGCTCTCGTCTTCTTAAAAGGACAAGCTAAAGTAAAATTTTAAAAACAATAAGTCATGTACAGTGATAATTTCAGTGGTCTGTTCTTTGCTTTCCTCTTGTTCACTGATATGATAATTTTCATTTTGAAAATTCATAACCACGTCAAAATGTTTTTCCCTCATAAATTCAAAACTTCATCAAAATATGCCCCCCTCAAAAAGTTTGTGCCATGAAACCCTTTCTGGGCACCCCTGATAAGAACTTCTTTTGATGCTCTATCAGCCATTTCATTCCCTGTATTGCCTATAAAATGTTTTGTTTTACAGTTTATGAAATGGCTCACTATCCACTTTTGAGTTTTCTGATAATCAAATAATAACTATTGTTAAAAATATGTTAGCTATATAACATACAGTTTAAATGAAGCATCCACAAAATAGAAATCGGATATAAATGATTGAGTTTCAACATAAATCTTAATTATATAATTATTGCTAATAATTCAAAAATCCTGGATTTTTGATGTCTCCAGAAAGAACTGGTTTGAAAGAAATAACTGAAAAAATTTATTAAATAAAATAAAATAAGGATATAGAGTTCCATGAATTTCAGTAAAATTATAATCCTGAGAAAGAGGTACTTATCCAACTGCTTGATTGATATGATCCTTTGACCAATATTCCGCATTAATATAAATTGTCAACAAAACTACATAAAATTATTAACAGTAGAGATGATGTTTTATTAGCATCCCTGTTTTTCGTAGATATTTACATCTGAATACAAGTAACAGAGCTCCATTCTAGAAACAAATAAATATGAACTGCTACCTTATCAGAATGCGAGACAAAATGAGACCAAAAAGTAATTTTATCTGCAATCGTGAAACGAAAATAGCTAAAAATAAGAAAAAAGAACATCAAATCACAGATTCAAGAAATGCTTATATTTCTTCATCCTGAACATAAGCGTTTTTCATTTAATTCATCATTACTTGTCAATATTATTACTTAGGACATTGACATTTTGCTTAAATATCATGTTAATTTAGGCACTGCTCCAGGAATGTACAGCAATTGACATTATCTCATCCTTCTTAAATGTCATATTTTCAATTTTGATTTCTTCAACTTAAACTTTGAAATCAAAGAATAAATTGTTGAACAAAAACTATATGGATGAGATAAATTTCGTGTATATTTTTTTCAATACCAATAAACACATATTTCATCATTAAAAACAATTATAGGTTTCATACTTACTTTTTAGATCTGATTATTTTTGTGGAAATTGCACAAAAAATATTAAGATAATATTACTTTATGTAAATCACACTTGTTCATTAAAGCTTTACACCCTTTGAAATTACGTCATTCTTAAGGTGGGAAAATCAGAAATTGATTAATTTTAACGTATAGTTTATTTTCCAATATTTATTATTTAAAGTATTTAATAAACGAACACAATATATTTATAAATTTTTAACTTTTAGAGATATATTTTAAGTTACACAACCATTGCTAGAATAAATTGAATAACATATAAATTTAACTATATAAATTAATAAGAAATAATTTCATTAAAGATTTACAAGCCAATTTAGTTTGAGTAAATAAATAAATAATGTATATATTTCTTGAATATTAAAAAAAAACTTGACTATTTAAAAAAAAATAAGTTGATTTTAATTTCATGTTTATTTTTTCGTGTTGAGTTGGTAGAAAAGTTCCTCTTGTGCTATGGCGTCGGTCGCGGCTGTTCATAATTAAATTTTATTGTTATTAGTGCGGTATTGTTTACGCTTTTGTGTAATGCTTATTAAGTTATGGTTTCTGAAATATTAATTTGTAGTTCCTTAACTTTCGTGTTACGTCCATATGGTGTTGTAGGGTGTATTTCTGAAGCCGTACGCATAAGTCAGGTAAAATAATTCTTATTACTACTATAAAACTGATTATTAACAGTTTCATTATTTATTTATTTGTAACGACTTATTTAACATTTACTACCATAAAACTATTTTGTTTTATTAATAGCTAATTTAAGGGCTATATTGTAGGTATATTGCTATATACCTATTTTTAAAATGAAATTTATTAGTTGTTAAGTAAATATATAAATATCTATATTTATAAACATTATAGCTATTTATAATTAGAATCTGAATAGTAGAGCCCACATTTAGAATTTGAAATCCATAAATTTTACGGGTTTCATAAAACTATGATACTTTTATTTCCTGTTATCATATTGGTTCATACCTGTTACTGCAAGTTCACAATGGAACCTGTTCCTGACTCTAGTTATTTTTAATATCATCACTGTGATTATTTGTATTAAGTAACTAACTAAAAACTTATTGGTCCCTGTACTTAATCATGGAATGAGTTTGCTTCTGTAATTTCAAGTAACAATTAATAAAATAGGAAAATAATTCTTGCCACTTAATAGTTTTCATATGATTAATTTATATCATGGTTTTTTTTTTTTTTTTTTTTTTTACATTGAATATTAATAATTTTTCATGAATTTCCAAAAGCTGTATAGATTAAAACCTAACCTACTATTTTGTTAAAGATGAGCTAGCTTTTTTCTCTTTTTTTGACATTCAACTTTATAATTGCTATGAGTTTTATGTGTTCATTATGATCAATGTTGTAAATTAAGGAAGATTCACCATAAAATCTACATCTAAATACTTGTCATAAACTTAATAGTCACGATTATTTATGAGTAATTAGTTTTATATTCAAATGATACAAAATGCAATAGTAATGCTAATTAATTTTGAATTAAATCGATGAGCTCAGTGCTGAGTTTAGGAACTAACTCAAGCATATGTATAGCCATTGATTTTAGAATTTTCACTGGCAATGAAGTTATTTGTATCCAGTGAAAATTAATGAACGAAGCTTGACTTTTCTTTTTCATATTCTTTCAACTTTTGTATAAAAGTAATGTAAAGATTGTATTGAACGAGATACATTAACTACTGCTTTAATGAGATAATATGAATGTTTCTTTTGTTAATTATTAATTAATTATAAACATAATCACATCGGATTTAAATTAAAACCCTTCCCTACACTTGCACTTTATTCCTGTTCTTCTGGTCATTAACTGATAAAGGTATATTTACTTTTTTATACTGGTTTGCTGTACTTAGCTGTTGTATTAATAATTAGTAGTTAAAATTAGAAAGATTAATTAATGTTGTCTCTCTAGAAGTTACCCTGACAGTAACATTTGGTGATATGATAACAAAGTAAAATTAAAGAAGCTATATATATATATATATTAATGCAGTACCGACCTTAGGGCTCAGCAACCTGGGCAATTGCCACGGGGTGTCGACCTGGAGAGGTGCCCGAAAATGACGGTTGTTAGGAATTAAATACAATTTACAAAGCATATGAAAATAATTCATTTAAGGTTATTGATAAAGCAACTGAATTAGTGATATATTGATTGAAATGAAATTCAAATATTATTTAATTTAATACAACTTAAGAAATAAATTAATTTTTTTGGTGATGCGACTTCATTACTCGGAGCAGCCAAATGTCTGAGGCTCGTGTTGTATTCTTGAATAATAATGAATAAACAGTAGAACCAGTAAATTAACCCATTATTGTTACATAGCATAATATATAAAAAGAAAATGGATGAAATCAAATAAGAATGTACAATTAGTAAATATTGGAATATCATTATACTTGAATAAAAATTATACTTGCAAATATCTTAAGGATGATTAAAAATAAGTAACAAACATTTCTTGGAGGCCAGGAAGTTATTTTTTCTGTTTTCAAGTTTTTTATTTTGAATATGATGATTTTACAACTTTCAGCCATTTCATGATTTGAGAGCAATTGAGTCTAGAAAAATTTACCAAATACTAAAAAGTAATGTATCGTTTTTCATTTACTTAATAACGGCAAATCTTTCTTGTGAAATCAGAAGATTAGAATCATGGATATTTCACTGCTTTTGTTAATAAAAGCTTATGGTACTTTAGTATAGTGGTGGGGTGTTTAGTAGCAATCTGTTTAATTTAAACAGTTTCTTTCATTAAACAGATACAATAAACTATTTCATCCCAGATTAAACAGATGCAAGGATTACTTTCCATTAGGAAAGGGCGGATTTTTACAATCAGCAGTTCGTCGTTGGATCTCAGTGAAATCAATAACTACTTTGGAGATAAAAATTATATTGATATCTTTTTAAAATAGTGTAAAGGTAACAGAAGGCAATTTTTATTATTTTTTTATTTTACTCGCCGTTTTGAAATAGTTCTGTCTGTTTTTTTGAAACTGTTTTTTGAAAGTAGCACAAACTGTTGCAACTGCAAATGGTGAACAGTTTTGCCGATCATTACTTTGGTGTGATGAATAGGCATAAGGAGAGGGATTCAACCAGAGCTGGTGCCTGGTCAACTAGTCTTTATTTTTTAACTTCTAACTTAACATTCAAATTAAAAGTATAGATAAAATTATATAATAATTATGTAATAAATTTATATAGTCTGTTTGTTATATAAATTATAAAAGTTGAGGTTAGGTCTTCATTAATGGTTTTAATGGTCAATTTGATATTTGATGAGTGATTAGAAAATTTTTTCATAGGGTCCTAGATTTCTCTCTATGGCCCAGATGATGTAAATGCTGAAAAAAGAGTTGTCACAATTCTGTTTCTACTCCGTTGCAGACCATGGCACGTTCTGTGTTCATTCTTCTTCTTATTAGTATGATAGAACTCCCAAAACAAATCACTGAATCAAGCTATCATTTTTTAAATAATTTTATGATAGGTTTGAAACCTAAATATGACTGCCAAGCATAGTTGTTGCACATCTTTCAATCAATTTAATTTATGGATTTAGGTTGTATGGTGCTTACTCAAGCCTCTGTGGTTCTGTTGTTAATGAGCCTCTAGATTTTCTAAGTTTTATTCCTTATTTAACAACAAACATTATTGTAAAATGTAATTATTAAGAAAACTGGTAGGTTATATATTAAAAAAAAAAAAAAAAAGTAGTTCTTACCCCATGCTAACTCTGAGCGTTCTGTTCTGATAAAGTCTAACAAAAGTCATCTCTTGGAAGAGAGTGAGAATTTTCATATCTCTCAGCTGTCGTATATAAAGGTCTGGTACCCAGATTTTCTGGTCTTTGTCCCAGTTTAGTTCAATATGGTCACTTTCCATGGAGGTAACATTTATTCGGTTGTCAATCCAGTACACTTGGAGAAATACTTCTAGTGAAATTTCCTATAAGAAAAAAAAAATGAAACAGATAAGACGAATTTTCAGAGCTAAAACTACATAAAACTTTACTGATTATAGATATGTTCAATGTTGTAAAAAAACATATACATTTTTTATTATTTAGATATGAATTTTTAATTAAATTTAGAATTTATCAATAGTTTAAAATATGGTCTAAGTAGTTTTTGTAAAATATATAAAATGATGAGGTTTAGGCCTACTGTAATGTCACAAAGTCACATTGGCAATTCAGGATATGCATGAATAAAGAGTAAAAATTGTTTTCATCAGCACCTCACAATGAATAATAAAGAGGGGCATATTATGGCAAGTTGGAGCCCTAAGCAGTAAAAATTTTGGGATCTAACAAAATAGAATACTTTAAGAAAACTCAAACAAACAGTTAAAAGATGCTCACAAGTGGCCAAATATTTAACATTTTGTTTAAACATTTTATGGAGGATTTTTGAACCTTGATGATCATTTCAGGCAGAAGGGTAACTCAGTGAGTAAGAAATTGTATTCCTGTTCTCTCCTAGTAACTAATTTAAATCTAGCAGAGGCATATAATAATTACTTTTTTATGTCAGCTGTGGATTGACCCTGGGGTTGGGAGACTCTGTTGGGGCATAACTTGGCTTCAGAAATTGGGTATTCTAAAAAATTCATTGGTTATGGAGGAATACCGAGAAATTGAGTGTAATCTTGGCCATACATCTTCTAGCACGACAGTTGGCCTATGAATCTATAGCACTTCCTTACACAGTACTGAATCTATGATCTTTCATGGGTTGCAATGATAGAGTTTTTATGTTACAATATTTTTTTTATATCACAGAGCCCAACGGGGCTTAGTCTGCTTACCTGCTTACCGCCCCTGATAATAAATCCAATATATATTTTATTATATTTTTCAGTTATAGACAACCGATGTAGAAAACTAACATTTAATCGATTTAAAGCCAAAGTATTCTAATATAAATATGATTAATACATTATTATTCAGAAAATATGACAACAGTGAATTATTTAGACTTTCAATGAAGATATCCTTACTTAATGTCGACGCTTTAAACTGTAAATTGTTATGATCTTGACGAGTTTTTATTATGCAAGGGTGACAAGAAGTATCTGGTAAAATGTTACTTTAAAATTCATGAAGACTTATTAAATTTTTATTTTAAAATTGAATATATCAATCTTGTTTGATTAATTCTGCTTTAAATTAAGGTCAGTTATTTTTTTGCATTCATCTATCTTTCCTACTTACATTCTAGAATGGTTCTATGATTATTCCATGGTTGTAAGGTGACAGATTCTATTGAAATATATTGATTTGATTGATGCAGTTAGTAAGTTTGATCAATTTAAAGGAATATTATACATTCAAGTTGTGATATTGCACAAGCATGATTATTTCAAACCGCCATTTATACCATTTAGAAGTCAACCATTTACAATCAATCCAGTGATGGATCATATTCAATTTTATCATCTGTTATACACTATTCTCTGAGGTGAAGATTTATTTTAAAAAATCTGTTTAGTTATCAAAGGATTAGTGAATTGATATGTTGATTGATGAAGGATTAGTGAATTGATAATTAATAAATTGGAAATTTTCTGAATTCAGTTTATTTTAAATGATTGTCGCTTATCAATTATCAGTTCTTTAATTGGTTAATTTCTTGATTATCACGATGATTTATCTTTTTTAATCTATTGGATTCAGTTTTTATTATATATATAATAGTGATAGGTAATAATTCAACTACCATATATATTTAATTAATAAATTATTTTTTCTTTTAACTGTTTGTATCAGAGCTAGAACTAGGTTTTTCCAGGAGGGTCAAGCTTAATTTTGTCAAACCTGCTTTCATCATCCTCCATCAATAGTATATTTTAGATGATATATTTACAAATAAATATTGACACATCATAACATATATTCATTTCATTAACTGAATTAAGATCAAAACAATAAAAAAAAAAAAAAATTCTGTTCTCTGGCCCTCATTTATATCTATGGATTATTATATAGCTATAGTTTGTCTGAATGTTTGGAATGAAGATTGATAACGTGGAAGAATGTTCTTTATCTCATATTATTATGTCTAAATACAATTTCAATGAATTTAGTTTTATATAATTATATAATAAGCTATAAAAAAAATATTACTAAGCGATTATTACAGATTATTAATAGAAGTTTATTACAATTCCTTCAATAATTTGTCAATTCAGGCACCGAAAAAGCATAAAATCATCCACTTTTTAAAATTGAAATGCAGATAATAATAATTTTATTATAGTTTTATATTTACAAACAAATTTTTTTTTGTTTATAAAGCGGTTTAAATAATGCAAGATATCTTGCAAGTTTCATTGGTACAAAAAGAAGTGAGACACGGTATCTTCCAGTATAGATTGAAGAAAGAGTTACCATTGGAATTACCGTTTTTCCATAGGATTTTTATTTTACATAAGATACATAGGAGTTTTTGCCATGGCCGCTGAAAGCTGAGCTAGGTGTAAGACAAAATAATACAACTGGTCCCATCCAACTCAATTTTTCGTGTGGTTCATTTTTTTAACAATAAAATAATGGATTAAGGTATCATCAAATGAGATATCATACTGGTCATCAGCCCTACGCCTGGTCGCTGTGTATTGCCTCCAATAGGCTGACAGGTCTCACATACCCGGGGGAGGGGAGGAATCTCAGGCAGTGTGGTTTTTCCTGGTGGATGGTAACCCAATTTGGGCGGTCACTCATCCAAGTACTAACCATGCTCAGCGTTGCTTAACTTTGATAACTTATTACAAGCACCTTAGCCCACACGGTTACCCCAGACCCCATATATATATATATATATATGGGGTAAAAAAAAACAAAAATATTTCTTCCAAAGTAATTATTGATATATATATATATATATATATATATATATATATATATATATATATCAATAATTACTTTGGAAGAAATATTTTTGTTTTTTTTTAAGCTTATTTATTGAAAAATATTACAATCTGTCTCAAGGACATTTATAATAGTTTTCACAGATCACATTCACACTCTATGTACAGTAAATAAAATAAATTATACAGAAAAATAATATATATACAATAAATAAGAATAAAATAACCTAAAAATAAATAAATAAAAAGAATACATACACACCTATATACAATATTTACAATTTGGCGAGAGAACACCAAACCAGACTTGTCCCTCCAACTGTGGAGGGAAAAGTATGACTCCAGGAGTTCCCTGCACTCCTCTCTCAACCGCATCACTAGGGATAAACCTAGTGGAGATTGAGCAAGAGTGCTTTAGCCACATACATTCATGTCGTGAGTGGAGAATCTAACCATTGCCAGAACTCCACTGCCGTTTTAACCTCCTTGGAGGATTATATGGATGGGTGGTGCTGGATAGAGATTGTGCAAAGGGATTTGGATGATGGGTAAGGTTCTGGTGGAATTTGGAGAATTTTGCTGGGATAAGGTCTAGGACAAATGGGATATTAAGGTCATGGTGTATGGTTTTGTTGGTTACTTAGAAAGAAGCATTGACTATTGTTCGAAGGACCTTGGATTGGAAGGATTGGATGCGTTTGATTACACTCCACACTACACTTACACTCCATAATCGACCGGTGATATGATAAATAGGAATTTTTTTTTTTTCGTTTTTATTTTAATGGTATTTATTATTTGTTGTTAGCTGTAAGCTTTAAACTTAGCTCGGTTAAAAATACAATCAAAAAATGTTATAATAGCCCTACATGGCCAGAAAATAATGTCTTTTCAAAGTTGAGCAGTAAGTGAAAGTTGTGTGTTGCGCGTACCATATTTTTTTTAAAACACATTAGGCCAAAGGTCACCAGTAATAAACATTTTCACTTTATGTATTTATTATTCAACGTTTCGACTCCTATAGCCATTTCCAAGATACTGCAAACGATTTTTAATATAGTTATTTTTCATTAAACTATATCATTACAAAACATATAATAAGTTATAAAAAATCTGTTTCATACATAGTCCTTTTTCTATCTTAGAAAAATATTTTTTATATAACATAACAATTTTTTAATATTTTTGCTTAAAATTAGTACAAACATTTTACCTACCTACCATGCACCCTTTCATAAACTTTTTTAAAATATATCATTATAATATAATTCCCTTTTTGTTTGATTATTCTCTTATTTCATCGAATGTCGTTTTTATTTCTAAAAGTTATATATAAATAATTAAAATACAATGTTCAATTAAAAAAAAAAATAAAACAAAAAGAATATAATTTGATCTCAAAGTATGTACCTCCTTAGTAGAAGATATTAAGTCTGATGATGATGGTGAATGATCAAACTGAAGATTTATATTATAATGATATATTTTTAAAAAAAATTATGAAACAAAACAGAATTATATTATAATGATATATTTTAAAATTTTTTATGAAAGGGTGCATGGTAGATAGATAAAATGTTTGCACTAATTTTAAACCAAAATATTAAAAAATTGTTATGTTATATAAAAAATATTTTTCTAAAATAGAATAAAAAAATAGAATAAGGACAGTGTATGTAACAGATTGTTTATAAATTATTACAAGTTTTATAATGATATACTTTATAAAGAAAATAACTAAATCAAAAATTATATGTAAAAAATATGTAAAAAATTGTGCAAAAATGTGCATATGTAAAAAATAAATATTATAATTTATCTTTTGCCTTCCTTTTTTGACTGAGCACCCCAACTATTCTTCTCTTCATTATCCACGACAGTCAACCAATTACCAATTATAAATCAAAAATTGTTTGCAAAATCTTGAACATGGCTCGAGTGGCCGAAACGTTGAATAATAAATACATAAAAGGAAAACGTTTATTATCGGTGACATTTGGCCTAAAAAAAACATTTAAAAATGGCACCGAACCTAAAAATATGACAAGAAAATTATTTTTTCTATATAATCGAATAATTGTTCCATAAAATTAGACCCAAGTTCTGTATTCTTGATATTTAGAATCCTACATTTCATCCCTCCGACCCCCTTTACCATTTGAAGATTTACGACTGAGCAATGGCGTAGCATCGTTGGCAACAACGACCTTTTAAGAATAAGCTGTTTTAATGTGTTGGCTATAAGACATTTGAAAATGTCCTGCACATAAACTTGTTTTACAAACTCTCCGAAGTGACATGGAACTGCTTATTTGTGACCTTGCCCACTTCTCTACAGAAACGAATTCATTATGTTCTACACTTCGTTTAATTGTATACATGGTATGCTCTTTACCTGCGATGAAATTGAGTATCCCTTGAATTTGAGTATGGTAGGCAACGTTGAATTCTATTAACGATTCTTATATAAATCTTAAGAAAAGTGGTTTGTTATATTTTATGTTTTAACTTAGCGTGCAGCAGCCCACTCAATACCTCATTTGCATATTACTTGTGCGTTGCTAAGGATTTTTTCATGCGATCTCAACCTTAGCATATGAGCTTTCTTGTGGAAATCATCGACCGCTTATTCCTTAGAGGAGTGTTGTGATCAGTTTCTAAGAATGGAGGGATAGAGGTAAAACTATCTTACTTTCAATATAGTTTTAAAAAGTAGGAAAGCGGTCACGTTAAAAGTAATATTTATTTCTATATATTATAAACTTCCTAAACTAAATAATTATTAACAAATCGATGAATTTAATAAAAATACTCACTTCCTTGCTTTCGTCCACTGCCGAAACTCGATGTATGAACAGGCTTACGTTTACGTACGTCAACGAATCTGAAATATAAAATTAATAAATGTAAAAATTATATAGAATACTGCCTATATAGCCTGCCTATATATGTACTCTTAATTTAGAGTAATCTTGAGTAATAAAAAAACAATGTTTGTTTAATTAAGTATACCTTATTTCGACCATTTTTCTAGGTGCCTGTGACCCTAATATCTCTGGAAGAGGATGACTGATTCTATTAATTTTTTTGATTTATAGAGTTCCTCCATGTATTTGTACCGAATTTGGCACTTTGAACTCTTATTAATTGTTTATTTAATGAAATTTACTACTGTACTAAAAAAACACGACTAGTAAATATGAGAAAATCAAAAATAACGGCATGAACAGGCTTGTGGAGACACTACCCAATGATAGCACTCCCTAAATAGTTGTAGTTAAGAAGACCACGAGGCCATCTTTTTTTCAGACGCCTAGGAGAAAGCAAGGCTGGAAACAAGTGGATTTGGATGGAACTAGAGTTTGCCATTAAAGGATATATATCTTGCTAGGGCTAAAGAAGCGCCATATGGTACATTAAGGTCTTTATGAATGGTTTTATTTGTGGCAAAATATGGGCCATTAAGGATTTTACGAAGGGTTTTAGATTGTAAGGATTGGATACTTTAGGAATTCGTTGGTTTGATGAAGTCACAAAGCTCAACTCCATATGTCTATATAGATCTTATTATTGTCATGTAAATGAGTCTTTTATAATTAATTGAAAGTTTAGAGCGTTTGTCTAGTGTTGGAGCAGCCGGAAACGTCGAGCGGTTTCTCGTCGTTTCAGTCTTGTATGTGGATTCCAAGTAAGAAGTTTGTCTGATTGGAATCCTAGGTACCGGTTTTGTTCAACAGGTACCAGTGGAATTTCATTGAATGACATTGTAGGACAAGAAGTCATAGGTTGACGACTGATAGCTTGAATTCAATAACAGAAGAACTTGTTTTTCTGAAACTGTAGCAATGTGGTGGTTTCTTAACACCTTAAGGACAACTGGTCGTCGACCACGAGGGCGCTCGTTAGGGGCGCCGGATTCTAGAGGCCGCTATTTGTTATAAATTAAATAAAAAGTAATAAAATAAATAACTTTAGCTTATTAATAAAGCAACTGTATTAGAGAATTATTGAATGAAATAAAATTCAAATATTAAATAAAACAGATTGAGAAATAAATTTAATTTTTTGAGGAGGAGGAAGATGATGTCTGTGCACGTGGGGCGCCGAATGTCTAAGGCCGGCACTGCAATTTAGCGGTAAAACAACTCTTAATAATTTTGATCTTGAAAACAAGTCTTAAGATAAAGTAAATCTAATCTTCAAATCACGTGAATTGTAATGTGGTACTCTATAAAATAAAATAATCAAAAATCTAAATCTGACAAAAATTAACGAAAAGTATTCGGGAAAACATTTTTATTTTTACTGGACTTAGGACACACAACGGCAAGTTACATCGTATTTGTGGAAGTGAACACAGCAGATATTTTGTTATTTATATCGAACATTTCAGTGGAGAGGATAGCTCTAAAGTGTTCTAGACCCCGAAAACAGGGCAGGTCTAGCTAGTTGAGACCAACTTCGTTATTCTTGGTAGAACTGTTGGTAAACAGGCGACCATTAAAACTTGGTCTGCCAATAGACAACAAAGAGTCACAACACCGACCTAATTCTGTGTTTTCGGGAAACAGAAAGCCTTACACTTTGATTTATGAAGACATTTAATTTAATAGTATTCTTATATTGATTCATTATAATTATTATCTTATTAATCTATATGCCTACATCATTGACTTCATCCTTGAATATTCCTTTATCCATAAAAAAATATTTAGAATATTATCTGATTAGTGATGAAATTAATCAGCTGCTGGGATGTATGGTAAAATCTATTATTTTAGACTCACTGAAAATCCTACATTAATTCTGGTCATTGCATTATGAAAAAAGAGGAGGGGAATCATAACATTTAATATTTAGAATGATAATTCCGGACAACTTAGTAGCGGATCCAGAATTTATAATTGGATCTATATGTATAATTAATTTGCAAGAAATATTGTTATTGTTTATTTTCCATTTAACGGATTTTTTTTTAAGAGCGTGAATAAATTCAAAGTTAAAATTTTACTATAAATCTGGAACTTAATAAAAAATTCTTCTTAGAACTTTTATTTGAAGAACTTTTTACGTAAAAAGTGTCACAAAAATTGTTACAATGGAACTTTTTAAGAAAGTTCCACAAATGTTTCAAAACGTCTGTAGTGGCTACGATTTTAAAAATTAAATTATTAAATATTAAATACTGTAAATATCTAATAGTATAGTATTACATATACTATTTAGCATTTATGAGAAAATATTCTATAGCTGAAAAAACCGTGATCTACCCCAAGTAGTATGTAGGCGACTTGGGCTTTATATTTAAGAAAGGTTATGAACTTTGATATATTTTAGGCGTGACCAACCTTCAAACTGCTGAGTAGGAAGCGGTTTAGAATTAATATTATGAATCTATACAATGAGAGCAAAACAAGGCAAACACCATTCTTAGGTTACTGTTCGCAGAATTAAGCACACAAATTTTAGTTGATAAACTTATAGTAAAGAACTATAAGTTAACTTTTCGTCCATTGGGTAACCATCAAGACTGGTAAATAGACTATTTTGAAATGTTCTAGTAATAACACCTAAATATTTAATTTTTGAATTTATTTAATCTTAACATGTAGATTTTCATGCCTGTTTTAGCACCTATAGTACACGATTTTCGAGTTGGGATGGGTTGCGGAGATATTTGATACAAATTTTTTTTGTTTCGTTTGGGACCAGCAACGATATGCAAAATATTTCGTAAGCCTAACAACACCATGGCGATTTGAGTAGTTTTCGTTAAAGTATCGGCTTGTTCAAGCTTTTTCGAGTTGTTTCCCTGTTTTTAACGTTTGAATAAAGTTATAGGATTGAATTTTGTATATAAATTAAATTAGTGTCAGATAAATGACTTTTGGTATCCTCAACGTTTAACGTTAAATTCAGAGATTTGAAAATTTGGAAGAGAATTGAGTCGGCATTTTTTTTCCATCGCCATTAAACCGATTAATTAAATTCGGAAGTAAATTATAAAATATTTGAATGAAAAACTTGATAAATAAATTCAATAGTTCAATTAATTCTAAAATTATATTCAATTTCCTCAGCTAAGCATTAATACAACAATAGCATAGAGACGCGAACTCCTAATTATTATATTATATTATCTACAGTCCATCAGGTTGCCGGCTAACACGTCTCGCACAGGCGTTAAGCGACCCTTAAACGATCATTCGTGATTGAACGTCATAAGAATGGCAAAGATTGCTCGGGATCGCTTTGATCATGAGGACCCTTACACGTTCAATCATTACTGATCATTACTTATCATTGCAGACGCCAATTTAGCTCAGTTGTAAACAAAGAACCATCATAGATAAGCTTATTGGGACATCGTCCTTTATATAATTGTACATCAAGAGAAAAATGGAGATATAATAATTACTTCCTAGTGCCTGAAAAACGTTTAGACCAAAGTTAGAAAAACACAAGTCAACGACTTACAAAAATTTAGGAAAAGTATTGCGAAAATAATCAATTTGTTGAGGAAAATAGGAAAAGAACTGACAAATATTCACAACAGTAAAAGATTAATTTTTTTCTTTAAGTAAATTGTGAAGTTTCAACTTCAAATTCAACTTTAATTTGTTGCCAACTTGACTATTTAAGAGAAATAGTTGAAGATGGTTTATAAAATATAAACAAGAGATATGAAAAACTATTTAACTATTTACTTTTAATGAAAATCAGGAATTTATGATGGTTATGAGGCCTAGGTAAACTTACCTATCCAGTTGTATGATTAGTCTCCCCACTACTTTTACCTCAGTCTCCCTTCCACTTCTCGTGAATGAACCTTTGATTTCCGGATGTTCGGAAATCCGCCAGACACCTCCATCAGTATTTCATTCACTGCCTTACGCGATAATTACGTCATTAGTGCCTCGGAATACAATTCCGAATGTCCGTGTAGGGTTCCCTTTAGCCTGCTTGACCATCTCCTAAATAACTGTCAGGGTTTACCATGTTATTACGACATATGACAGTGTGTACTTATTCCATCCTTATCAAGGAGAGTGCTTAACCTTTTTCTTTTTTTACTAAACAGTGATACAATTTTTCAACTGCTTTCCAAGAGAACTGATTGGAAATCACGATCTTGGTCATGAAGTTCTGCTGGTTACTATTGTTCAACATTTGTTCTCTCGTTTATTTTCTTTTATTAATGGAATTATTTGATTCATTAATCGACTTTTTATTTTATTTTTCTCATCCTCCAGCAATTTTATTGTACAATTACAATTTATACATACTTATTCTTGTACCGATGATAGAATTGTAAGGTAGAAGGAGGATAAGTATGCATGCATCTGTAACTTTTTTGGCAAAAAGTATCTACTTTTGATGACGAAAAACCTCATTTAATAACAGTTTAAGCAACATTTTTTAGATAGACATACTGAAATAGCTCGTAGGATATCGTATTTGTGAACGCGATATTATTTTACAAACCATAGTTAGGTATTTAAAATTTATTTTTTCTTTGAAAAATATCAAAAGCAAAGCCTCACATCTCTGTAACAGCGATTAAGAGCTGATCACTATTTTTGTTGAATTACTATTTTAAAGACTCGATGTTTTGCTTTTAAGATTATTCAAATATATCCTAATAATTATTTTTGTTTTAGTATTTGCAATTTAAATTTATTATTTTTTTTTTTGCAGTTACGAATCCTGAATCGAAGGCCACGGCATGTAATACGTGAGTTAATAATTTTTTCTTTGTGATAAATAAATCTATATTATTCAAAATTTTATATTTGCAGATAGACAAAATCACATTGAAAACATTAATTTCATATTTGAGATGATTACTATTCCTAGGGCTGGGTCGGTGGGAGGTTGATAAGAAGTAGAGAAACCAAGTTAAAAGCCTCTCTAGATAACTCCCTCCCGCAAGTGCACAACTCTAAATGAGTTAAACTGCTCTTGAACTCAGCCGTTGCTGACTCGGTGTTGATCCTGAGAGCCAATTACCTTGCTCCTGGGAACCTAATCAACTCCAGAATCCGATTATCCTTAGCCGGAGACTTCTTCATGAAGCGCTTTGATGTATCATTCTTCCAAGTCATAACTCCTAAGTACTATATTCTAAGCTCAAAATGTGATTTGGAAAACTTAAGAGACCTTATTCAAAGCGCTGTTTTTTAATTTCCTTTAAAACGAATTCGTATCTCTTTCAGAAGTACTAAGTTAAATTCGAGGTTTCTTAAATGATTTCTTGAATTATCTGCGCCTGATATAAATTTATACATTAACTGCTAGGAAACAACAATAATTTAATATCTATCATTGATTCACAATTTTTATTGTTATTTTCGGAAAACCAATGTAGCAGTTTCAAAAATAAAGTGTATTAAGCTCAAAAATTGTAAAAATTAAAACTTAGGAGGAGAACAAATAAAAATGATCAGTATAAACTGCATTACCCGAGAGATATTTTTTTCTAATTGACTAGAGGTGTGCTCAATTTTAAATGTAAAATTTAACTATTTTTATCGAATAATTATGGTATTATAATGGTAATAATATGTATAAGAATAAAATTTATTTTTGAGGAAATCGATGTAAAGAGTTATTGTTAATCTCGCTTTTTTAAAATTGGTTAGTAAAATGAAAACATCGTGAATATTATTTGTTGTTTAGCACATTTGATTTTACATTTATATGTTTTATTTTTTGTAATCTTATAAATAATGTATTACATTGCTGTTGAAATGCTGATATGGTCCTATCCCCGATCGAAATAAAATATTGAGACTGAATATTATTTATATTCATTTGTTTTATTCATTAGCCTGTTTTTTAAATATGTATTTTTATTTATCCAACACTGTCATCACCATGTATGCCGATGGCACATGTATCCTATCAGCTAATAATGAACCAACAATTGCATTTCAAACGCTTCAATCAAACATCACAAACCGTGAAGAATGGTGTCAAAACTGGAGAATTAAAATAAATTCCAATAAATCCCATCAAATTACCTTTGCCCTTCGTCGTAAACCCGTTACTTCCTGTCCTACAGTTTCCTTTGAAAATACTCCACTTATCCCTGTTGAACAAATCCATTACCTAGGACTCCGCCTGGACAAAAGTCTAGCTTGGAATCCTCATACCGGACTGAAACGACAAGAAACCGCTCGACTTTTCCGACTACTTCCACCACTTAATAGACAAACATTCTAAACATCGAATTGTCTACAAAAGACTCATATATATGACAATAATATGGCTTATTTGGACTTAGGTAGTTGAGCTATGGGGCTCCACTAAACCATCGAATTCCTCTCGTATCCAATCCTTACAATCCAAAATCCTTCGTAAAACCTTCAATGCTCCCTACTTTGTTACAAATAAAATTCTCCATAATGACCTTAATTTTCCTCATGTTTCAGATTTGGCCCAATCCAGATACCTATCCTTCCATAATAAACTTCAGAACCACCCCAATCCTCTCGTTTCTAACCTTGCTTTCTCTTCAATTCCTGATAACCCTCCAAGGTGTCTGAAAAGAAGATGGTCCAGTGATCTCTTAATGTAGACATATTATTAGAGTGCTACCAGTGGTTAGTTTCTCAACAAGTGTTTTCTCATCATTATATCCATTTGTACAAATTTACTTGATGTATTTTTTTTGATACATTTGTAAATATCATTAATAAATAATAATATAAAAAAAATGTATTTGCTGTACTGTATCTTTTAAGAACGTACTCAAGGATGACTTTTAAATGTAAAGTTGGAAATTCGAATTATGAATTTCGGTGCATGCTATCTATGGATTTGAAACAATTGTTTTTTAGAATATTATTGGATTATATTGAATTTTTGTGGCTGAGCAGAATCTGCTGCTGCATATTGATGTCGAATTCTTGGAAATATATTGTAAAGTGAAATATTACGTCTTCAAATCACTTATTCATCTTAGGCCAGTTATTATAGTATAAGAGATTTCCCCTCTGATGTTGGAACTAATTATTTCGTGAAAGAGGTTCGAGGAAATAATTTTCTAGAAAGAAGCTTTCGGACTGAAGAAGTAGGGGAAAGGAAGGGTTTTGATTAATTAAGTTATTTCCGGCATTCCTTTCTCAAAAATTAGTTAAGGACTTAATTCAGTTTTCAAGAGAGCTAATTTTTTTAAAAATTAGAGTTGGCAACTATAAATTCATGAAATTGTCTATATCTATTATTCAAAAGTAAATTTTATTTTATTGTTCACCAAAAATATCGTTAGTTCGTAATATTTTTGGCATGTGTTTCTCTGTTTAGTTAAAAGAAATGATTTATAAAAATATTCATTGTCTTTTAATACAGTTATTGTGTTGTCTATACATTTATAATAACAACTACCAACAATTTATTTATTTTATTTTTTCCTTAAGCTCATCGTTTTATTTTGTAGATACAGTAGTCCACTAACCTTGTCATGGAAAGGGGGGGGGGGGTCTTAGTTACATCAGGTAGTTGTACGTTTCGTTTTGTTTCTTGTTTGAGATCTGACTGAAATGCAAAATAAAAGTTTCAAACCTCGGCAGCCCCTCTCTCTCCCCCCCAAGGATCCCTTATGAATTTCCCCAAAACTACTAAATTTTCGCTTTCGCACTTTTGATTTTTTTTTTTCTAGAATTGAAAATAAATTTTATTCCGGGACAAAGTCTCCTCAGAATAACAACGATGGCCAAATAAAAAAAAAAATACATATCTGGTCAAAGTCTAACTTAATAAAATTCTAACAACATATAAATTTAAATAATAAGTCGAGTTCGAAAATTTGGATTTCCATCCAGTCACATTCTAAACAAGAACAAGAACAAAAAAAAAAAAAAAAAAAAAAAAAAAACCGATATTTTATACCTTCTTTTTATGACAAGGAGCAATTACTGAACTACAGTCACATTTTTCAATTTCGATAAATAAAGTAATGAACGGTTAATTTTTATTTATTTACTATCCTTCATTTCTTCGAAGTCTGATAATTTTTAAAAAGTTCAGTTATAGTTTAACAAGATTTTTCAAATTTTTATTTAATTTTTTGTGTGTTAATAGCTTCTTTTCTTTTAATTATTGATTTAAATTTCCCAGAATTAAATACATACATGATTTATAGAATATATATATTTAAGTGGTCAATGACTGTATTCATACAAATATACTCGTATCTTTTTTTTTTTTTTTTTTATTTAATCGCTTTCTTTCCCATTTCCCCCATTAAAGGTTTATACTGGTCAATGACTCCCAATGTCTTGATCCTGTTGGAAAGCCATTCCAAAAGCCATGCGGGCGATATCTCTCTGCTTCAAGGAGTAGTTGAGAACACTTGTCATTCTTGAAGATCTTATCAGGATTTGTAATATGTTCTTTTGGGAAATATGACCTTTCGAGCGTGTTTATAACTTTTTTTAAAAATTAATAATTGAAATAAAAGTAAATTATACTCTGGAAGACCTAGTCCTTTAGGGTAGTATCTATAATCATTCCTTTAATTCCACTCGAAAGTTTCGATGAAAAGGAATACTTATATGGAACTCAACGAAAAAGAAATACTTATATGGAACTCAATGAAAAAGGAATCCTTTGAGTCAATATGATTGCCGAGACGCTTTGATTAACCAGTAAGATTATTGTAAACAGTCCCGTTACCTCCTTCATTTACGCGATGCTTAATTGATACTTTAAGGCGTTTATGGGAAACAGAAAATTCAAATTGGTTGGAAGAAGTCCATTTTCATTGAGTTTCATAAAAGTATTCTTTTTTGAGGGAACATAGAATTAGAAATAAAAGGACAGTGCATACTACAAGACCTAGCTCCTTAAAATCATATTTTGCTTCATTTCCACTTATTTGGCCCTTTTTTGGTTTAATATTTTTTATTTTTCATTTATAAAATTTACTGTATAAAAACAAATATACATCTAGTGAATGTAATAAATAGTAATACAGTGACATGAGAACGCTGATAGAGGAACCACCCGTTGGTAGCTCTCCACTTAAATTTATGTTTCAGGAATTATTAAAAATATATTATTTGCATAATAACTTCGAATTGCATGGTGGTTACAATGCATACTCTTTTTAATTGTTTCTCCAAGTCTGACTTAGGAACTGTTCTTCCAGTCAATCTGTAGGCTTACATTGATATATTAAATAAAAAACTGGCATTCCCTAAAAAGTGAATATATAAATAGTTTCGTTGCGTGCTCCCAGCTCCGTGCTTGGTCGATACACCGTCTCCACCTTCTTGGAGAACGCACTTCATTCTCAGAAAATTGAAGGTATATAATAATAAAGGTAAAATCCGGTTAATTGAACAGACTATTAATCATATTGATATTGAAGATATTACGATAATTGTTGACCTTTTAAACATTTGTATTTGTGCAAGGATTTTTTTCCAATAAAAGTGAACAAAAATTCCGAAAAAAAAAGATTTTTAGGATATAATTTTAATATTCAGAAAAACAAACCCACCAACGATGTCTCAATAACTGACTGATTAATAATTTACAGGCATTTGATAGACTTTTTATTTGATTTCATAACAGTATATTGGAATTTAATGGATATATTATTGGATGATAGATTGTTATGTACTACCGCATTATACAGGATGTCTCGTAAGTAGAGGGAAATATTTAAAAGGATGATAGTAGACATCGAGATCTACAAAAAAGTTCACAATGCCCAATTTTCAGCAGAAAATTTAAGATCTGCGTTTTTAAGCGAGTCATGTTTTTTGTTGAATAGAAAGTCATAACATAAAATATATTTGATTTAGGTACCTAAATACTCCTCCATAGTTAAGTAGACAAAATTTAATTTAAAAAAAATGGAGTTTGTCATTGTTAAAACTATTTAAAGAGGACTTTCATTTATTGTGCGGACAAACACAGCTAAGTTCCGTTAAAAAAAATTATAGATTATTTGTGATTTTTTTTATCACTCTTCAACCGTACTACATTTATCCCACATTCAGAAAAACTTTCTCGTTTAATAAACTTTAAGCCCATATTAGTTAAATAAGGTTTGTTATGAAAAATTTTGTGATTCGTCTCATCACATAATTAACTGTTGATAACCTTATATTTCTTGTTTTTTCGTTACATTGGATATGTTGTAATAAACTTAATTGCATGAGAACACATGATAAAAATATATATAATATTTTTCAAATATTTTTCATAAAAGGTGGTTAATAAATTGTATTTTTCTATCAGATTTCTGTCATAAGAATTGATGTGAACTTATAAGTGACAAATTTAATGTTTCCATCCCTAATATTTACGTTTTCATGAAAATAATTGAAGTAATCAATTGGTGTCTTTATTTCAAACATATATTTTAGTAAGAAACTTTAAGTTTGTCACTGATATATTCATATCAATTCCTATTTCGGAGATCTGGGAGAAAAACACAATTTCAGCACTTGACATTAAAAAATATTTATAAAATCATTATTTTTAATATTTATAAATAAAATGTGTTTTTAAGCGATTATATTTATTAAAGAAATCTCATATTACGTTAAAACAAGTGATAAGAGCTTTGCGACGGTTAATTGTAGTAATCTTTGCCGAAAACATGGGTACTTTATAGTGATTGAATTGGAAATCACATCATTTCTCTACCCAAAGGTGAATCTCAAAATTGTTCTCAATATTATTTAAATATACATATGCGGTTTTTAAAAATGCTATCGTTGGTATTATTTAATATTTAATTGTATAGATTACAGCGATATAAATATTAAAATTTATATATATATATATATATATATATATATATATATATAAGAGTACTTATACAAATAAAAATACCCACAATGAAATATAAATCAATATAGCGTTTATAATTTCTGCTTTCACTTACCTCTATATGTAATATATAGTTAGTGTAAGTATTGCGACTGTGAAAATTTTCGAGTCTGAGTTTTCAACGGAAAAACACGTTTTAGGTACCCTGAGTCAAAATAACCAGATCTCGAAAAATGGTCTGTATGTCTATGTGTATGTGAACACTCTAGCTGGAAAATGAATAGAAGTAAAAAACTGATTTTACGTATTTAAGATAAGTATAGCCTTAGATGTCCTAGCAACTTTTCCCTTAAAATCGGTTAACTGAAGTGCCACTTTATATCAACGGTTTATATTTTTACAAATTTCTTTAAATTCGGTGTATGATTGTATAATTAAGTGATCTTTAATACCATTTATTATTACTTATTACCACCAGCCCAACATGGCCAGAAAATAATTTCTATTCAAAGTTGAGCGGTAAGTAAAAGTTGTGTGTCGCGCGCACCAGATTTTTACTTTCGCTTTCCCACTGTCTTAAATGAGTTATTTCTGCTAATAACTGGATGGTAAGTGAACGTTGTGTGATGTGTTTGATCTCTTTAAATAGTTTTAACAATGACAAACTCTACTTTTATTTAAAGTAAATTTTGTCTAGTTTACTTTGGATGAATATTTAGTTACTTAAATCAAATATTTTTTATGTTATCGCTTCCTATTAAAAATGGCTGCAAATTATTTCACAATGGTTTATTATTACTAAACAATTATACATCTAAAGTAACATTATTTTCCTAGTTGCAAAGAAAAATAAATAAAAGGTGATTCCAATTATTGGACTAAACTTTTTTTTTTTTAACCATTAGTAATATGCTAAAAAAAAAAAAAGTATTACTTCAGTAACACATTCAAAATTTAAAAACCAACCAAAGGATATAACATTTGGAGTAGAACAAATAAAAAAAAAAAAAATGGATACCATATCTTTGCTCCTAATTGTCCGATTTTAACGATTTTTTTTTTTTTTAGAAAATTCCGTAAACTTTTAAAAAACCATCGGTCCAATTCCGTAAACTAAAAAATCAGCCCAGTAGTTTCAGAGAAAATACGGGGACGGTGGACGGCGGACACCGTACGGCGTACGGACAAAAAAAAATTTATTTGTTTTTCGAATTCTACAAATCCTGAAACGTGAAACCTCAAATTTTGAGAGGAGGTTAAGTTTTTGAATTTTTTGGTCGATCACAAAGGTTGATTATTGAAAATGATAAATAAAAAAACGCTTCCTATCACACTTTAAAATATTTTCCTGTACTTCCGGGACACCCTTCTTATTGTGTAGATAAATCAAACTTTGCATTAATAAATGAAGTGGGTCATTATATTTATCCAGGCAGTAAAACTTCCTGCATCCAGAGCTTCCTGGATATTTTGAAATTGTCGCAATTTTATACCTGGAGCGTGATCTTCCAGCGATTGGAGTCGATATTAATTGAATGAGCAAACATGGACGGATAAACATGAATGTGAAGGTACCTGTTGATGTTGACCGACTCTGCTCTCTGTCTGAACTTGGCTAAGTTAATATTGGGCCAGGAGGCTCACGGATATTGGGTTTTACAGCCACTAGTGTCGGGCGGCCCAACAGGTATCTCCCATTTAGAAAATTCAGCATCCCTTTCTGTAAAACGGGCAGGCGAAAAAGTGCCAAAACAAATCATATCCGGATGGCTGGGTATTTTCATCCAGTCAAGTTATTTCACGTAGGTTTTCAATGGGTAATTTTGTAACTTGATATAGTTCTTTTAGTTTCATGTGATCCGCGGTAAAGACTCCTTTTTATAAAACTATTAACACTCGTTTAAAACTTCGAGAATGGATTCATTTTATCGTACCCAACAACTTTTTTATTTAATTAAATTCCTGGAAATGGGGCTTTTTTCAATATGGACCATATTTAACTTATTTATTGAGAAGTATTACAATCTGTCACAATTAAGGACATTTATAATAATGTCCAGAGAGCACATTCAGACTTTATTTACAATAAATAAAAATAAATTAAACAGAAATGAATAATACTAAAAGTAAATAACAACTTCAACACCAGCATCCGAAATATTCATACAATATGTTAAACCAAAATATATTATACTTTATTGATACTATATTAATTTATTTAATTTGATTATATCATAATTTATCGAAAGTTTATTTAACCCCTGTAGTATGATTTAAATATACATAAATATTTAATTAATTACAACAGTAAATTAATTATTGGGCATGAATAAGTTATTTCAAAAAGTTTTTTAAATTACGTGGTTAATATCCGTATAGTGATTTTCCATTCCTTTATTTTTAGTAAAACATATAAGTTTTAAATTATTATAAATATAGCTCTTCAATGTTTTTATATCATAGTCGATTATTTATTCATATTCTGCTATTTATTATATCATATTTATTTATATAACTTCTAATTAGTGTAGTTGTTATAGTTTCATCTTGATTGTAGTCCGTGATACTTTTTATCATATTATTAATACTTCGTGAATGTCTGTTATTGTTACTTAAAACTTATTTATTTACCGAAAATATTGGAAATGAGGCGTTTTCAATCTGAAGACTATTAAACTTAGTCTATTTAATTGGGTACTAAAATCTCATAAACGTCCAATTGATTTCCATTTAAATCGTAAGATGATTTGATCATAAAATCGAGATAAAAGGTACCTTACAAAAATATTGGGCCGTTCGCCGTGGCCTTTACCTCCTCCCCCTCCCCCTCCCCAACATTTCAAAATAACGAGGTTTTAAAGGCCATAAGGCCCAATATTTTTGTAGGCAATATTTTCATCGATTTTTTATTAAATTATCTTTCGGTTAAAATGGAAAGCTAATGGGTATTCATGAGTATCTTATTAAATTAATTTAATTAGAAAACGCCACTAACAAATTTCTGAGAATTTTGTAGATAAAAAAATTGTAATTTACGATAAGATGAAGTGAGCTACCAATCTCGTTTGTAATTGTTATAATAACATACGATTTGGACCAAAACATCGACATTCATACAAATGATGTTTGAGTAAGTTGATGGCGCGGTGTGGCGTCCATAAAAAAACTAAAATTGTGAAAAAAAATGTATTATTTTAAGCCAACGTTTCGACCTGACTTTGCAGGCCTTCTTCAGGGGGGGTGGGGGTGTATGCAGCCGGCATGGAGTTTCATGGAGGTAGCATAGTTTTTTTACTATTTTAGTCTTTTTATGATCGCTATCCCGGACACTCTCCTTACTCAATAATATGCTTCGGTCAACCATCAAGTATTCAAAAATGATTATTTTATAGTTTAAGCATCATTTGTGATTTTAAAAGGCAGTCTTAACTTCTTCTTCTTGCTCATTGCTACGATATACAATTGAGTGTACATGGAAAATGGAAATACAAATCACAATGTCTAACGTTAGACATTTTTATAGGTGGATCTCTTTTATTCTAAAGAGCCATCCTTCACTTCCCCTAACCCCCCTCTCCTTCCCCAGCACAAATATCAGGCATGGCCAACCCGCATTCAGTTTCTCATTGTATATCCACACATCTAATTAAATACACGATAATTTTCTTGCTTTGTTATCACAATACGCTTGTGCGCTTAAGAAATCCGGTTCTATGTATTTAATATTTGAAAATTCCAAACCTTAAAAAATTAATTAAAACAGAATTAAAAAATACTTTGATTCAAAGCTTTTACTCATCTTAACAGTTTTTAACGAAAGAAAAAATAAATTTAAATTTATTATATTGTATCAATATATTTAATTTAATTATAATACAAATTATGTTGACAGTTTGAATAAATAAACGTATCTGAAAGATAATTTAATTTACTTAATATAAATATTTAATTAATTATAACAGTAAATTAGTTATTGTTTTTAAATGAGCTGAGAGTTTCCGAGAAATCGGTGAGCTTGACGACAATCATACATTTAATCATAAATGTTGAGTCCTGATGCAAGAAATATCTAAAGCGATCGAAATTTGAACAAGTTTGGGCAGAGAAATACACTATCTGTTAACTCAGCACTGAAGAAGATGTTTAAAACAACACCGCGTGAAAATCGAGGTATAAGATAAAGAAGAAGAATGAAATTAAATTTCATTCTGGGAAATTTAGTCCCCTGAATGTAATGAAAATGGAAATTAAATTTGTCGGACACAAAACGGTAGTCGAGAAATAATTATATTACTGTTCTGAAACGTTAAAATCAGCGTAAAGAAAAATAAACATTAAGAACAATGATATTATAGTTAGAAATAAATGTCAGTATGTTAACATGTTTGCACTGGCCAGCAATATAATTACTGTGAAGCAACAGTAAAATAAGGCTCATAACACCAAAATATGAAAAATTTAATTCTTACATATGCTTGGAAGATTACTAGCTGAGGTGATAGAGAATGAATAACGAAATCCTATGATATGCAGATGATATATATCGGAAGTAGTCCATTGAGAGACTTAGTGTGACCCTATAAAGTAGCAGAGTAAATTGCTCTACAAGGAAATACAGATACAAATATTTATGTGATAGTACGCCGAAAAATCTATCTAGGTTGGTAGAAAGTCGGTTTAAAAAAAAATTCAAATACTCTGGCTCCACAACAACCTCAATAAATGAACAAACATGTGATATAGAATAACTAATACGAATAGCATACAGAGCTTTTCCTTCTCTCATACAAGAGTCGTATAATCTCGAAATGTGAGTCTGAAGAGATTTAGATGGGCGATACATGTTACTAGAAGCATTAGACCGAATTGACAAAGATGCTGCAGAGATTGGAAAGTAGGAGCCGAAGGTAAGAAAGAGGTGTTCAAAGATGTTTGAGGTGGATAAAGATGTACATGTTTTAAAAAGCCAAATCATTGTTTTAAATTTAAATTGTTTTAAATTTGATACCTTATTGTTATTTTTTTAAGTAAGCCGGTTCGTTGTGGTACACAATTATTTTGGATTTGTTAGATATTCAATTTGTCAATCTATTTTTTTTCTATTTATATACTGGTGGATTATTAAAAGTGAATGAAAGTGTCATTGAAACTAATTTTCAATGAATTTAAGTCATATTTTAAAGCAGGGGCGCTAACTTAATAAAATGGAATTACACAATGACATATAGAACATCTTAAAATGCATAAAATAAAGCTAAAATAAAATTCACATTTATTTTTAATGTGATTTCAGTTGAATATTTAATTAGTTCCACCAAGAAAAGTTGGACGTAGGTATTTATCAAAAAAGATTCTGTTAAAACACTTTGTTGCTCGAAATAAAGATTAAATATTAATGTGTATATATACATATTTGCATGCATGCATGTGTATATATATAGATACATGCATGCATATCTGTTGTCTTAATTTCATTCCTATATTTCCACAAACCCTCACATAAGAGTTTAGACTGTTCAATGACTCCCAGTATCTTGACTTGTGTTGGCCAAATGGGAGACCAAGACGAGTCTTGGTCTTGCGCAAGAGTCTCGTAATAGTCTTGCAGTTATCTATTAGCTTATTACTATAGAGATACTACTGTAGTTTTTCAGGAAGGGGAAACCTAAGTAAGCCCAAATGAAAAATTGGAAGAGTTAAATGCAAAAGTATTTTGTTTATAATGATTCTTTATATTCTAAAATTGTCAAGTATTAGTAAGTATTTTTCCTCAATTTTTACTAACCAAAACGATTTTTTTTACCAGTCATAGTCTTGGTTTGCAACTGTTAGGCGGTCTTAGTCTTGACCAAGACCAATTTTGGGCAACCCTAATCTTGATCTTACAGGGAAGCTATTGTAAAAGCCATGCGAGTAGTATCTCTCTGTTTTAAGGAGTGTTTAAAATATACGTTACGAGATCAAAAATTAAGAGTTCAAATACGGGTGCCGGAGGGACTTTTAACTCTATCATTAATCCACCACGTTTTCTCTCCCCTGAGAAAACCCCGTACAGCTTAAAAGACGAGGAACGGGGGGGGGGGAGGAGGAGGAGAATAAAAAACAAAACAAATTATTACTATATAAATTTCTTACTCCCCGCATTTTGCGACTTGGACTCAGTTTAGATGCGAACATTCTGTAAGAGGATGTTTGAAGGAGGTACATTTGAGTAGTGCCAATGGTATCGCCATTAAACCTTTTGATTCATTGTCTTGTAATTAATTTATTTAGCAAAAGAAAAGAAAAAAGAGGGAAGCTAAGTAGTTTCGTAAGACATTCTGTTGGATTTCCTCATAGACTTGCTGATAAGGTCTATTAGCATATATGGATATTAACAGGGGCTAAGTTTAGGGTCGGTAGTTGGAAGCCTTGGAACTGATATTCATTGCTATCTATGTTAATTTCTCCAACTTTGGGCTGGTATCTTTAATATTCTCATGAGCGCAGTGGAAATGTGATGGCGATGTTGAGATTTTTGTTTTGAAAAAATCAATTATTTAACTGCAGCCTTGTGAGAGTATAGTTACTAGGTGATTTGTATTTATGAAAGGTTAAGTTGTAGTATACTTTATTGAATTATGAAAAAATGCATAATTATACAAAATAAAATAAGACCTATATCAAAATGGTTAAGAATAATTCAATAATGACTAACGTATTTATTTATAATTATTTTTTTTCTTGTACATTTAGGTTATTTTCAACCATTTTTTTTTTTTCAAAATAGGCAGACAGTACCCCTATTTGAAAAAAAAAAAGATAAATCAATGTTATTTTGAAGTGCTTTTTCTGTGTCCAATGTACTGATTGGACTAATTACATTACATTACATTGGTCCAATGTATTGATTGCTTTTTCTGGTACTGGTACTTGTAGTTCGGAAAGTGGGCCACATGGTTTTTTTTGTCAACCCGTGACGGCTACCTTGAGGTTGTCACAGCGTATTGAGGGTATCAAGGTTCATTTCCCGGGTCCACTGAGAAATAAAAATTAACCGAGCAAGGTGGGAGTCGAACCCACAGTCAGAACCGGGAACTCTGGGGCACATGCCTTAACGTGCAGGGCTATCCCTTCCTCGCAGAACAATGTAGAAGATATAATGATTATTTCACATGTTCGAAAACTTGAAATCATCAAATGGAAAAAAGTTGTAGACGAGGAATGCGAGGTTTTTTTGTAGGATGGAAATTTTATCATATTGGAAAAAAAAATCTTTATCGATACTGTTTTTAATATCTCATCTGAAATTGTATATGAGAAGCCGATATAACTTCTTACGCTCCTTCGAGTCATCGAATATGGATCAGAATAGTCCCCTCGTCAACCAATATTGTTCAGAAGCATCATAAGCTTTCGGATGTAACAAATAGTTCAGATTGCTGCAACATATAATGCCAGCTAATTTTCATCTTTTTATTCATTATAATTATTCTAAGGGGACTAAATGTCCCAGAATAAAATTTATTTTTCTTCTCTAAGGGTTTTGGAGGGTAGAGTCATTAAATAACGATAGTATTTAGTACATTTTATATTACGATTTTTGAAATTATTAAAAATGTTTTGAATTTCTTGCCCAACTAGTTTGAAGTTTGCTTTATGATTCTTTAAGGAGTAGCTGGAAATCATGGAAAAACTATAAAATTTTACTAAGAAGATCAATTGACGTTTAAATGTATATGGAAAAAAAAGTTCGTGATGACTGACTAACGAAATAAAAAAATAAAAGGCTTTACAATCTAGCTACCTTCTGTCATAAAACTTTAAATAACCCACTCATAAAGGTCAGATGCTTATTATGAATGATCATTAAAATTTTACTAGCTATATACTTTTATGATCTTGTCATGTAAAATTCAGTAAGTTATTAGTACCTTGGTAGAATAATTTGGAGTATATTATTAAAGATAATGCTCTAAAATCTTCGATATCAATAGAAATAGAAATAGAAAAATAAAATTTAATATGGGACACAGTCCCCTCAGAATAACAATAATGAACAAAAAAATACATACCTGGCCAAAGACTAACCTTAATACAAATTCTAACAGTATATAAAGTAATCTAAAAAAAATATATGTATGTAAATATATAAAATAAATTCTTTTCAATAATATTTATAGTTATAATATGAGAAAAGAAACAAAGAACAGAAAAATATATTCAAAAAATAAATACTTGGAGAAAAGAAAAAAAGTAATAAAAGTATTGATTTTTAGTAAGCCTTTTAGTTATTAAACTGTTATTTTCCATTGTAAAATTTATTAAAATAAAATTACGAGATTTTCATTGGTCGCCATAAATAGGTCAAAATGTCACACCTATTGTAAGTGGATAATGTTGGGATTACTCAAAGGGAAATTTTTTTCTCCTTTATTAATGATCTAATTCTTTCAAAAGTACTGTTTAGCATTTTTCCATAACTCCTAAGAGATAGTTAATTATTTAGAATAAACCAAATAAAGGTACTTTAGAGAAAGACACGTTGAACATTGTGCATTTAAGCCCTATAAAGTGGCGTAAGACCTAAATGAGATAAAATACCACTTGATTATGCAATGATACACCGTATTCAATCAAAATCGATAGAGCCGTTTTCGAGAAAATCGTAAAAATGTGTAACATGGATTACATAACGTGCCTCTTCCGGTTATCCGATTTTGACAAAAAAGTTTCTGTAACATCTCAGGCATATGCAAACCTTAAACATGCAATTTCACTTTCGTACGACTTTTCGTTTTTGAGCTAGACTGATAATATACACCCAGACCATTTTGCGGGATTTATTTGGACTCAAGGGACCTCAAAACGTGTATTTCCGTTGAAAAATAAGATTAGAAAATTTTTACAAACCCAATACTTTCCCTTACTATATATTGCATATACAGGTAAGTAAAAGTAACAAGGAGATTTTCTCTAATCAAAAATTGGTAAATGTTGTTCATTATTGTTTATGATAATCATAATCAGACTCTTATATTCTGTAATAGATTATTATAATTTAAATTTTTATTATATACCTCGACAACTATTGAAAAATTCGACGGAATAACGGCAGTATTGTTTTCATTTATGTTTTTTAAAAGGCTTCTTTTCTTTATTTTATTTTTGTTAATGAAAGTAAAAATACATTAAAAAAAAAAGAAAAACCTGGAAACTAGAAAATGAGCAGCAGCATGTGAAAAAAAAAAACATTGATTTATGATGTTATAATATAATCAGTAGGCTACCCTAATAAAAACTAATAATAAAAAGTATAGCATATTCATAGTAATTTAATTAATAATAAGGCAACAATTAAAAAAATAAAAATAAAAAAGATCTCCCTAAGCATAATTATAGTTGTAATGGGGAAAAAGAAAATTTATATACATATACACACACACTTACATACATGTGCATGCATATAGGTAGTCAAAACTTGTATACACTAGATGTCAAAACTTACTTAAAACCACTGCTTTTTACTTATAATAAAATTCAAGTCATAAAATGAAATTTCACGAGGGCAGATCGTCTGTTTGGAGGTATTGAAAAAAGAGTTATATGAAAGATGATAGACAAGAGGTATGACGGATTATGGTAAGGTATTTCAGAAGGTTAAGGGTTAAGAAGGAACTTTGTAGGTTTTAGTTCTATGGGATGAAATCTAGAGGCCAAAGACACGGAATCTTGTTTTCTGTGATTGTATTGAGGGTTTGGGCTGAAGGAGACAGTACCATGTTGTGAATCGTAAGCCTTTTTGCATTATATCTACTACTTCTAAAATAAAGATTTTTTTAAGGAGCCTTCATCACGGAACTTTGTAACTGATTACAAATTCGTAAGTTTTAGACGACCAGGATTCGATATTAATTTAAAGATAACTCACAGAATAAATCTCAGTCAGTCAGTCCGTTAAATTAAAAACATACAAGTCAATCTACGGCACCATCTTTTAAGAAGTTGGAATTAAGAATAACTTGGTAGGTGAACTGAAGTCCATTTAGAGTGAAGCACTGGCGTGACCCAGCTTTACCCGGCTGAGAAACTTAATATCAGTTCCATCTTCATTTAGTGCAAGATGGCTCAGTTCTAACTATGGTGGTAGTTCCTTTCGTGAAAATTAAATGAGCATTTATGGATAATGTTAATAGCTTTTTATGGATAAAATGGATTTATGAATGATTGTAAATTATGGGTAGCACATTGATACATTGATATGATCCACATCATACATTCATATACAGAATCGAGAACAATTATATTCAGGTGGTGTAAGATTTCAAAGAAAGTCATGGACCAAAAATAAAGAAGAGTTGTCATATTAAAAAAATGTTTTCATTTTTCAATCAATACTCAACCCTAGAGACCAATTTATTTGCGAGTAAATTTCCTTTTCTGCATTAATTTTATATTTAAAGAAAAAATAGTGTAAACATTTTTATTTAATCTAATCAAAATAACAACTTAAATACACATATTATTTTATACAATATTTAAAAAATTCATTTACTCAAGATCGCCGAGCCAAGACCCCCTTTCCTGGAAGGAAAGGCCGGACTCAACGAGATCCCAGAGCCTCTCACTCACTTAGCAGCATTAAATTTATTAAAGTTCTGATTACGTAATTTATTTCTGTAGTTTTTAAATTTTGACCTTTATATTTTAATGGGTGTTCACACTTAAGTGTATCCCCCAAGGTCAGTTTAATAAAAATCGAAATTAACTTTTGATAGGTATTTATTGTATGTTTCGATGAATCTGTGTTCCCCTCTTTAGCAATATTTTATTCTCCTAAAAAATTGGGTAAGTCAATATGATATAATAAATTTAGTATCATGTTTATTTATTAAAGTTCTTATGACATAATTTATTTCTGAACAGCATTGTATTTTATAACATAATTTTAATGTTTCTATTCATAAGTTAAAACATGAAAATACCCTCTTTCTATTTTCTATTTAAAATTATTATTCTAAAACAAATTATAATTGTCATTAATTATTTCTAGTAGTTTTTTTTTTCGGCACTCCATATTAGCCGCAATACTTCATTTCAATTTCAAAACCTAATTTTGAAGATTGACTAATTTTCAGTAATGATGAAAAATTATTAAAAATAAAAATAATAATTAAAGATTAATATTTTTTTTAAAATTTAGCTTCAAAATATACAAACTTGCTGCATATTAACCTAGTCATTATCTTTCACACTTGGGTCCGTTTATTTTCTTAATTTTTTATTTATTTAAAATTATAAAAATCTGTCACGTGGACAATAGATTATTGTGGTATATGAACACATTTACACCGGTTTATTTTCAACGTTCTATTACTACGAAATAAATACTAAACATATTATTCGCACGATCATTCTAGTTTATTAACCTCACCTTACTAATTAGATAATATTAATTAATAAAACAAGATTATCTTCAATAATTATTAAGTTTATGCTTATAATCGCCTATAATGCCAAAGTGGGACAAAAATTTGAAACTCACATTTTGTTGTTTTCACAACTTTCCGTCATAACAAAATATTTAACTTGCATAAATAAATTATAGGATCAAGGTATCACCTTTAAAACAGTGGATGAATTTTCAAATATTTTGTAAACAATATCGGAGTGTTAGGAAGAAATAAAATATGAGTTTTAACTTTGTACCGGGCGCCTTCTCGTTGCCAACTAATCGCTGTCGGGCTAAGCTGTCTTTGTGAAGATCGTTATAGTTATTTTTTATATCAATGATGTAACTTTTCTATTTTATAAAGGATTTACTGTAATTTTTCATTTCACAACATAAGAATAAATAGGTTTTTAAAAATGAATCGCTGCGTGAAATTACGAGAATGATTCAACTTAGAGAAACAAAAAATGGTAGAGATAATGAAATGTTCTCTGCAGTTAAAGGAAGAAAAGAATGCTAATTGTATGAGGATAGAGAGGACAAACATGCGATGTTTGGTTACTTGATTGCAGTATCCTCATGGCCCCAGATCCTTGGATTAACTTTTATCTTGGTTTATAATCCAGATTTGGCTTCTCCCATAAATATAAAACAGAAACAAAAGAGAACTATCAAGGATATTATTGGCTTAAAAAACAAAACTATAACTTGTTAGCGTTGCATCATATATATGGAATGATTTTCATTGATTTGATTACTTTAAAATTAATTTCCAACGTCTAAGATTAGATTTAGGCGATGAAATAATAATTCAGGTTAGAATAGTCCTGTATAAAGTTTATAGTTGATTACTAGCTTTATTCCTTACCTATATCAGATCAATTAGTTGACGAGAAGTTTTTGGTTTCAGCCTTGGACGAAAATTCAAGTGAGTAACTTAAGTAAAGATGAATTTCTTGATGAAGGATCTATTTTTCAGACATTATGCAAGCGTTTTAATCATAATGCAGACGTTGTTATTATTATTATCCAAACATCACCGAAGATATATAATTTAATATAATATAATATATATAAGATATATATATATATATATATATAAAATAGATATTATTAAATCGGGTCTCTTAGGTTTACGATGGATCAATGTCTAACGAGATAAATGTTTTTATTTCACTGAGTTTAGAAAACATTGTATATGTTTCTAATCACAGTCTCTTCTACAGTTCACTGCTAATCAGCAAAAATCATTTGTGATGCACTTTTTTTTTGTTCTCCACTTTCTCGTATTTTTCTTGTCTAACTTCCTAACTAGATTTCTTACTGCCTATTCCAAAGTGCGGACTATGTAGGAATGCCCATCCATCCCAAGGTCTATGGTGTATAATACTTCCCAAGAAAATTGATTGCTCTCTTCTTAAAAACTTTTTTTTCTCGATAGTTCAACCAAACCTGTTCAACTTAGAGCGGAAACCTATTTCTTGGGTCCGCCACGAAATAAATTTTAACCCGCTAAGAAGGATTCGAACCTGCATTGTTAGACTAAACATAACGCTTTTATACGTTCGGCCGTCATGACCTCGTTTCTTCTTAAAAACTGTCTAAGAGGAAGTACAATATAAAAATTGTTGTTTATTTACTATTAACATTTACTTTGGTTTTCTCTTTGTCTCTTCCTTTGGGCCCTGGTTTGTAAGTTCATAAAAATTGAGAACCCATAAAAAAATGTCCCCTCCAAAATTCATAACCAACTCAAAATGTGTCCACCTCAAGAATTAAAAAATCATAAAAAGTGGTCCCATAAAACATCTTATGGCACTTCGCCATAGCACCACCTTCTGGAAACCTCCGTTTCTATGAATTGTTTTATTAGTATTTAGGAGATACTTCTCGGTTTATAGTTTTTGTCAAATACTTTGTCTATCTATCCCTACTTTATTTAAAAAAAAAAAGACTTATGATACAATACAATAATATTTTCATATTAATCGAAAAATGAATACGCATTGGAGAGAGGGAAGAAGGTGGAGGGTAGTACGGTAGCTTTTCTCAAAATAACGATAACCTCAACAATACTTCACCAATACACAAAAACTTTAAAGGCTCAAAGTCGTATAAACTGCACAAAATAGAACAAAATGGCCTCCATTAAGAGAATCGGTGGTGTCAATAATAAAATTTTTGAGAATTTTCTCTTCTTTTATACAATTTTTTTTTTAAATTTTTGAAGTTAAAAATTGAATGTTATTGATACGCGTTCAACCCGCTTCTCAACATTTAGTTTGGATAAAGTCCTGAGAACTGACAAAGGTTGCAGAACGCTGAATATTAGTAGGAAAAAAATCCCTTAAGAAAGTCAAGTTAAAAATATATATATATATTTTTTTTTTATTCGAATTTTGATTGTAAAATTTTTAAAATATGCTACGATTCTCAATTTTAATTCTTAATTGATTGTAAATCGTAACTTTGAAATCCATGTAGAACAAAAGCAGAAAACAATAACACAAAACTCTGTTGATATTGTAAAATAATTTTTCTTCATTTCCTCTGGTCAATCAAATATCTCCGAACAGTTTTATCAAAATCGGTGATTCCATGTAGTTTCTCCTTGTCACATTTAGTGCATATATTCTTTATAACATGAGCATATATCCATAATACATATTTATTATCTTATGTGTGGTGAAGATACATAAAATGAATGAACATAATTTTTTTGAGAGGATAATTGTAATACACTTTAGGAGTTAAATTAAATAAAATGGTTTGGTCAAGACAGTAAAATAAAATAGGTTTTAATTCTCTGCATCACATTATCTAAAATATTTAATTTACATAAATCCCTTAAATAAATCTACTTTTTGTAAATATCTTTATGTCTTTTATCGATATCGAATCATTATTATCTATTTTCATTTTAAACTTGAATTCGTTAGTGTTATGATTCCTAAATCAATTGCTTAGAGTAGATATTTAAACTATACAGTATTTTTATATTTTTAGCTATCACTATTTTATGATTATAAAACTGAGAAAATTTCTAGCCACAGGTTATTGATGGTTCCTGCGGTCGGGATGAATTATGCAACTTGCAGAATTATTTATATCTACCGAAATTACCTCTCCTCATTGAGGAAGTGCTCCTACAAGAGATATAAGTTTATAGTTAAGGATCCAAACTGTTGTTATCCTTAGGAACTCTTGTAGGGCCGGGGAGGTAGGTGCAGTCTTAATGTTTATTGGACCCTGGGGCTAAATGGGCTTTTAAGGAGATGAGTTTTTTAAGTTTCGAGTGAAGGAGGAAAACCTTGTGTCGAAGAAAACATGTGGGACAGACAATCTTGCTCACAAGATTATATTTTCAGATATACTGTGAGTGATAATAGTTTAACTTTTTAATTATTGTTACAACAGAGCTCTTTCGGTCATATCTTCTCTGATAGATTAATCTCAATCCGATTGAATAGAATCATATTGTGGAGTAGATTTTAGTTAAATTACTAAAGTTTAGGAATTTACATATTTATTTATTTTTTCAAATATTTCATTTCGAGATTACTTGCCTTTACCAATTAGGATGAAAATGAAATGTTTTATTCTTAAAACTTGTGTGAAGTATTTCACATTGTTCTTTGTTTATTGGTGTTGAACGTCCTCATGTATTTAAAAAAAGACTTGAAAGATTGTTTACCCAATGTTTCTTAGCCAAAATAAGGAGATCAAAATTTATTCTGAAATAAAAGTCACTCAGAGCTACATTTGAATCTTCATCGTTTTTCAGAGGAGGTTGAGGCGCTACCTCAAGAAGTTCATATTCACCACGAACTCAAAAAATAAGCCCTTGTCGTTATTTTATGTTCTTCTGGTTTCGACTTTACTAACATTACTAACATCTGCCATAGAGTCACCCATGGAAGTTATTAGTTACTTCAGCAGTCAATAGAGAAGGTGCTGATGAAAAAAAAATTGATATGGATTTGTTGCCAAAAAAATGTCGGCATAATGTACAAAACTTTTTTCTATGTATATATATAATAATAAAAGCCTGTACATACAAGTCTTACATTTTGTAGGCTTCCCCTACTCAAGGGGAAGAAAGACTTTATGGTCTTACTTCCCGCGTTGACCAACCGTATTGGAAAGTAGGGCTGGGAATTCGATCCGATGATTTTTGCTTTATTAGATAAGCACGCTAACCACTCTGCTATACCGGCCCTATTAAAATTAAATTATTTGTATTGTGTTCAAGTAAGCATATATCTGTGCCGATAAAATAAAAATAGTCCTCAAATATGTCAGAGATATTAATATTAAGATGTGCTTTAAACTTTGTTCACCAAATTTCGTTGTTAATCAGAATTAACAACGCAGGAGGTAATCTTTATACTTTATGGATTCTCTGTTCGAAGTCTTATGTTAAGTAATTTTTAATGTTAAGTAATAATGCGTGCTATGATTTTTGCTTATTGGAAACTTCCATTTTGTATTTAACAATATAGAATTATTTACAAATATCATGTTTCAAATTTGGTTCATTCTTTTGACTATTAATGTATGTTGTTTCTAATATAGTTGTCCAGTCAATGAATGATTATGGAACTTAATGGCGTAGACACAATTTTTGACTTTGGAATATTGTTTGTGTTAGTAAGGAGGTAAACATACTCCACATAAAAGTCCCCACTCCTAGGTAGTGATTCAGCTGTGGGGAGAGGGAGTGCCTTATAGGTCACTTTTTTCGAGTTTTCCCTTATATCAGGAAAACTATCAGTTGCATCGACAAAGACGTTCTGTACAAAATTAAAGCCGATAAAATTGGCAATATTATTGATCATATATCTTTTTTCGCTACTTGGCTTAGTTTCCGAGATATCCGTTCTCAACTAAGACTAATTTTGAAAAAACAATTTTTGCCTCGTGTTTGTTGTTGTTTTCTGAGTTTTCGGTTATATTAGAAAAACTATTCATCACATTGACAAAGATTTTCTATAGAAAATTTTTTTTTTTTTATTATTAAAACACTTTATTCAGAAATATTACAATTTGTCACAGTTAAGGACACTTATAATAGAGTTCAGAGATTGCATTCATACCGTATATACAAAAATATAAATAAATAAAGTAATAACAAAAGAATAAGAAGAAAGAACAAAAGAGTAAAGAAAAAAAAATATATATATACACATAAGTAAATAAAAATAGAAATAAAAGTAAAACAAACACCTTATATAAAACATACATTATTTACAATTTGCCAGGTGATCTCCGAACCAATCCTGTCCCCTCCAAATGTGGAGGGAAAAGGGAGGCTTAGAAGATCCCTACGCCTCTCCCTCAGCCACTTCACTGGTATTTTAAACCAGCGGAGGATGAGTAAGAGCGCTACAGCCACAGACACTCATGACTTGAGTGGAGAATCTGGCCATTGCTAGAACTCCAAAATATCCATATTAACAAAAGGTCTCGTGGCCACTGCCGCTTTAACCTACGAAGGGGATTGTAGGGATGGGTGGTGCTTGATAGGGATTGTACAACGGGATTTGGGTGATGAGAAAGGTTCTGGTGAAATTTGGAAAATTTGGCTGGGATAAGATCAAGAATAAATGGGATATTAAGGTCATGGTGTAGGGTTTTATTGGTTACATAGAAGGGAGCATTGACTATTGTACGGAGGACTTTAGACTGAAAGGATTGAATGCGTTTGATGTTAGAAAATTTGGCTGTTCCCCATAGTTCTAGTCCGTAAGTCCAGATGGGTTTCAGTATTGTCTTGTAGATCAGTAATTTGTTTTCACCAGAAAGTTTAGATTTTCTATTCAGTAGTCTATATAGCTGGCCATATCGTCTGTTAAGTTCCTGTCTTTTAAGTCGAGTATGTGGATTCCATGTTAGTCGTCTGTCTAAGAGAAAGCCAAGATACCGGACTGTATCTGAGAAAGGAAGCTGGATGGAGTTAAAATAAACTGGTGGGCAGGTATTACGCCGAAGGGTGAAGGTAATGTGTTTACATTTAGATTCATTTACCTTAATGCGCCATTTCTTACACCAGTGTTCAATCAGGAAGAGGTGCCTTTGTAAGTTTGCGGACGCTGTTTCAGGATCTGAGTTGGAAGAAAGGATAGCAGTGTCATCAGCGAAAGTTGCCAGGAGGGTATCGGGATGGACAGGAATATCAGCGGTAAAGAGAATGTAAAGGATGGGGCCCAAGACGCTGCCTTGAGGAACGCCAGCCTCAATTGAGTAACAGTCGGAGAATTCGGTGCCACAGCGAACTCGGAAGGAGCGGTCGGAAAGATAGGATCGGAGTACTAGGTATAAGGACTGTGGTAGATGGATTTTAAGCTTGAAGAGTAATCCGGCGTGCCATACCCGGTCAAAAGCTTGCGCTATGTCCAGAAATGCACCCGAGCAATACTGCTTGCTTTCTAGGGTTGAGGATATATGGTCAACAACTCGGAGTCCTTGCTGGACAGTGGAATGTTGGGAACGAAATCCGAATTGATGAGTAGGAAGGTTATAGGATTCAATTATAGGTAGGATTCGTTTCAGTAGGATCTTTTCAAAAATTTTTGAGAGGATTGGGAGTAGGCTAATTGGTCTATAGGATGCTGTATTGTTGGAAGGTTTGCCTGGTTTCAAGAAGAGGACGATGGTGGAATGTTTCCATAAAAGAGGGAAGTGGGTAGTTCGTAGGATGCAATTGTATATATATGTAAGAAATATGATGGCTTTAGATGGAAGTTGTCGAAGGATCTGTGGGGTTAGAAGGTCATATCCAGGAGATTTGCGAGGTGTGATTTTCCGTAAAAGGTATTTGACCTCAGAGGGATTAACAGCTTTAGGTGGTAAGGAGAGTGGGATAGGTATTGAGAGGGATTCTTCTACTTTTACTGTGTGGCTGGGATGGGATTCTGGATGAGGAGCGAAAGTATAGGAAAGGTGTTTGGCAAATTCCTCGGCTTTATCTTCATCAGATGCTGCCCAGGAGCCATCATCTCGTCGAAGAGGGTGGGAAATATGATGGGATTTGAGGATTTTTCTGGTGATATTTCAAAGGGAATTATCATGAGCAGAGAGTGTGGTGAGGTAGGAATTGAATGATTGGGATCTGAAGGTGGCTAATTCTTGTTTTAATTTTTTACAGTGATAATTGTAGGAGTGGCGGTCGGCTGGATGTCTGGTACGTTGCCATAATAATCTGGCACGGCGTTTTATGTGGATTAGGTCAAGGAGGTGTTGAGGTAAATTATGTTTCTTAAGGATTTTTGAGGAGTGATCAGGGGAGGAAGCAGTCCAGACTGCTTCTTGAATTTTGGTAGTGAAGGAATGTACTGCATTGTCCAGGTCTTCAGAGGTTTTCAGGGTTACTCTGAGGTCAATTTTATCGGAGAGGATTTGATGAAAGAGTTTCCAGTTAACTGGGCCTCTGATGAAGGACGGAGGAGAGGGTTTAGGAATAGGAGCTAGTGATACTTGGAGTATTAATGGGCTGTGGTCTGAGGAAAGCTCGTCAAGACGGGCAACGGAATGGTTGAGAGCACCTAAACCATTATGGATAAAGAAATCGAGGATATCGGGATTACGGTTAGGATCAGTGGGCCAGTAGGTAGGTGAGTTGGGTGGAAGAAGGGTAAAATTTTGGGAATTGAGTACAGACAGCAATGTTCGACCACGAGAATTCGTGGTTCTTGAACCCCATTGTTGATGCTTGGCGTTTAAGTCTGCACCCAAGATGAAATGATGTCCTAAGGAAATGAGGAAGGAACTAAATTGGATATTGGAGATGGGTTGGTTTGGAGGGCAATACGCTGATGCAACGGTAATAGGAAAGGAGAAGGTTTTGATTACGACTGCGGTGGATTGTAGGAAATCGTGCGTAGGCAGTGGGAGTAGGTGATGGGAGAGGGATTGGTGCACAATGACTGCAGTACCGGCATGTGCTCTACCGTCAGGATGGTCGGTACGGTAAGTTATGTATTGTGGTATTTTTAGGAGCTGTTTTTTAGTCAGCCGAGTTTCCGTTATTAGGGCTACGTCTACGTTCTTGTCTTGTAGTAAGGCTGTTAGTTCGTGTATGTGATTTCTAACACCATTCGCATTCCAAAGGAGAATGGATATGGGTTTGATGGAAGTCATTTAAGGATTTTTTAAAGGAGGGATAAGGTGAGATACTAGGTTAGTGAGAAGTGATATCAGTGGGGTAACAAGGGATTTAAATTCTGAAAGAAAGGATGTCAATAAGCTGGTTAGATCTGTAGCATTAGGCGGTGGAGGAACATATTGGATTTGATGTTGGTGAGGTTGTTGTTGATTAGGTACATTAGGTGGGATAGGATATTGAGATTGGGGTTGAGTTTGTTCTTGCGGCAGGGCCTCACATACATTAGTCGGGTCTCTACCCCCAAGTAGCTTGGCAAAAGAAACCTTAGAGTTCACAATTTTAGCGGGTCCTCTTCTTGGTTTAGGTGTATCATCAGGGTCCCTGGGTTTCGTATATCTCGCTTTAAGATTTTTATAAATTTGGCAGCCTTTGTAGTTGGCTGGATGACCTTCCAGGCATAGGGCACAGACTGCTGGTTCTGTAATTGGTTTATTACACTCGCCAGACTTGTGTGTTTTACCACATTTCACGCAGCGTGGTAAGTGGTGGCAATAAGACTTGGTGTGGCCATATGCTTGGCAATTATGGCACTGGATGAACTCTCTTTTTGGGTACGGTTTTTCGACCTTTACGCTGGTGTAGAAAATTCTATTCACATCGTATATTTTCTCGATCCCAGGCGATGGCTCTAGATCGACGAAAAATAAGGGCAATGGGATTTTATTCTTTACACCTGGTTGTTCTTTATTTTCTTTTAAAACATTGGTTATCTGACGTATTTTGAACCCTAACGCCGTTAACTCTTCTTTAATCACTTCTATTGGGGTTGAGGAGTGTAAATTTCTTATTACAACTCGTAGTGCTCTTTCCTGTTTCAACTGGTATGTGTGAAAGTCCGCATTTGTGTCTGTTAAATATTTTACGATTTTTCGGTACGCTTCAGGTGTGGCCGGTATTATTTTTGTATCATTTATTCTGTTTAGGCATGTATAGCTACCTGGGCAGATTTTATTAAGTTGAGTACACAACAACTGGAAATTTCTCAAATTTTTGACAAAGATAGGAGGTGGGCGTGGTTCTCGAAGTATAGGTGCATCTTCCATTTCTTCCCTGTCATTTTCAAGCACCTGGTATGGATTAAGTGTAAAAAATGGAGATTCCATTTCTTGTGAAGACGTACTTGGCAGTGGTTGAGACACAGATACTTGAGTGTTCGCTGGAGGAGTTCCGGGGGGTGTTAATCGCTTACTACGACGTGTTTTCTGTTTAGGCGGTGAATTACGTGGGGTAGAGCCAACTGAATGGGACCTCTTAGTTGACATTACTTGGTGGTAATATCGCATATAAAAAAAAAAGAAAGGGAAAAAAATAAAATAAAATAAATAAAACTACGTCTGCGTGTTATTACAATGGATGAACCACCGTCTGAGAACCAGCCAGTTACGTGGCTCAGCCACAACTGGAGAGGGGAGCCGTCAGCTGTTATGGCTATAGAGATTAAGCCTATAGACGCTAAATCACTAAATTCACTGTCTGTAATAGTACACAGTAAATAACAACACTACTCACTGTGGTGTTAGTCCATTGATGTTGTTTTGATGTCTGCTTAACTAGTTTTTTTTTTAAAAGTAAAACTGAGCACTTATTCTACTAAAAAATAGTAAAACTGTGGGACACGACGTGAAATGTGGGTATTCAAATCAAGCGCATGCGCAGAACTGATATAGAAAATTAAAGCTGATAAAATTTCCAATATGAGTGGTTATATACCTTTTTTTTCTACCTCGCTTAGTTTCCGAGATATGTGTCCTCAACTATCGCTAATGTGGAAAAAAAAATGTTTTGCTCATGTTTTTACTGTATTTAACTAGCTAACTCTTCATTGCTTCATTTTAAGATTAAGTCATGGGGAAGATTTTAACAATTATAGTTTCTGCAAGAATATATGTTATGTTACTTGTTTATCTTAAACGGTTCAAAAGATTGATCAGTTATATATAAACTGAACTTTATATATCGATTCAGAGAAATTAAAAAAAATTAAATTTTATAATAAACGTTATTGTATTCTCATCATCAATAATATTCTCATTGTTATTGTCATTATTGTGACATGATGTTATATTACTCAAGAAATCGGTTTCAAGAAATATATTTAGTAAATAAGGTATACTATTAAGGGTTACATTCAGGACTTAGGTTACTGTTTAGAACTTAACATCCTCATATTCTTCTTCCATAGTATCTTCCTTAAGCTATTTGAAAAGCTGGGATTGAAGGCTTGTATTGGTACCGTGGATTGGAGTGGAAATAGTGGAGCAATAAGAATACAGTTATTATTTTCCGATGGCGACTTAATCTTAAGGCCGTGGAGACACGCGAAGTGTCGTGCTCTAGTGAGACCAGAACCTGCTCTAGTAGCTTGGCCTCAATGCCCATCGTTATAGCAGTGAGAATCATTTCAGATGGTGTTGTTTTCTGTGAAGGTCACTTTCACCAGTTCATTTGTACGGAATAGGCTCCTCAAGGTCGCTTAATTCGTATTTGAGTTCTCAATTTTTATTTAAGTTTTTACGTATATTTTTAGTACTGATTGGGAGAAACATTATAAAATGTTACCACTCCTCTCCCCTCCCCATAGTATATAACTTTTATTTTGTGTTTAATTGTAAAACACAGTTTATACAAATGACAGCAATTCTTCCTAACACTACCGTTACCATATATGTTGATGGCGTATGTGTGCAATCACCCCATTTATTGGTTCCCAAATTCTTCAGCTACTTGCCACCAAACCTTAAAGAATGTTGTCGATATTGGAGGATTAAAATAAATTCCTACGAATCCCATCTAATCACTTTTACCCTTCGTCGTAAATTTATGACATCCAATCTTACAGTATCTATTAATAATACCTCACTTGATAATATCCATATATGCTTAGTTTGTCACAAATAAAATTATCCATAATTACGTTTATCTATAATGTTCAATATGCTGCCGATTTTGCTCAATGCAATTACCTTTTTTTTTCCTTCGGCGCTAAGAATGACCTTAGCGTATTCACCAATTCATCTCCATTATCTGACACCCTTATGTGTGCCTCTATATCGTCCGTCCATTTTAGCCTAGGCCTGCATCTTCCTTAGAAGTTTCTCCTTCCTTTTCCTTCAGTCCTTCCATTATTTGGTTTGGGAGTATTTTTTTGATCCATCCAATATGCAAGGCCTAGCCAACACATTTTTTCCGTTTTAATGCAAAGAACTATATCAGGTTCCACATATATGTCCTTATGTTTTTATGCGGTAATGAACTCCTTCTTTGGTGGGTGATATGCTCTTCTCCGAACCTCTCTCTTCCCTGTATTCAGCAACCTCTTTTGCTGTTTGGTTAGGAACCATGCCTCATTACCGTACATGACAACTGGGCCAAGTGCTGTGTATAGATACCTACCCTTCCTTAACTAACTTCAAAACCATCCAAAAGATGGACTCGGGACCTTGTCATATAAAACTATAATTGGAGTTATATCAATAAGTAGTTTCTCTACAAGTCAGTCCTTGTAATTGTCATCAATATACATCTATTTGTTGTATTACCAGTTAATGGAATTTCAAATAAATATATTTAAATTAAATGCAAATAAATATATTTTTCAAATATTTAATTGTGAAAAATAGGTTAATTCAGTTTTTTTTTTTTAATCTGACTTATTTGTTGATACTTCATTTTAGTCCATTTCAATCACTAAATTGAAGTAGTTGTAGACTGACATCCAATCCATGATTAAGACAGTTACGGTCCCGTTCCCTAGATAAAGATACATCGAAGATAGGATTTGCTGACTCGGGCAGACGATTGACACTACCAGCTGGTGGTTATCGATACATGAGAAGTCTCTTCTGTGAGTGGATAGAGATAACGCGATAAGATTAGGTTCGAAGAGTTCGTAGTGGTCTCAATACAGCCTCTGATTAACTGTATTTTTTCTAAATTTCATTCTTGGATATATTAATCTGTAATAATAATTAATACACTCATTATAGTGTTGTAGATAATTTTAAGTTTCGAATTTGAATACTTTTGAATGAATACTATGAATTTAAGAAGTATAATGCAACGTAAATGTGAATATAACGTTAAGTCAAGTATTAATAATTATGTTTTGACAGAAATGTACAAAGAAACATATACTTCTCAAAAAACTTGCCTACAGGTAAAATTACAAATATATGTATATAATTTATAGCGCTTTTATTTCTATTTGTACATTCCGGGAATGATATGACTAAAATTTATATTGCTCTGTATTTTGAAACTTTTTGATAAACTCAAAATTCTTAAGAGAGGGTAATGCGTTCCAGAAACGTACAAATAGGAATACAAAAGCTATAAATTACGTTTTTATTTTTCATTTTTATGATATATTGGGAAAGCTCTGGAGAAAAAATATAAAATTATTAAAGAATATTACAAATGATGGAAAGTATATAAGCAAGCCTTTTGATATTTTCTATTGTAAAGATTATCAAAATGAACACTGTAGTGTTTAAAATTCTTAAGGATCAAAGCAGATAACACTGTTAGAGAGCATCTAAATAAACTTTTATGGCGGTACCACATGATTGTAGTATATTGTTTTGCTTTGTGAAGTTTCCTCTGAATCCTTGCAGTACTTTTGACATATAAAAAGTCTTCTCAATCAATTATTTGTTTGTTTTGTTAGCAAAATATTAGTATTGAAAATATATATATATATAAAATCTATATATATATATATATAAAAATATATATATGAAAAAAATATATATATACATATATGAAATATATATATATATATATATATATATATATATATTATATATATATATATATATATATATATATATATATATATATATATATATATATGAAAAAAAATATATATATATATATGAAAAATATATATATATATATATATATATATATATATATATATATATATATATATATATATGTATATGAAAAAAATATATGATACAAATGAATATAAACTTGAAGATAAGTAGAGTAGAATAACTCCACTGCGATCATCCGCTATTAATAAAAATATCGTTTTGACCCCGCAATTTTTCGAAGCACAAATTAAAATCAAAGCCAATAACGATTAATCTGCACGGATGCATAAAATATGTAAACTGAAATTAATTAAGGAAATAGGAGAAGTCGTCTAGATTGCTAACCTAAGGGCTAGAAGTAGGTAAGACCCTACACCATGACCTTAACATCCCATATATTCATGACATCATCCCATCCAAATTCTCCAACTTTTACCAGAACCTTACTCATCATCCCAATCCTCTAGCGCAATCCCTATCCAGCTCCGAACATCCAAACCCCTCGAAGGTTGAAACGGCTGTGACCTCGAGATCTTTTGTAAATATACCTTTGGAGTCCTGGCAATGGCCAGCTTCTCCACTTCCATTTCCTGAGCTTCTGTGACTCTAGTGCCCTCTTTCAGTCTCCACTGGCTTCTAATACTAGTGATGCGGCTGGAAAAGTGGCACGGGGATCTTTCGGAGTCTTGCTTTGCCTTCCACATGTGGGGAAAAAAGCCTGGCTCGGAGATTCTTGGGCGAATGTATATATTGTATATAGTTATGATTCTGTTTAGAAGTTTTTATTTTATTTTATTTGTTTATTTGTTTTTCTTTTTATTTACCTTCTTCATCAGTATTATTTATTTACTTCTTATATTTGTAAATATGTTGTCTAATATTTAGTGAGCCATGGTGCTATTTTAGAATATGAGAATGTTACAATATTTGTGTATTGGTTTTAAAGTTGGGTTAATGATTGTAAAGTGCTAAAGGACCCTGAGATAAGGACTTTAATTCAATTCTTTTAGGTAATAATACTTTGTTTTGTATTTTCTTTTATTTGTTTATATCACGCTTATCATTTATAAATTAATTGTAAATAAATTAATTCTTTTAGTGAGTTAAACAATCGTTTGAAGTCTGATAACCCTTACATCACAAACTTACAAATTGAATTAAAGTCCTTATCTTAGGGTCCTTTAGCACTTTACAATCATTAACCCAACTTTAAAACCAATACACAAATATTGTAACCTTCTCATATTTTAAAATAGCACCATGGCTCACTAAATATTAGACAACATATTTACATATTTATATTTATTTTTTTATTATTTGTATATATTGTATGAATGAGAACTTTTAGCCCTAATGCTTATAGCCCTCCAGCAGTGGCTGATTGTATTATTATTCAATAAATAAAAAAAAAGAAGTAAGTATACAATTATTTTAACACTCCCTATATTTTATTTTAGTTTATATTCAAAGACACGTAGCAAAACATCCTAGGATTTTATGCTTCATTTTATGCACCCTTCCGTTTTTACCTGAAGATCTTATCACATATCCTTCGGGAAATTTACAGCAGTCGATTATTGAGAGTTTTTTCATTGCCTTAAGCCCTTAAAAAAATGTAATATATTCGATTGCTTTCTTAATATATTTTCAAATGTGTTATACGGAATAAAAATCACAAAAAAAAAAAAATAAATAACAGCCACCTATACGTAATAAAAATTAATACATAAACATATGTATGTATATTATATTAAGTTTATTTTTATATTTAGTATTATGATGCTCGTTTTACAATAACTATGTTGATTATTGCTCATTACTTTTATTCAAGTTTATTTATATTCATAATATAAATCTCGAGATCTTTTTTGTGGGGTTAATTCGGGTTGCCCCCCTCCCTACCTGAATGGGAAGTTCGCACCTGTGACTCCAACAGATCCCTCCGCTACTCTCTCAACTGAAACTGAAAGCAGGTGGATGCTGAGCGAGAAGCTTCATTTTCGCTAGTTATTACTCGAAAATTTTGTCCACATTCATACTAACCTCCTTTTTAAACTACTTGCTGTACGTTTATTTATTTGAGATGTTATTACTTGACAAGAGCATTATTTCAAATGTATCAATGATCCAAATGAATTGTGGCAGATAATGAACCAAAGTAAACAAAACGCGAATATATTTTAAAGCACGGTTGTGAAATAGTTTTCCAAAAGAATCCTCTAAGAGGTGAGATTAAAGCTGTTAGGGAAAGTTCTGCCTTTCTTCTGGAATCTCAAGAATGCTGAGTGTCAGAGGAAATCTCATCGGAAGCCTCATTAGTGGCCCCTGACTTATTACCGCTCGACAGCTCCCTGTCTTTTACGACGAAAGGCTATTCATTGGGAGTATTGTTCGTCTAGTTGGTGGAGGGCCTTTTTGTACTTCTGTCAAAGGCATAAGGAGCCTCCTTGTAGCCTGTCACAGGCGATCCTATCAAAAGGTGGATTTATCATCTAGGCATTTCGTTAAGTAATATTTATATTCTCTTGAAAGTATTCTCAATGTGAACTAATTAAGAATTGTAAAGGAGTTGGTCAGTTCTCTACGACGAAATAAATTTCATCTTGCCTAGATTGGACTCGATTCGGATTCGTTGCTAAGATTAGTCTTAATACTTTCGGCCACCACGGCCTCAATATGAGAAAAACAAGGAAAATATTTTTACGCCATCGTAAATGAAACTAGTTGATGAAATCGGAAAAAAATATATATGACCCATTTTTGAAATAAATAATCGATGAAAATATATTAACGTATCATTAAAGCCCTAAGTATAATTATAGTTTAAATGTTTTTTATTCAATTAATGTAGGTTTATATATACTACGATAGTTTTTCACATTAACGCTCACTTATTCCACTCTCAGAAGCGATGGATTTTGATGAATGAAGTATCAAACAAAAGGGTATTAAATTGGCCAGTGATGAATCATAGTAAACTCTCCCCCAAATTTCTGAAATAAAGTTATGAATGAAAATACACTTTATTTTTTTTCTGGATTAGATTGATAATTCAAAAAAAAAAAAAAAAAGAAAAATCGAAATCGATTAAAAATATGTAAATTTAAAACAATTTGTACCGACCCAAGGAGCAAAGTGGGTTCAAATATCTTTTCACGAGGAACATAGTTAAGATTTGTTGAGAAAAACTCTCAAATATGAATTTTCATATCAATCAGATACAATTTTTTTTGCACCGAATCGGAGCCCATTCAATGTTTGGTTTGTTATTATCATTGAACTACAGTGATTTAACTGAAAAAAATTAAATTATTTCCTCTATCACATAATACATTGCATTTACTTATTTAGTATACGTTGTACTATTTATTGAACCTAGCAGGTACTAATCTTTTAAACTTGACATGGGCTGCGTAAGACAAAGTTGGAAGAAACCGACTTCTGACATCAAAAACAGCGTCAACGGTGGAGAGTAATAAATTTAAATTCTTCAATTATAGTCGCCTAATATAATATGTGGCCAAGATACAACTTAATAAGATTGTATATAAAAATATGTAATGCCGTAACTAACATATTAACCCATAAACAATACAATAATTATTTAATTATAAACCGGACATTAGCTCAAAATTAATCACCTAAATACGTAATATTTAGCTAATTAGTTTGCTGCTAGTTGCTAATAATTTCATAGGTGTGAATGAGTTCATGTCTAACAATAATTATTGTCCACGTGACAAATTATTATATTTCTAAATAAATAAATACCTTGTGATAAAAAAAAAATAATAATGATTTTTTCAAATACTCGAAGCTTCTTGAAAACGTAATGAGCGATGCAGAAAATTTATTTAAGCGATATAATACATGAATAGATACCGCGTAAGACACAGCAGAAGTAAAAAATTGGTAGCTATAATTTTTTTTTTTTTTGGAGTCCATAAAGATGAAAATATTCGTTAAATAATAACTAATAATAAAGAAATACGAGCTAACTGCTACGTTTTAGGGTGTGAAATTTATTTGGGATGCCACTGGATAATTATTGATGATAATTATCCAGAATTATTTCATAAAAATCAATAATAAAAAATTAGTAAAAGGAATTTGGATCTATAATCTATTTAGTCCAGGGTTAATTAATTGAATTTATTTTCTCAAAGGCTGGTTTGTGTTTATCATTCTTTCTAATTACCAACATTAGCTGTGATCATCATGATATCAATAGTTGGCAGAATTGAAATAACTTTTACTAAAAATTCAATCTATTTCTATGTTTAATAAAGAATAATATACAAATAACATAGAAATCTTAATGTGAAAATAGTATATACAATAAACTAAATACATGATTCAATGAATTTAATAATTAACCGTGGAGGTATGATTTCAGATGGACTGTTTTGAGAGTTGTATTGCCATGAAATATTCTAACAATGGTATATTTATTATTCTGAATAAAATTTAGCTATTGTATATGAAGTGATACAACCGTTAGTAGGTTTCATCGCTGCATCTGCTGATCCGAGGTCATCTTGTCAAGCCCAGGTCCAAACTCCGCCTGGACGCTCATCTCTCCGGTCGGTCTCCCAAGATTTTCTTACCCTCTCTAAGAATTATGATACAAGTATTGTATATATATATATACATTATGTATATACATATACTACAGTGGAATTTAAATTTTCTTTTCCGGGGGTATTTTAAGATGGAGTGCCCTCATTTCTTACTTCTCGAGAGATTTTATACAAATATTCAGGGTGGGGCAAGGATGGTTTTGATTGGTTCAGAACTTCACCCTACAACTTCACAATAACTGGTAACACCCTAAAAGGAACCAGTTACTTAACCCGTTACTAGTTACTTTGAGTAGAGGCCTTTACTAAAGCTCCTTGTCCTTAATTTATCTGCTCTCCACCGTTGACGCTGTTTTTGATGTCAGAAGTCGGTTTCTTCCAACTTTGTCTTACGCAGCCCATGTCAAGTTTAAAAGATTAGTACCTGCTAGGTTCAATAAATAGTACAACGTATACTAAATAAGTAAATGCAATGTATTATGTGATAGAGGAAATAATTTAATTTTTTTCAGTTAAATCACTGTAGTTCAATGATAATAACAAACCAAACATTGAATGGGCTCCGATTCGGTGCAAAAAAAATTGTATCTGATTGATATGAAAATTCATATTTGAGAGTTTTTCTCAACAAATCTTAACTATGTTCCTCGTGAAAAGATATTTGAACCCACTTTGCTCCTTGGGTCGGTACAAATTGTTTTAAATTTACATATTTTTAATCGATTTCGATTTTTCTTTTTTTTTTTTTTTTTTGAATTATCAATCTAATCCAGAAAAAAAATAAAGTGTATTTTCATTCATAACTTTATTTCAGAAATCTGGGGGAGAGTTTACTATGATTCATCACTGGCCAATTAACCTTTTGTTTGATACTTCATTCATCAAAATCCATCGCTTCTGAGAGTGGAATAAGTGAGGGTTAATGCGAAAAACTATCGTAGTATATATAAACCTACATTAATTGAATAAAAAACATTTAAACTATAATTATACTTAGGGCTTTAATGATACGTTAATATATTTTCATCGATTATTTATTTCAAAAATGGGTCATATATATTTTTTTCCGATTTCATCAACTAGTTTCATTTACGATGGCGTAAAAATATTTTCCTTGTTTTTCTCATATTGAGGCCGTGGTGGCCGAAAGTATTAAGACTAATCTTAGCAACGAATCCGAATCGAGTCCAATCTAGGCAAGATGAAATTTATTTCGTCGTAGAGAACTGACCAACTCCTTTACAATTCTTAATTAGTTCACATTGAGAATACTTTCAAGAGAATATAAATATTACTTAACGAAATGCCTAGATGATAAATCCACCTTTTGATAGGATCGCCTGTGACAGGCTACAAGGAGGCTCCTTATGCCTTTGACAGAAGTACAAAAAGGCCCTCCACCAACTAGACGAACAATACTCCCAATGAATAGCCTTTCGTCGTAAAAGACAGGGAGCTGTCGAGCGGTAATAAGTCAGGGGCCACTAATGAGGCTTCCGATGAGATTTCCTCTGACACTCAGCATTCTTGAGATTCCAGAAGAAAGGCAGAACTTTCCCTAACAGCTTTAATCTCACCTCTTAGAGGATTCTTTTGGAAAACTATTTCACAACCGTGCTTTAAAATATATTCGCGTTTTGTTTACTTTGGTTCATTATCTGCCACAATTCATTTGGATCATTGATACATTTGAAATAATGCTCTTGTCAAGTAATAACATCTCAAATAAATAAACGTACAGCAAGTAGTTTAAAAAGGAGGTTAGTATGAATGTGGACAAAATTTTCGAGTAATAACTAGCGAAAATGAAGCTTCTCGCTCAGTCTCCACCTGCTTTCAGTTTCAGTTGAGAGAGTAGCGGAGGGATCTGTTGGAGTCACAGGTGCGGACTTCCCATTCAGATAGGGAGGGGGGGGGCACCCCGAATTTACCCCACAAAAAAGATCTCGAGATTTATATTATGAATAAAAGTAATGAGCAATAATCAACATAGTTATTGTAAAACGAACATCATAATACTAAATATAAAAATAAACTTAATATAATATATATACATATGTTTATGTATTAATTTTTATTACGTATAGGTGGGTGTTATTTTTTTTACTATTTTTTTTTTATGGATTTTTATTCCGTAAAACACATTTGAAAATACATTAAGAAAGCAATCGAATATATTACATTTTTTTAAGGGTTTAAGGCAGTGAAAAAACTCTCAATTCTCGACTGCTGTAAATTTCCCGTAGGATATGTGATAAGATCTTCAGGTAAAAACGGAAGGGTGCATAAAATTTAAAACAACATAAGACTTAAAACAACTTTAAGTCGAAAGGAATCAACTAAAGTTTTCGGTAGAAATACTTGATAACAAATAAATTTAAAGACGTCTTGATTCCAACAAAGAAATACTAGCATCATCAAATAGTAAAATTAACTATTATTTAAACATAAATAGTAGGATTTGGTTCAGACGGCGCCCAGTACATACATTATTTAATAAATACATTATTAAATAATGTATTGAATGTATTAAATAATGTTCTTAAGATTCTAAAAAAATTGTTAAAAAACCTACATGAGAATTTTTTTAATAGTAATTTTATTGTTATATAAATTTTTAGTTGATGGACTCAGCAAGTTTCACTTGTGAGGAACTAGTAGTTCCTTCGACTAATTCCTCCTCGATGTTTTGTTGAGGAACAAAGTATTTATGTTGTTTTACGAAGCGGCAGGAATGATAACTAATGTCAAATATTCTCTTCCGATACATATATATATTCCGATGGATTTTGCCCAATTTCATTATTATTATTTATTTTATTACAATGTACAAGTACATTGAACATAAAAATACAACTTCATGGGATATATGATATTATGACATAATTAACCAACAATAGAACCCATTTCTGTCTCGATTTGAATGCTATGTTTTTACAGCATTGAATTGTATGTTATGATTATTATTTATTTATTCAGAAATATAACAATCTGTCACATGGACAATAATTATAGTTAGATATGCTCACATTCACACCATATATACAGAAGACGTAAAATTAACAAAAGTAAAATAAAAACTAAATAATATTCAAAAATTAGCATTGAAGTAAAACAATCTAATTTTCGAAAAGAATAAAGCTATCTCTTTTTGTTAGAAGACGCTACATGGATGTAACATTTGATCTATTTTAAAATGATAATATGAGAACTAATTTGTATTTTTTTTTATATTACGTTTCTATTTTTCCTCGGATGAAACTTCTAATAACAATTAAATATACAAATAAATCCGAATGATTTATCTACAACGTTTGATGCCATCCCACAGTTTTGTTTTCCGGGTGTTGATAATATCTCATAGATCTAAAGAATCTTGTGATTTTAATAGGTATTCTTATCTTAAATTGTTGGGTTTTGGGATTAATGATCCTAGTGAAGCAAAAAAAAGTATGTTATCTAGTTTGATTTGGCTGTTTAAAAACGATTTCCAATTCGAAATAAAAATAATTTTGCAAACAGTAAAGTAAATAAAATTTTACAAAGGTATGGTTGGTAATGGGTAGTGAGTGATGTATAGAATGAATAAGATGAAATTTTGAAAAATTAGACGGAATGAAGTGAAGGATGTTGAATGGACTGGTGTTGAAATTGGTTCCCCCGCCGTGGACATAGGGAGAGAAGCTTGTCATAGACCTTCAAAATCATACACCACTGTATTTAATTCTTCTCATTTTTATTATTCTATCAACTAGCTTTTTATTAATTCCAGAAAAAAAAAAATTTTTCGGATCTGTAGTAAGTTTTTGGTAATAAACCTTTACAATTAATACCCCAAATGTATCCTTTTACACTGTTACCATATTATTTACAGATAGATATTTATTAAACATGGATTAAAAAACATAGGAATAATAAATAAACTCAGTTGATTTTGAGTTTTAGATTACATAAATGTTATTATATGTTAATATTAATACATTATTAATATTTATGTATTTGCGGTAAGTACCTATGTTAATTTTTACTCAAATTTCAGCTTTAGTATTTTTATAACAATAGAAAAAGCGGGAAAATATTTTAAAACTTTATTTAAAGTATTACACACTACATTCACTATTATCAATGGTACCCTAATAATAATTGATAAAAAAATCTGTCGCGAAGTTGAACCAAATTATGACAATCCTAGGTTCGTAAAAATTATTTATAGTTCATTCTTAAGGAAAATTATATTTTCTTACCTGGTGGTTTATATTTGTCGTAATCACTATCCAATGCAAAGCGATCGAGTCCCTGGGAGGCAACTAGCACACTAAAATGAAAAAAACAAACAATAGTTATAATCGTGTTATTAATACTGATAATTTTATATTAATTTTATTAAATAAAAACTTCTTTACATTAAAGAAGCTTCAGATTCTAAATAATCTCCACTTTACAAGGACCAGACAAGTTGAAAATTTAATTTGAGATTTATAAGAAATTAAATTGAAATTTCACTCGCCAGTTTTGTTAAAAACATAATGTGATTTTATATCCTGTCACATAAAAGAATCTGAATTTTCAACAAAAATCACTACAATTAGTTATTACAATGTTTTTATAAGCTTGAGTAAAAGATATGGATGTTTAAAATCACAAAATTTTATAAGATAATTAAGATTCTGACTATATTGTACGTGTCAAATGTGATTGATAGTGCATTATCGTAAAATAAAAGATAGGTGTGGTTTTCTATTGAGCATTCGATAATAAGTTTAATTCTTTTTTTTTGTTATAAGAGCGGGTCGTTAAATTGTTTTTAACATAACAAATTTCTGTGTTTTAGAGTCATATAATTAGATTTATCTTCTTACTGATATGGGTATTGATACACTCAAAAACGTGAAGAATTTTTGAAACATATTTATCTTTGGAGTCCTATTAAAGCAACCAAATTACATTCTATTTTATTCTATTTAAACATTTTAAAATGATCCTTGGGTGCTTTCTTTCTATTTTTAAGATATACTAATATTTAATAACCTTTCACCAATTTATTTCGTAAATGAATTAGTTAATATTAATATTATTTAAGGGAGTGGAGTAGCTCAGTGGTAGGGTACTGAGCTTTCAATGCTAAAGGTCACAGGTTCGAATCCCGGCTCATGGCAGAAAAATTCTTTATTCTTATTCATTGACCGTGAGGCAACCCTGGGTAGGTAGATCCTCCTGGGGCTTCCCCAGCCTCTATAAAGTGGGTACCCTTAATTAAAATAATTAATTAAGGGGAAAAACCTGGCGGTTGAGCGTGATCTCGGTCAAATCACCTCCTTGCACAACCGTAGACCAAGAAACAGTGCTTTCCCTAAATAGTACTGAACCCAAGACCCTTCATGGGTTGTAGTGGTACAGGTAATATTGTTTAATGATTTAATCTTTTCAGAAATCATAATTGTGCTGTTGAAATGTTTACGTTTGTATATATTTTAACGGATTAGCTGTATTGCGGCGTGAAATACCACATTTAAATTTAGTTAAGACAAATTATTTTCTTAGACCAGAGAAGCGTGTTTAGAATCTTCGTGCCTGTCTTGAACTGCATAAATAGTGGAATGGTTAGCAGCGTCAATTTATTATTGTTCAGCGCTGTTCGATCCAAGAGTACTTCCTTTGTTACCAAAGACTATATGGATCATCCCGGAAAACAAAACTGTGGGATGGCATCAAACGTTGTAGATAAATCATTCGGATTTATTTGTATATTTAATTGTTATTAGAAGTTTCATCCGAGGAAAAATAGAAACGTAATATAAAAAAAAATACAAATTAGTTCTCATATTATCATTTTAAAATAGATCAAATGTTACATCCATGTAGCGTCTTCTAACAAAAAGAGATAGCTTTATTCTTTTCGAAAATTAGATTGTTTTACTTCAATGCTAATTTTTGAATATTATTTAGTTTTTATTTTACTTTTGTTAATTTTACGTCTTCTGTATATATGGTGTGAATGTGAGCATATCTAACTATAATTATTGTCCGTGTGACAGATTGTTATATTTCTGAATAAATAAATAATGATCATAACATAAAATTCAATGCTGTAAAAACATAGCATTCAAATCGAGACAGAAATGGGTTCTATTCTTGTTTAGTTATGTCATTATAATATCATATATCCCATGAAGTTGTATTTTTATGTTCAATGCACTTGTATATTGCAATAAAATAAATAATAATAATGAAATTGGGCAAAATCCATCGGAATATATATATGTATCGGAAGAGAATATTTGACATTAGTTATCATTCCTACCGCTTCGTAAAACAACATAAATACTTTGTTCCTCAACAAAACATCGAGGAGGAATTAGTCGAAGGAACTACTAGTTCCTCACAAGTGAAACTTGCTGAGTCCATCAACTAAAAATTTATATAACAATAAAATTACTATTAAAAAAATTCTCATGTAGGTTTTTTAACAATTTTTTTAGAATCTTAAGAACATTATTTAATACATTCAATACATTATTTAATAATGTATTTATTAAATAATGTATGTACTGGGCGCCGTCTGAACCAAATCCTACTATTTATGTTTAAATAATAGTTAATTTTACTATTTGATGATGCTAGTATTTCTTTGTTGGAATCAAGACGTCTTTAAATTTATTTGTTATCAAGTATTTCTACCGAAAACTTTAGTTGATTCCTTTCGACTTAAAGTTGTTTAATTTCATATATACACTAGTATGTTTGTATATGTATATATACTTCTTTATACATAAATAAATTCATTCGTTAACATCTAAATAGTTATGTTACGTTGAATTAGCTGAATATTCTATGAAGTTTTAAAAGCTTCAGTACTTCAGTGAACGGCATAAAAAAATTCTCTAATAAAATCAAACGCAAAGATTTATATTTTCTTTTTTCCATAGAAACTCGTATTTAAGAGATATAAAGAAAGCTAGAAACGAATTCGAAATGCATTTTCATTAAAAAATATATATAATTGGCCTACCTTAGTTGTCTTTCGGTGTTTGTAATTTATTATAGAATTTATTTTATTTAATATAATCAGCAATATACTTTCCTCGGCGCAATATACTCGGCTTCTGGGCGCATTTGCAAGAACCTTCGAACATGGGTCTAATATTTTTCAATCTAGTGCCACCTAAACAAGTTTCATTACAATCGGTGACTCCATGTCCGTAACCTTTCCTTGTTATTCATTATAATAATAATACGGCTTAGCGAACCGAAGGTTCGATGCCGATAACACCACTTGATGTCCACATTCTTCCTATCCACTAGATCCTGCCTCAACCAAACCCTGCCTCAATGCAATCTTTCCACCTTCGGTTTAGTCTATTTCTCGGACGTTTGCCAGCCAGCACAGCTCATATTTACTTTTTAGAAATTCCTTCGTTATATTATTCATTAACCACATCAAAAACCTGATTATGGGTACTTCGTTTTTAAAGAAGGATTTCAGAACAAAGAAACTCTCTGTGGACTAAAAAAAGGTGGTTAGAAAATTTTGTATCCAATTAGTTCAATCTTACATTTGTATAATAATAGCTAAACTTGATTTTATTTATCAAAGTATTAATTTTGACCTTTAAAAAAAATGGTTCAAGGTTTGTTCTTAGTCAATGCTTAGACTTTATTCTCTTGCATCTAGGCATTCGGTGACCTGCCGTCTTGGTTCATTGAAGAAGATTCAATGGCTCAAGAATGGGATAGTAACATCAATAATGATTTATGATGAATGCGAAATTTTAGGATCATGTCATCAATAATAGGAAGGTTATTAGTTTCAAGGACTTATATATCCATAATACATTGCTCAATAATTATATAATATAAAATGTTGTAATTACTGCGTTGACTGATTTCTTTCTATCTTTAATTCATTTGTGAAAATTCGATCAATAACCCATCATAGTCTGACGTTTGGCGAATCCATATACAAAATTTGAAACAATAGTTCCAATGTTTAAATTGCAAATCACTCTGTAGCGTGGGCGTTCTATACAACTGCCATTATTCCAGGATGAACCAAGCTGAATATAATCAATGAGAGGACAGTTAAAAATGTAAATGGAAATGAGTTGTTATTTGAGGAATTTCTGATAAGTTGGTTATTGTGCAAGGTTGTATGTTTAGTGGTTGTTCTATGGAATATATGAATGTAGAGTAGGAGAATATTAATTCATCAAGCTTTTATATAGCTTTTTTATTTCCGAAGCTAATAATTTTTACTGTTGAAAATTATTTTTTGGTTGTAGTATGAGAAATAGATATGTTATAGCAGCTAAAAAATAATAACATCATACCTAGTTTGACAGATTTAATACTATTTCTCTAAAAAAAACATAAAATATTGTATATATATATATATATATATATATATATATATATATATATATATATATATATATACATATGCACTTTTGCGAGATTTATTTTACATATAATGTAATTTTTTTTTCTCTCTCCTTCGTTGCCCTTTAGAGAGGACGGTGGAACTATGCCAAGTTTAAAGTCATATCTAACTTCGTCCGCTCGGCCACCCCGCAACTATCGTGATCATATAGTGCAATCATACAGTATTAATTCATAAATTAAATGGAGAATTAGAAAGTAAGAAGAAGAAAGAAAGGAGAGTTTTATCCTATTCTAGGGTCCTCTAATTTTATTCTGAAGAGTGGGACAGAGATTACCTGAAACATTCATTAATTAATAATAATCAAACACAAAAAGAAATTATTTATTAGCTTTCCTTTTTCTTTTTATTATTATTATTTTTTTTTTTTAATTCTTCCCTTCTTATCTTAGTTTTCCGGGGCAGAGGGTGAGGGCGAGGGATTAATGTCACAGTTAAAAGACCTCCTGGACACTGAGACCCGAACTCGTAATTTTTATTGTCTCTAACTTAGGTTATCAGGTTGCCGGCAACACGCAGTGCTGTGCACACGCCTTTGCCCGCTCGGCCACCCCGCAAATATATAATATAGTGTAATCATACAGTATTAATTCATAAATGAAATGGAGAATTAGAAAATAAGAAGAAGAAAGAAGAGTTTTATCTTATTCTAGGGTTTCCTAAGAATAACAAACTGTATATTAACACCAGCATTTGCCTGTCAGCATTGATTGAAATTTAATTTGAATATATAAATTGAAGCAAGTGAGAATAATGCATGATATCAAACTAAAAATAAAAAGGTTTAAACGTGACAAAAATGTGTAAGAGTGAAATATGAAACAAGAAAAAAAAATTGTATATATATCTATGTATATGTTTACCAATTTACGTGGACGTTTCTTTGGATAATAGAAATCACAAAAGATACTTAATACATTTTTGAAATATTTTAGAAAAAAAGAAAAATCTGTCCTTAATTTGTTAATGGATTTATTTAAAACTTTTTAAATTTATTTTGAAGGTTATTTAAATTTTTATATGAAAATGGTTTGTTTAATTACAATAAAATCAAACGATTACAGGCACTTCAGAGTATAGATTAAAAAAAAAAAATGAATATCTTTCGGAAATCAAAGCCTCATTTAATAAAATACTAATTGTAATATATAACTGAAGAACGTTAATATGCAATACAAACTTAGCAGCTTTGTTGTAAAAGCTTTTTACCATACCGTGGTTATTGTGAAGTAACGATATTATTGATATGGTCTATTGTGACGTTGTTGTTATAATAAAAAAATATATAATATGTAATTATTGAGAAAAATAGTGCTGAAGAAAATTGTGAGTAGAATATGTGTTAAAAATGTGATAATACAATATAATAGTACACAGTCAACCCTTAATTACTACGATTTCCAGGAAATCAGAAAACAACTTTTTTTGCAATAAGATTTTGGTGGAAATAATAATTTTGCCAGAAATTTATATTTATTTAAGTATTAAGGCCGTAATTTTATTTTTTTGAATGAATTTTCTAATTAGAATTTATTATTCTCGGTCTAGTTCTATTATTATCTAATATTTGTGATGATCCCTCGAAATATTTTCTCTTCTCGTAGCTAAATCGATTTTAGTATATAGCTAAATGTAGTGGATCCTCGACTTCTTCATATACCTCACACTTTGGTGTCGCCATTTTTAAAAAAAAATTATAGAATTTATTTGTATTTCTACGATCGGTTTTCAACCTAATTAGATTTATCACTTTAGTTCTTTCGAAGCATAATCCGATAGAGGCGAACTACGGTTTTAAGAAAATTTTAGGATGGAGTAAATATAGGTCTCTACATTTACTTTGGGACTCCCAGCCATATAAATCCTGCCATTCATTAATTATTTTTTTACTCAGTACACGGAAAATGTCTGTTTTGAGGACTTTAAAATTTATTCTTATTGCTTTGGTAATATCCCGAGCAATTTAATCTGCAATTTCACTTGATGTGACAATGAAATCTATAATTTTATAAATATTTTAATTTGCAATTGGGATCTTGTGTGCATTTTATAGGGAATTGGCCAACGAAAGCTGAATCTGTTAGAACTATAATATTACACTTTTTGTAGTATAGGTTCGTAAAAGAGAAAAAAAAAACTTTTGAGTTGTATAAGATAATATTCAGATCACGAATTAATTTACAACATGATCATTTGATTGTGACACCCGTAAATTTATGGAAACGAGACCAATAGGCACTAGGCCTAGAAAAGAAAGACTTAGGCTTAGCTGTAATAACTATATTTCCAAGTTTAGATAAACTAAAGGAAAGACATTACAAGAGATGACAACTCTTGCGTGAGACAGAGCTAGATAGTGATCCTGGGTTGGATTAATCTAAAACGCTGAGAGGCAGAATAAGAACCTTAAAGTAGAAGAGAAGAAGGATCAATTTAGCTTTATTATTTACCTACTCAGGGCTTACCTATTGAATAAGTTAATTAGTTCACATTTAATCTTGAAGTAAGCTAGTTCTGATTTGGTTTTATTATTATGGGTTAACTTTATCTTTAAATCAGTCCTACTTAACTTGATTTAAGTGGGGCAGGGTTAGGTTTGAAATTATCCTCGGCCGACCGTTAGTTTTTATATAGTAAAACTTATTGGTTTACTTCAAATTATTTAAGTTTTATAGGTATATTACCGAAAGACTATACCAGGATTTCTTTTTTCTTATCCTCCATTTTATTTTTCAACAATTACAATATAATTACATGCAATACATAAATAAATCTTTTTGCTTTATCCTTACACTGCTCTACGTAATTTTAAGGAAAGGGGATGGAACTAGTTTTCATAATATAGCACGAGGCCGTTTTTTTAAAACTAGTTCCACCATGTTTCCTTAAAATGTTATTGGGCGAAATACCAAGAATTCATTCAGACATTATTTAAAAGTTTTTTTATAAATATTTGGCCAAAGGTCACCAAATGTACACAGTTTTCACAGTATATATTATGTATTCGACGTTTCGGCTTCAGGAGCCATTTTCAAGATCCTGCAAACTTATTTCAATTCACTTGATATACTTCAAACTAAATCATTATAAAACACATTAATTCAATAACGATCATTTATATAAATAGCCCAAATTCTATTTTATAAAACTATTTTCATAACATAGCATTTTGGTTAAAATTAATGTAAAATTTATCATCTACCTGCCATGCTCCGCTACATAAAATTTCCTAAAATGTACCATTATATTATAATTCGTCGGTTCGTCATTCTTTTATTTCATCGAATGTCGTTTTTTCACTTCTAAAAGTTATAATCAATAAATAAATAATTAAAATAGAATGTTAAAATTTTTAAGAAAACAAAAAGAATATTATTATTTGTATCAATTTATGCACCTCTTAACCAAAATGCCATATTGTGAAAATAATTTTATAAAACAGAATTTGGACTATTCATATAACTGATTGTTATTGAATTAATACGCGTTTTATAATGGTGTAGTTTGAAGTATAAGAAATGAATTAAAATTAGTTTGCAAGTTCTTAAAAATTGCTCCTGAAGCCGAAACATCGGAATAAATAATACATGATATGAAAATAATACATGAAATTGTTGACCTTTGGCCCAATATTTTATAAAAATCTTTTAACAAATGACACCGAACCTGAAATATGTGACTAGAAAATGAAATTATTTAATTTAATCAGCACATTTAATGTAATTGAATTCATATGCCTTGAAAATAAGGTATATTTATTTATCTATTTAACATTTTGGTGACATCTACCACTACATTAGACTAGAAAATTAATACGGAAACGATTATAAATATTTCTTTTTTTAAAACGAGGTTTGACTGGAATAATTCATTATTTAAATATTAATCACACGTGTTAAATACCACGCGTTCCGCTGCTTTTCATTACTGGTTTTCCCACTGTAATTTTTTTTTATTAATTGATTAAATTTTATTTATTATTATAATTTTTTAATGAATTAGCTATGATGAAAGATTCCGTTAATTTTTTCCGAATCGAGCCTGCAACATTTATTTTGCAGATAGACAGAAATCACTCGCGTTAGATGTAGATTACTTCTGGAAAAATAACATTTCTCCAGATTTTTTTTTACGTGATATAAAGATTTGATTATGTTCATACTGCGCACGCGCCCTACTTTTTTTCTATTATTTTTTTTTTCGAGGATCGATAATTTCAAAATGAAATTTCTGAGTTGTGAATGAAGTTTATTTCGGGATTATTGAACTCATTTTCGTATAATTTCTCAGTTGTTCTCTAGCTCATCTGCCTTTGGAATATTTAGTAGAAAGAGATATTTCTAATGAACGATACTAATTTGAAAGTGAAATATAGAAAATGTTAAAAATAATTGTATTTCAAAACAATAAGTAATACTATTTTTTTAGATACTGAACACTAATGATATCAATCACGTCATGTCGATTTGACTTCAGACAGACATTGAACGAAATTCGATCCTTGATGCCTGAAACGTAAATCGCAAGTTTGGTTGTAAGGGAGCAATAAGAGTAGTATGTACTATGTGTAAAGTAAGTCTTCAAACGTTATACTAATTCAATACAACGTTCATTCTTCTTACGTGCAATAGGTGGAGTGCCAGCGGACTATCATTAACAATTAGCAATTGCATCATTTCTTGTCTATATCACGAATACCGAAACTTTTTCTTCAAATTAAAAAAACTGTAATCATTAAATTGTAAATAAGAAGTTGTAATCATTCCTTATGGTGCCTGTAAAATAATTTGTTTGGTGATGTATAAAAATATTGTATGAAATATATAATGAATGAATAAAATAAAGCAACAGCATGATGAATGAGTATACTAACCTGGAATTGAGCATCCCTGGAGGTAGGTGCACTGTTATTATGAATAATATGGTCGCATAATGTAACATGACAGCCCACATTCTCCTAAACAGAAATGTTATAATATAAAAAAATGAGTAAAAGCTGTTATTCAATTATGTCTATGTTTAGAATTTATGACATAATATTATTAATATACATAACTCATGGTTGGTCTAGTTGAGCCTTTATTAATCTGATATTTGTACTGTCAAAGAAGTCTTTGCACTGATCTTGGGAAATTTGTTGATGATCGTCATTTTTTATCCACTAAAGGAGCCAAAACGTTATGAACTTTATACCTCAGGTTGCTTAGAGAATAAATAAAAGAAAGTGCTAATATTTCAGTAAATTTTTTAGAAAAAATTGGGATGAAATTTTATAGGTCGGCCGGAAGAGATTCAACCTGAAAATTATTGATTTTTTTTAAATTTTAATTTTTAAAATTATTATTACAACTGTACATTTAATATATATACTCAGCGAATGCGATATATGACATGACAATGCTTGTAGTAATGAATCTACACATTGGTAGCACTCTAATAAAGTTTCTAAATTAGGAGATCACGAGGCCATCTTCTTTTCAGACGCCTAGGAGGGTTACCAGGGATCGAGGAGGAAGCAAGGTTAGAAACGAAAGGATCAGGATGGTTCTGAAGTTTATTATGGAAGAATAGGTTGTAACCAAGATTAAGAAAGCACTGGAAACAAAACAAACTCTACTCTCTTTTGTTTCCTGGGCAGATGACTAATTGATATTTTAGCATGTGCATGTACTCTTACATCTTATTGTATCTTGACTATCTTTGGATGTGGCATGCCATAATATTGTATATAAAATAAGTATCTTTTTTTTTTGTTATTTGTATTATCTTTATTATCTTAAATATCTTTCTTTTTTTAACTTTAATTGTATATAGTAATTATGTTTGAGTTCCCTCTTTTTCCTTGTATTTTATTTCTTTTTATTGTACATAGTATTAATCCTGTAAATATTTCATTCTGTAAATAGATCTGTTAACCTTTTTGCTGCTTTATAAAAGAATATCCAACCTAACCCTTCTCACCTGAGCTAGCATGGTAGAATAAATGATTTATCATGGCCTAATCATGGGTAAGTAACTTATATTCTTTATAATTATCTCTTTAGAAATAAAAGGCTAGTAAAGCCAGGCGCCTAACAAATAAAAATTCCTATGGAAAATTATATTTATTAAAAATTATTTTATTATCTTTTATTTTATCCTTTTTTTGGTCATAAGGTATCTGGATTGGGCCAAATCGGAAACATGTGGAACATTCAGGTCATTATGGATTATTTTATTTGTTACAAATTAAGGAGCATTAAGGATTTTGGATTGTAAACTCCGTAAGCCCAAACAGATCTTATGGTCAAGTATATAAGTCTTTTGTAATTAATTGAAAGGTTGGAGCGTTTGTCTAAGTGTTTGAAGTAATCGGGAACGTCGAGCGGTTTCTTGTCGTTTCATCAACCTAATTTTAAAACTGAGAATCAAAAACTTGTGCCATTTAAAACAGTCTCCGTTAAAGATATGAATTACTATGTTTATAAGAAAAAAAAAAGAAAAGATGGTTTATAGTAATAATAAAAACACGCATAGATCACAATAGTACTACTTCTTTATTCTCTAAACTAACATTTTAGCACTTAGGTCATTTGCATGGGAAGAAACCATTATTGCCCTTGTCACATTTACTTAATGGAGACTATCATTAAATTATTGTGACAAGGGTAATTCAGCCCATACGAATTTAGTTTTATTTTAAAAGAGGTTTTTTTTCCTTTGAAAATGTACTAAGCGCTGAAATACTGGTGTAGAGAAAAAAATAGAGTAGTACTATTGTGATCTATGAGTGTTTTCTTTATTAGTAATAAAATAAAATCCTAATCAACAAGATTGAAGTATATATATATATATATATATATATATATATATACATATATATATATATATATATATATATATATATTATATATATATATATATATATATATATATATATATATATATATATTAAAAAAGGGTCTTGTTTAAATATTCTTTCAGAAAGATATTTTTTATTTAATACTGACTAATTATGTTTCATCGAAATAAAACTAGAAAAAAAGAAATTTGTATTAAATATGAATCCCGACTATTACATATTTACATTTTTATTTTATTTTTTTATTTTTATTTTTATTGATGATATTTACAACTGTATTACAAGTAAAAATACATTCAGTAAATGTGAACAAAGGAATAAAATAGCATGAAATCACATGTTGAGAAACTACCCATTGGTAGCACTCTAAAAATGTATTTACAAAAGGAGATCTCGAGGCCATCTTCTTTTCAGACGCCTCTGAGGATTGTCAGGGATCGAAGAGGAATCGAGGTTAGAAACGAGAGGGTTTGGATGGTTCTGAAGTTTGTTATGGAAGGATAGGTATCTGGGTTGGGCCAGGTCAGAAACATAAGGAACATTAAGGTCGTTATGGATTATTTTGTTTGTGTGAAAGTAAGGAGCAGTGAGGATTTTGGATTGTAAAGATTGGATACGAGAGGAATTCGATGGCTTAGTGGAGCCTCAGAGCTCAACTCCGTAAGTCCAAATAGGTCTTATTGAAGTCATGTATATGAGTCTTTTGTAATTGACTGGGAGGTTAGAGCGTTTGTCTAGTAAGTACTGGAGTAGTCCGAAACGTCGAGCTGTTTCTTGTCGTTTCAGTCTGGTATGAGGATTCCAAGTTAGACGTTTGTCTAAGTGGAGTCCAAGGTATCGAATTTGTTCAACAGGGATAAGTGGGTATTATTAAAGGATACTGTAGGCCAAGAGGACATAGGTTTACGACGAAGGGTAAAGGTGATTTGATGGGATTTTCTCCATTTTTGACACTATTCTTCAAGATTTACATATTTAGTAGATAGGAATTATTATAATTTTATGTTATATATTATATAAAATATGTTATTGCAAGAATGTTTAAAGATTTTTAAAATTCAAACATAAAGAAATTGTAATGGTGTAGAGATGGTTTTCCGTGATTATAATATGAAGCTGTGCAAAAGTTCAAATTCGGCCATGGAGGATGATTTTTATTTCACGGCGGGTATACGGAAAAAATGTATTCTTCTTTCGAGAAAAACGCGTTGTTTCTCTTCTGCTCGGAGTAAATAATGAATAGTCATGAGCATTAGTAGATTTTCTACCGGATAAAAATGATACACCAAAGCAAAAATCTGCTGCATCTATGAGTCCATTGACTCAGTAAGAAAGCACATAGGCAATTTATGATCCAATCATCGTAAATGGTGTTAATTAAATAAAAGGTCATTTATGTATACTGATGAACAGAATATCTCATCTTTAAACCAAAAAAAAAAAATAAATATTAATTAATAAGACCATATTGAAACCCAACTGGACATAAAAACGTTTACTAAATTTTCGAACATCAAACTTTTCTAATCCTTCGAGTATAAATCCCTTCGAACAACGGTCAATGTTCGTTATGGTTAAGTTACATACAAAATCTTACACCACGACCTTAAAATCCCATATGTCCTTGAACCTTATCATTGTAATCTTTTATCTCAATCCAAATCTAGTTGGGAACATTCCAATAATCGATGTTGGAGACAACATGGTGGAGAATTTTTTTTTTTATTATTTAATTCTATTTTTTCTTATCGTGGTTATCTATTTATTTTTCATTAATTTAATTTATCTATCTATATATTGACTTTAAAAAGAGATGATCGGGAGTTAGGATCAATTCCAAAGCTCCAACTAATTTATTCAACGGTTTCAGGATAAACTGGACCAAGTATAGGATAGCTTATGAAATGTAATACAGAACCGTTTTACCCTTTTGTTAAACAAAGACAGAATATATATATATATATTCTGTCCTTGTTGTGTATATATATATTCTGTCCTTGTTGTATATATATATATATATATATATATATATATATATATATATATATATATATATATATATATGTATATATTAATATGAGGACAGTTAGATCTTGAAATTTATTCTCCCACTAAATGTAAATGTCCAATGGACAGAGACTAGGTGTGCCTCAGAAGGATCTCTCGACACCTGAGTTAATCGGTGGATATTTATTTTTATGTTATCTAATTTAGTTCACTTGCTTTTGAATAAAATGAATTCGAATGTTTTAAGCGTTCATTAATATTAAACTATTTATCAATGCATTTATAAATTGAAAAATATAATTAAGGAAAGGATACACAGGAACATTTTTTTTTTACAAGGGTTGGTGGCTGTTAAAGGACTAGCAGCAACAGGACAAATGTTTATACTTCTTCGCTAGCAAGATAGCACGGCCAATTTCCTTCAGTAAATAAGGCTTTTTCTTATCCTATAGGGCTTCAAAGTGTCATAGGCACTCTTTTCTAGGCCACCCTTCCAACAGTATAAGCAAAGAAAATGGAATTCCTCAGAGCCCCTCTTGTAATCAGATCTTAGAGGCGTATATATATTCTATTTATAGAAGAGTGAGACGAGTTGATATTTATATAATAAATTTATTTATGTGTGAGAGAAACCGTTGCAGACTTCTACAGTAAAAATCATCGATAACTTGTCATTTAATTTAATTTGTTATTTATTATTGTTATATACGTTAAATATTTCAACAAATTGATTATGGCATATGCATAGTAAACAGACATTAATGTATATGAATAAAAGAATGATAAAAAAACATGTTTTTTTCTGTTATATACAATTGAATGAAGGCTGGCTCTATTGCAAACATTATTAAATGAAGCAAACAATAATTAATAACAGAAATATATAAATGAATCGGAGAAATGTAGTTATGAAAAAAAAAAGAAAATAAATAAAATATAATTAAAAAAAGACAACTGTAGGAAAATAGAGAGAATCACTTTATTATCATAAAAGGGTTGTTTATAGGGTTTATTATCAATTAATTACATTGGGTTGCTAAAAACACTGCATACTTATTAATCACTACAGGCAATTTTTTAAAAGTAATATACAATTATATACGATTAAAAATATGTATGGGCATAGTATACAATATTTTTTTTATATTTATATATATATATGTATTATTTTTTTAAATTTTGCATAAAATAAATGGACGATAAAATAATTTTTTAAAAACCTAATAATATATGATAATACTAATATGATACGGCTTCCTATTACTTGGGTAAAAATAACAATATGCAACAATACAAACAATGATCAACCTTCAAATGTTTTTTTCCGATGTCGTCGAATGTCCGTGAACCACAAGTGGTTATCTAGGGACTGAAAAGTGTGCAAGAGGAAGAGAAGGATATCTTTTGCTTAGTGAGGGTAAACTTGGGAGCAAAAATAAACAAAATTTATTTATTTTTTGTATTTTTCTTTCTCCTGGTAATAATATCCGTTAGACAAATTATCTCAATGGTTTAAGGCTTCTTCTGAAATTAGAAATATGATTCTCCTCATTTGTTTATCTCTTTTTTATAGTTCTAATTATTCATCTGCGCCTGTCGACAAACGGTTGACAACCACCAGGTGACCTTATGAAAATAATGGAAAAGAATTGTCAGGCGTGGCGAAGGATAGCACCCTTTTTTTTCTCTATCCTTCCTCGTCTTTTAGGCTATAGGGGGTTTTTCCGGGTTAGGGGGTGAGGGCGGAGGATAAATGTCATAGTTAAAAGCCCTCCCCTCACCGGAACGAGAACTCGTAGTTATTTTATCATCCATAACTAGAGTTATCACTGTTCGGTGCTTTGTAAACGCGTTAGACCACTCGACCATCCCGTTCCCAAAGAAGGATAGCACCTAGCAGAACCACTCCTCTGGCGCGATTCAATTACCATGGTTTGTTAAGGAAGGAGGTCTCTCATCCAGGTCCTCTTTAATCTCCTCCTCGTATTGATGAACTTTTCAGCTGAGGCTATATCTCTTATTAGTAGAAATAGAAATAGAAATAGAAAAATAACTTTATTCTGGGACACAGTCCCTTGAGAATAACAAATTATGACGTTAGTATGTATAACCTCCAATGTTTAACCTCCAATTATTGAGAAATAGTACGTTAGTATGTCCGTGTAGATTTGCATGAAATCGTTTGTGTGATGAGTCCTCATGTGTTTGTCAAATATTGGCAGGTGCAAATAAGTATGTAGGGTTCTGTTAGTCACTTACCAAGGTGCTTTAGTTGCAAATAGTTATAATTTTGATTGGAAAATGTCTCTTCAATAATAATTTTTCAACGATGTTATTATGGAAATATGGCATTTTTAAAATATGAGTTTTTATTTAATGCATTTAAATATTTTTACTGAATATGACTAAAAATATAATGTTTAGTTTATTTGCCATGGTGATGAAGTTTTAGCTAGGTCATCGTTTCCTGCTCGGCTGCCGATGCCGGCCGAGCTCTGCCCGGACTGCAGTGCTGCCATTAGAACATCCCTCTATTTCTTCCCTTTTATCTTCACTCCCTTACTGGAACCCCCTTACTAATCTCGTTGCGCCATCTATCCTTACTGCCTCCATTCCACACATTTTCCTCAAGATCTTCACCCATTGTGTTCAAAGGGGCTCTTGGAACTGAGATATCTTCTTTAGGAAATGTCACGCTGAAAGCTGTTTCCAAGGGATTGTTCCAAGAAGATGTCAGCGTCTGCGGAATAAGCATTCGTTATTTTTACCGTGAAGGCGTTTGTAAAAAGCCATTTCTTTTACATTGCAATTTTATGTTAAACTATAAAAAAAATCTTTAAAACCTATTTTCAACCCTCAAAGTATTGCAATGTCAAATTAGTATTCTTTTGATAAATAACTTCTCTCAAGGTATAATACTTCTGTTTAACCTCCAATTATTTCAAATACACTGTTATAATAGTATTTGCTATTTCTGTCTTTGCTGTTGTAATAAGATTAATATACTCCAAAAATATTCTGTAACTATTTTCGCATTGGTAGATCCTTTTCCGTCTCTCAGAAGCTATGGATTTTGATGAATTATGTATCTAACGAAAGAGTGACGAATCATCGTAACATCTACCCGACATGCCAGTAAAAAAAAAATTATGAATGAGAAGAAGTTCTAGTATATTTAACAGAACCTTCGCTGTTTGCTCCATTTCTTGTAGTTAATATGGCCCTAAATTCTTGCTAATTTTCTTGCATATTGGTAGATGGAAGCGTGTTAAAGTTATCACACTTTTAGTGGTTTTTGAAAAAAACATCCAAGGATCAAAGAACAGTTATGGTTTTTTGAGATGAAAAATATAAATTTTTACTCTGTTTCTTCTTAGAAATATATTTGAACCAACATTTTCATTGTATGTTGGTAGGTAAAAATTGCTTCAAATTTACAAATTTCTAATAGATTTCGATGATTTTTTCTAATTGTGAATTTAGTAAAAATTCAAATAATCATGGGTGCAGTAAACAAAAACCAAAAATATTCTTTTAGAGTTATTTGCAAATAAAGTTTCTTTTCCTTCATAAATCTTTTCCTGTAATGTGGGGGGAGATGTGTCTATTTTTCCCATCTGAAGGAGGAGAGGATCTTCAAAATGAAGGGTCAATCATTAGACTTGATGAAGAATTGACGAAGATATGGCTTAGTGACAAAAAAGAAACAAACAACACCTTTGATAAATAATATATGAAGATATATTACAAAAAATAATTAAATATGGAATTACAATTTTCATTTTTTATCGAGTACTATCTTAATTTTGAATGTTCTAAAATATAACTTGAAAGATTTAATGCACTCCATGTGTGATATACCGCTACTTAAATTTACGACCTGTTAGTTGAAGCATGCGAGATATCTGTGACAGGATGTTAATAGCATCACGGAATGTAAAAATTAGAGACGGAATATATCTTGAATTTTAAAATCGGTTTCTTTTTTTCCTTTTGTTTAAACTAAAAGCTTAAATTATTCACACATTATATTACACTGCTCATATTTATAATATGATTGTTTTTATCCCGATAAAGGTCCGCGCTTGGCGCGGATTTCTTGGCTTTCGTTATAGCTACACCGATTGATTTCTATACTTTAAACATAATTAATTTTAAGTGTAATATTCTTTACACTGTTATTATTACTCTGACACTTCAAAATAAAAAAAACAAAAACATATCATGTATGTTTATATATTGGGTGGCTTTGGGAAAATGCAAGCAACTTTTTACATATATTACTACAGTGATCAATCAGGGAAATATGTCTTTGTAGATTTAAGAGTGCTATTTCAGAATCTGATGTGGATAATAAGACGGCGATATCATCAGCAAATGTTGCCAGGAAGTTATCTGGATGACAGGGATATGAGCAGTAAAGAGGATATAAAGGACGGGACCTAAAACGTTATCTCGAACACCGGCCTCAACTAATAGCGATTGGAACATTTTGTACCGCAACGAACTTGAAAGGAGTGGAAGGCTGGGTATAGTTTTTATGGAGTTGGGTTGGTTTTTATGGATAAGTGTAGGTGACTAAAGTGCTCTCGCTCAATCACCGCTGGCTTTAGTACCAGTGACGTGGTTTACTCTATCTGCACTACAATATTAGGGAAACAGGAAGTAAAGAAGAAAAAAAACTTAGCTCTGTTTAAAATAACATTTTTGCCCGTCCTTTTGTATGGTGCAGAGAGTTGGACGGTCCTGGACAAACATGCAAGTAAAGTAACGGCCATAGAAATGAGATACCTCAGGAATGTTCTTGGAAAACCTAAAGACACCGCTGGAGGAACGAGAGGATAAAAAATGAACTAAACATAAGGCCTGTAAAACAAGCTATGGAGGAGCGCCAACAGAAGTGGTTTGGCACGTGGAAGTGGTTTGATGTGTACAGGATGGGAGATAGCCGAAAGGCAAAATGATTCTTAAAAGCAAAACCAGAGAGAAGACCACCTATAGGCAGGCCCAGGCTGTTGTATTGTAACTACATGGGGATAATCCAGCGAGCCAGAGGTAGCATCGTGGTGGGTATGCGAAGGAGGGCCAGTGACAGGGATCAGTGGACGAGATGGGCCATGGTTGTTCCTCCACGCTGATATCACTAAGGAGGTTGCAAAAGAAGAAGACGTGGTTGTGTGAGTAGCTCAGGGATCTCCTGGAGTCCGATGGTTGTAGGAACAAATCTGGTTTGTTGAAAATGACCTGTATGCCATCACACATAGATATTCCTGAACTTACACTAATCCATTATCGTAATCACTCAAAACATATTTGTTTGGCACAGAAGAGCCATGGTTAGTGGTTTTATCACTAACTGTGAGTATAGAAGTCTATTGCTGAGAGCATTGAAGCCACTCCTGGATATTATTTTCTTTATTTATTGAAAACATCAAAAAAGTTTCTTTCTATTTTTCCGGGTTGCTTTATGTAACGTAGGGCTATTATTATTCCCCTTTCTTTAGATTTATTTAATTTATCACTATAATCTACAATAAATAGTTTATTTTAATTTTTATGAGACTAAGGCTTCATGGAAATTCAGGAAACAAGAATCACTATGGCTAGAATAAGCTTGGGTCCATGCTTTATGTCAAAAACAATGCATTTTAAGAGTATGATGTCCGCGTCAAAGTATATTAAAGAATTTATTCTGTCTTGTTCCGTCGATTCTTGTAACCATTTGTTTTGAAACCTCCTAATTTGTTCAATGATTTTTATTCAAATTATAGTAAGATTTTGAGCTTTGAAATTATGATTCATCACTTCTTATGATGTTCCTCTTGATTGATACCTCATTCATTATATTTAATATATTCTGAGAACCAAAAAATTTATTTATACTTCCGTATCACTAATACCAGTGAAGTGGCTGAGGGAGAAGCGTAGGGATCTCCTAAGCCTCCCTTTTCCCTCCACATGTGGAGGGGACAGGATTGGTTCGGAGATCACCTGGCAAATTATAAATAATGTATGTTTTATATAAGGTGTTTATTTTACTTTTATTTCTATTTTTATTTACTTATGTGTATATATATATATTTTTTTTCTTTACTCTTTCGTTATTTCTTCTTATTCTTTTGTTATTACTTTATTTATTTATATTTTTGTATATACGGTATGAATGCAATCTCTGAACTCTATTATAAGTGTCCTTAACTGTGACAAATTGTAATATTTCTGAATAAAGTGTTTAAAAACTTCCGTATCATACCTATATAGTGTAGATAATTTTGTTAAATTATAATATTTGATTTACAATAATAGTAACTGTAGAAAGGAATGTTGCTTTGTAACAATTGGTTAATTTTTTTTTTAAATAAATATTTTATGGATGGTTCCTAAAAAAATTCGACCTTACCCGGCAGAGGCGAAACGGAAATGGAGATCGGCCGTTGGGGAAATGGGTGAATCGATTCTGACAGAGCCGCGTTCTCTGGAACCAATCGCAGTAATTAGCTCTTCCCCCGGCGGTTTGTACTGGGAACAGCTGTTGGGAGTGAATGGATAGTTCTGAACGGAGCATTTGTATCAGCTGTCGGCTAGATCGATAGTTCGCCGGCAAGTTGAGCTCTTAGTGGGAGTGCTCAGGCAACTTCCTCAGTACAATGGATCAGTTACCGTACTATCACCTGCGTCATTAAATCTTTGATTCGACAATATGAATACACAAAATACCGAGCGGGCTAACGCGTGTGTGAAATACGCGGTTGACAACCTGATAACCGAAGTTGGAGACAATAAAAATTACGAGTTCGTGTCTCGGTGCACAGGGGGTCTTTTAACTGTGGCAGTAATCCCTCGCCATCACCCTCTGCCTCGGGTAAACTACCGTAGAATATAATACGTCCCTAAATTAGATAAACTGGATAAGAGTTCGCGTCCCGGTGTCGGAGGAGTCTTTTAAATCCTCGCCCACACCTTCTAGTCTGGGAAAAAAAAGATAAATTGGATAATATGTTCCTAAATTGGATAAAGGATTTTATAACCCTTATCAAACAGAAAATTAAGACAAAATGAGAACAGATATGGTCAAATGTAAAGATGGTTAAATGGTCAAAGTTAAAGGTGACGTTTCCGCTTGGGCTTTGTTTAATAGGAATAACCGCAGAGAGGAAGTCATTCTTACGCGCCTGCGTATAGGTCATTCAAGCTTTACTCATGGATACCTGATGGCCCGTGATTCTTCGCCAACATGGCGAACCTGTGGGACTCCTCTGACAGTGAAACACATTTTAACTGAATGCAGAGCTTACTAAACATTTACACTATCTTGTTTCTACACAAACGATCTACACTTCATTTTACAGGACAATATGAATGAAATTGATAAATTATTTTCTTTTCTGAAATTTTCTAAACTCGAAAATACAATATAATTCTGAATGAACATAAGGCAATAATGACCCTAGTGGTTGAAGCCTTAAAATAAAAAAATAAAAAAAATTGGATAAGTCCCACGTTATTGATAAATATGGTCAATGATCCAAGTTATAGTAAAATGGTTGTATAACTTGAACTTTTATTATAGTATCGGTTCAACTATTGACTGTATTGACTGTACTTATTATCAAGTTGTGATTTATTCAATTGCGGGTAAGTCAATTTGGGGCACTGAAGTGGGTTACAGAGGTTCTCCAAAACAATCATTTATGAATAATAATAATAAAACCAATTTTGATTATTTATTAGGTCAATCTTATATAGGCCCATATTATTGAAAAATCAAATAAATTGATCAAATTTTTAATTAAAATTTATTTATTTATAAATGTCATTTTAACTTGAAATATTTTGAAACCAATTAAAAGATGAATTGACACCATATATTATTTCTTGTTCCTTATAACAAAAAAAAATCAGTAAAAATACAGTTAGCTAAAAGAACAAATTGCATATTAAAAAAGTAATTAAGTAATAAATAAATCAAATCTCGGTAGTAAAACAATTGAATTAAAAAGTAATTATAATTACAAATCTCCTCATATTTCCAAGCAGCTTTCATCACCTACACTGCTGCTACTTACAATATTGCTGTTAACTTGGATCTTCATATGTTCTGTGAGCACGATGGATCGTTGTAATAGCATCCTGATACGTTCAATTAATTTTTTTTTTATCTCTTAAATCAGTATAGTGGTCACTGATTGTATTCTTATGTATCGTAACTGATATAAAAAATATTATGTAAATTATTTCTATGAAAAATTATGGCAATGAGCTCAGTAAATATGTAAAATGTATGATTTTTCAAATTAAATATATAAGAACTAATATGATGTTCTCCGGTGTTTTGGTAAAGTTAAATATCTTTTACTTTCACTTACCTATATATAGTAAGGGAAAGTATTGCGATCGTGAACATTTTCAATTCCGAGTTTTCAACGGAAATACAGATTTTAAGGTCCTGTGAGTTCAAATAACCAAGGATCGCAAAATGTTTGTGTGTAGGTATGTTAACAGTCCAGTTCAAAAATGAAAATTCCTACCTTAGTGAAATATCATATTTAAGGTTCATAAATGCCTGGGATGTTACAGTAACGATTTCATCAAAATCGGCTTACCAGAAATGTCACTTAATTTCTTCGATTTACATATTTTTACGATTTTCTCGAAAACGGCTCTAACTATTTTGATAAAATTCATTACGTCAAAGTAAAATTAAGCAGTTTTAATATATGCAGGTATTATTCTCTTTGAAATTCTCTGATAGGGTTTAAATGCCTACTTTTACCTTTAAAGTATCTGTAATTTTCACTATTTAAAATTATTAGCCATTTTGTTTCACATTGCAACTTGGTACAAAAAATGGTTAAACATAAAATATGAAAGAATTTGATAATTAACTTAAGGTGAATTAAGTGATCGTAACGGACAACGTTGTAATTCAGGAACCGGAGAAACCCGAATGTCGCCGACCTCGGCCGAAAAGTTAAAATAGCCTTCCATACAAGACATGCTTAATGTAATACGGACTCCTATAATATTATATACATATACATATGCGGTTTTCTAATGCTAGCGTTGTTATTATTGAATATTTAATTGTATGGATTACAGCAATTCAAAAATTAAAATTCGCATAAAGAAATAAAAATTCCAAATAAATAATTAAAATGTACAGCCGTAAAAGGAAATGGTTATTCACACACACACGAAGAAAAGTAATACATGAAACTGATATGGAAAACATGCGGTAATTAAATGTTTTAAATAATATTTCGTATGGTCTATAATTTTTACATTCACTTCCTTTTGTCTAAAAATACTTATTTCTGCTATGAAAAGGATGGTACTGAATGTTGTGTGATGCGCGCACCACACTAGATTTTTTAGTTTGTGCTCCTGATCTTCATTTCCTGTTCGATTCCAAGAATATTATTTATTACTCAGCTGGAACTTTTTTTTTATAAATTCAGGCCAAACATTTTAAAAGATTTATTTCTATGTTTCAAATCAATATTTTAAAAATAAATCTCAACTTGAAGGGGTGAGATTTATTAGTTTCTCGCTGGGACGTTCAAACCAATCGGCCATTTCTTCTGTTAAGTACTTTTCTGTTAATTCTAGTGTGTGATATACACGTTAATTTTCTTTTTGAAAAAATTATTAACATAATTTTATTTAGTTTATAAACTAAATTTAAATAAATATCATTATGAAATATTGAATGTTCAGTTTATTTTTGACAATCGTGCAGCTGATATTTTCTCGATATAAATATTGATATTATTGACATCTAGCTAAAATATATTCGTGAACATTTTTTTAATGTATATTTTTTCTAATGGCTTCACGTGGCTGTATTATTATTATTATTTTATTTTTTTGTCAATTCTTTATGCAAATATTCTGTTAGACACCTCTACAGGATTGTTGGAACGAGTGGTGGATGCTTCGCATGCCTTGTTATATATCAGATTTCAGAGTTCACAGCATATGGCGCTAATTGGTCCAAACCAATTGTGAAACGGTACTCACTGAACTGAATCAAACTGTATACCCCGTTCGTTACAATTTATTCACTGAGGAACATTAATAAGGTAACGAATCTCATCGATAAATGGCTACAAGTTTAATATAAATAAGGCTGTTAACATTGAGTCTAGCTTGGCTAAAAAACTAGATTAATAATATCTAATAAAAATGTTTGAATTTTTTTTTTTTTTTGCTTATCCCTAGTTTCATTGATGTTACGTTTCTTTCATATGGTTAACATGTTCCTTGTAATGTATCTTGCTGAGCCTTTCTTAGTTCTGGTTATCTTTATTTCTGGACTTTCAATCTGGGTGATGGGGCTCACCTCTATCTTCATAATTTTCTTAGGACTAACTTATAATCTAGCTTACATCTATATTTTGCCATCGCTGAGGAGCCGGCGGAAATGTCATGGTATTGAATTCTTCATTTGTTAAATATTTTAAAGAATCATAGAATTTTATTATTCTTTTGTTTATGAATTCAGATACGCTGAGTAAATTTAAGAAGGCGTGAAGTCTATCTGATCTTTGTTTTTCAAATGAAGTATTTTTAGCTATTCTGATTAAAATTCCATTTTGGAATCACTGAAGTCTCTTGCTTGTGGAAATTGGGGACAATAGAGGAGCACCATAAAGAAGGGAAGGGCGAAGGATGCTTTTGTAGATGAGTAGTTTTAACCTGAGACTGAGGTTTGAGATTGTGAGGAGGTGACTGAATTTTTAGGATTTTTGTCTAACTTTAGGTAGTTTTGAAGTGCTATGTGTGTCAAATTTCATCCCGAGATAGACTAAATTATTTGATATTTTGTTGTATGAATCACCAACTCGAAATTTTGTAGGTAATTTTTTCTTATTTTTTTGAAACGAAAATATAATACAATCGGTTTTTGTAGAATTTACTTGGATATTTAACAATTTAAGTTCATTTTGTATGACATTGCAGGTTTCTTCTGCTTGTTTTAATTAGTGTTGCCCAAAATCGGTCTTGGTCTTGCACTTTGCAAGACCAAGACCAAGAGCGGCTAACTGTTCTGTTGCAAGACCAAGACCAGGTCTGGTAAAAAAAAAAAAAAGATTTTATATAATACTCGACCATCATAGTTACTATATGTTAATAATTTTTATTAACAAATATACTTTTGGATTTAATCCTCTAATTTTTCATTCGAACTTAGTTAGGTTTCTCCGATCTAAAAAAAGACAGTAATATCTCTATACTAACAAGCTAATAATTAACTGCAAGACTGTTGCGAGACTCTTGCGCAAGACCAAGACCATGGCAAGACTGAGTTTGCAAGACCAAGACTCGTCCTAGTCTCGCATTTGGGCAACACTAGTTTTAATGCTTTTGAAGCGTTCATGCTGCTACTGTATTTAGCAATGTCGTCTCCATATGCCAATAAAGATGACTTCGTATAATTTTTGCTAATTATGTCAGCAGTGTAAATGTCGAACAGAGTTGGTGAAAGGACTGCACCTTGCGGTACTCCACATGTCAAAGGTATTGCATTCGAGTAATATTAAATACATAAATTATTGTAAATTATTAATGTACATAAATGTAAATTATTAAATACATAAAAAGTTTATATAAAATAATTTAATTCATAGAATATTAGCGGGAAAAGCAACGAAATGATTTTTTTTTTAAATATTTTAAAAGGAAAAAAAATATTAATCAGTCTTCCTGCGTACAAAATAGTCTTTGAGAAACGAGAAAATATATATATTTTTTAAAGCAAAGTAAATTGCTATCGGTTCTCGCTGAGTGAATAAAAAGCCTAGCTTCGGCCGAGTGTTTTCACCAGAGGTTTTATCGGTGAGGGTTTTCTCCGCGGAGCCTGTAAAAATAAGCTTAATTAAAAAGCTCGGGAAAGCCCTCAAATGATGTTATGAAAGCCTTTCAGAAGAAACGGCACATTGAAAAATGAAAAAAAAAAATAACTTTCTGCTTACACAATACCTTTGGAAAGGTATATTTCGTTTATAGATGGAAACATCTCCCAATGAATAGTTTTCTTTGTTGGAAGTCTGTTCTAAAAATTATTCATATTTTTAAAAATTTCTATCATTGTGCTTGGTACATATGGTATTATATTGGTTTAGAAAAAAAAAAAATTAGACACATTAGTATATTTACGAAAATATGAACTACGATAAATATTAATATATAAAAAAAATACACCATGTAGAGTTGTATACAGGAAAAAAAAATAAATGGGAAAAATGACAAACGATTTTTTTGAACTAATTTTATTATACGCTCATCGATAAATAATAAAATAAATTAATAATCGACAATAATAAATAAAAAATTATTATTTCTGTTTTTTTAATATTTAAATTTAGAGAAGAAAGTTGAAAAAATCAGGTTCACCGATTATTCACTATCATGTTTTGCTGAAAAAATTTTTCGTTATGATTGGAGTGTTTTTTTTTTACTATACATTGTAATATATTTTATACCATTTTGTGGGGAATAAATAAGAGGAATTAACCTCCTTGTGAAATAAATAAGATATCTGGTTAAATCGTCGGAGTAATTTTAATCTTGGAAGAAACCAAAACTTCTATCACATTAAATTTTTAGAAAATATATGAGTACAAGATCGTTTTAACTGGTTCGAAATATAAAAGCTAAACTCAGATAATTTACAATCATTTTTCCGCAAATATATAGTGGGATAGGGAATTTTTTATTTATTTTAAATTTACCGAACCAGACGGTTTTATGGATTATGAGGCAGTAAAATTTCAAATCATCATTTGCTTTCACTTTAATTGTCTCGATTGCGGAAACAAACTGCATCGAGTTTTATCACACTTCAGTTAACAGTAAATTGGATTGCTTTCATGAAAAAAAGTTTTAAATCTTTTTTTGTTAAAAAAAGAAAAACTATTTTCATTATCCAGCTCATTTTCTACTCAGGAGCGGCAGTTCACTTCTTTATATCTCCCTTAAGTGTTTTCTTTACAGTTAAGGCTTCAGTCTGGACTGTATAAAATTGCCGGTTTTAACCATATCGTCATCTTTAGAGCTTATGAAAACTTTTTAGATAAAAAAAGTTTATATTATTTTTTCAACTAGCTACTTAATATTTTCAAAAGCAGGCGGTCCATCAAAAGAAGTTTAATAACTTTGGAAAAGTGATTACAGAAAGTTTAATAGATGTAGCTTTTACTTTGTCGACTACATCTTTAATCAAATGAAAAAAATAAATAAAAGAACTGCAATAATTGCAATTAATAGCTTTGTAGGACCAATGACTAAAGTTATGATTATTATCATATATATATTTTTTATTTATTAGTGGTACATATTCCTGGCTTACAATAAATTTGCCATATACCTCGGTATTCAGCAAATATGATATTAATGAGAATAAATAATAGCATAAAAAAATATAATATATTATATAATATAATATAAAAAAGTGTAATATATAATATACCTTATATTATATATTCTAATTTATGTATATGTGTAGTTAGCCTAAGGAACATTTTGTTCCATCTAAAGCAACCTAGGTTAAGATATAATAATTTTTGTATTATAATAATATAAGATGAAGTGAGAACCACACATTTCATATGTTAAATATAATAAAAAAATTATTTGATTACGAAACACAAAAGTTGTCATGGTGGCATTTAGGAGATAGTTGTGAAGAGCAAAATCAAAAGCTCCTTTAAAACCTTCTGTATGACGTCGAAATGTGGTTTCAAAAATAGAAAATTAAAAAAAAATTTCCCTACGGAAAGTTTCATGTCTGACTGTAACTATAGACAACCAAGTTCCCTTAAAAAAATTCTTATGATATCTCATACTATAGTTAGACGGAAAATTTTCATCATAGACTCAAAACATAGAAATGTTTTTTAAATTTATTTATGCAGAAATATTACAATCTGTCACAATTAAGGAAATTTATCATAGTGTTCATAGAGCATATTCACACTCTAATAGAAAATAAAAAATCAATAAATAAATACAAAAAAAAAAAAATTTATAAAAACTGATCAGACGAGACAAACAGCAGTCACATCTCTTGGATTACAGATCTCCACTCAACTTACAAACTTGACTTCTTTTGATGGACGGAGCAGAACTTTGGGATTTCACAAAACGTCCACTGAAACGAAATTCAAACCGCACTATCCAAAATATTTAGAAAAATCGAAAATGCATCTTGGTTTATTTAAAATTGAATCATGAATAATGACGTGAACGTACCAACAGTAAAATACTACATATATGATAAATAATCCGCATTTCGCTCTTCAAGCCTTAACTATCCAAATCCATTTGTACTCTATCTTTCTTCCCGATATTCTTCTATCTTCTTCATCCCTGTTAACCGATCAGCCTGAAGGAAGATGGCATGTTATTATCAAAATAATTAGTTTTTGCTGAGCTAAATTTTAAGTCAGAGTTTTTATAATTTATTTTTATAAATGATGCGAATATTATATCTGAGTATCACTAACGAAGACTATACAACAATCTTAACAAGAAATCATAATATCTCGTAATAAAATTTTATGACTGGTAAACTCAGCAGAAAATTCGACTCAACCAAGATAAATTACAACATATTATTTTTACTCTTCGAAATGAAACTTGCTATCCTATTAACCTCAACAATGTATAAATTCCTCAGACAGACAAAGTTCAATATTTTGGACTGACATTTAATAAAAAAATGACATGGGACTCACATATCAAAAACAAAACAAACAACTAAATCTAAGATCACAATAACCACATTGTTGATCACCTAGGGCTCTTAACCTAACCTAACCTAAGATTATTTGGGGTGTTCATTAAAAAAAAAAAATGTAAAAATAAATAGATTATATTTATTTTTGCCGACAGCCCAAAGTTCATGCCTTTATCAGGGCTAAGAAAAAAGACAGATAATATGTATGAGAAACTATTAATTTAATGTTAATAGTTTTGTTTTTAATGATAGAAATAATTAATAATTTAATAGTATTAATTTTAAGTTAATATTTTTATTTTAAGTTAATAGTTTTAATTTTAATTTTAAGTTAATAGTTTTAATTTTAATAGTTTCTTATACCCCTGGTTATCTGTTTTTTTTAGCACTGATGAACGCCTGAACATTCGGCCGAAACTTCAGCAAAAATAAAAATAAATATAATTTTTTTTTCTGAACACTACAACTAATCTTCTTTTCAAAATAAAAAATAATTTAATTAAAAAAAATTACTACAGAAATAATCCTATCCGTCCTTAGCGACGTTAGTATATTTGCATAGCTACTTAAACACGTTGGTGGGTTGTTAGTGGACTTGAAGTATATAAATATTGACAGTTGATTTAGTTGTCGAGTGCCATCCACTACAAGTTACATCTCCTTGCAAGTTTCGTCTCATATATCTACACATGTCACATTTAACATCAACTTGAATCTGTATATCCAAACATATAGAAAGTAAATTAATGTAGTGCTTGGGTTTTTTTATAAAGGACTGTCTTTCGTTAATATATAATTTTTTTTTTTAATTTTCCCTTTATAAATGTATTTTTAATGACTTCATGGGCTTTATTTCTGTTTTAGTTAACAATACTGTTAACTTAATATGTGATAAAGAATATTTCTTTTTACTATAATTTCTTATAGTTCAATCTTATAAATAAATATGCTTAGTTTTCATTATAATTATTAAGGAACGTTTCGGGAAATCTCTGTCCCCCTCTTCAGCACATAATATGCTTCAAAATTGTTAAACAAATAAATAATAAGTATTGTCAATGGTCCAAGTTATACTGATTAAAAACTGGAAAATGAAATCCCGTAAGTAGAGGGAAATTTTTATAAAAGTGGAAGTAGACTTCAAGAGCTGCAAAAAGTTTATATAAACAATGGGCCAATTTTCAGCAGAAAAGTAGGAGAGAGAGAATCACTTTATTTTTATAAAATGGTGCTGCCCAATCATATTGGATTGCTACAGACGCAGCATACACATCAATCATTATGGACAATTCTTAAAACTAATATACAAAAATACAATACATTTTTTAGATTTCTTTCATTCATTCATTAATATTCTATTTCCCTTCTCTCTCCTTATACATTGCTCTTATTGCTTCTCATGTTTTCTTCTTTCTCTTCCTTTCTAACCTAATTCATTAAATACGAAAATACAGCGGACGTGTTCAATGAATAATATGAAAATGTTCTAATATATGCATTCCTCTCCCATGAACAAACTCTCTTCCTATCCGCTCCCAAGCAGATAGTGGTGAATGATTCCAAGGGAGTTGAGGATTATACCCTCTGCCAACCTTGCCACGTATTTTATTTCTCTCCTCGAGAAGCCTTGTTGCTCCTTGTTGAAGCTCCTTGTTGAGTTTGGTATCGTTCCGCAAGCTCCAAATCAAAGACCTTTCACGTAGAACTCTCTCGGCTCGAATCTCTCGCTGAACTTTTCATTAAGGAATGGGATGCATTTATCATATGTTTGATTTTTTTCCTTTCCACTTTGCTTGCCTGATCGAGGTCATCGGTTTCATATCTCACGGTAGGATCCAAAATCATCACTGACTTTCCCGTCTTAGGAAAGGCTACGATGTCGGCATATCGGGTGGATCCATCCGTATCAATACAATATCCTTCCTCGAAACAGGTGTAATCCCTTTCTCTATGGAGCCTCATCAATTCATGTTTTACTCTGTGGTGAAGGCTTGTTATAAGGGGGGAGTTGGAGCATTTTCCAAGCAAATGTACTTTTTAAATTTTCGTAAACTAATGACACATTTAAGTAATTAACAATTGCTCCATTAGCTATTGTAAACTAGATAAAATTTATTACAAACAAAACTAGAGTTTTTCATTGTTAAATCCATTTAAAAAGAACTATTGAGCGGCTAAAAAAAAGCTTTCGTGTTAAAAAAAAGTCTTAAATTATAACGAACCATTTCACATTGTAAATAGTAATAAAAGATATTAATATAATAAAGGAAAAAATTCGGTTATTAACTAAAAGAAAAATAAAGATTAGAAATTATACGGAAACAGCCGAGAGCACCCGACCTTTGCTGATCTCCTACATTTACTGATACCCGACATCTCTCCTTGTGGGGGTCTCATATTGTTAGTTAAACTTTTATATTTAACTTACCTATAATTTTCAAAATATGTTTTACCGCGAAATGTTGAGGATCTATTATAAACCTTATAATATACAATATCAACTAATTTTAACTTATTTTTTTCAACTTTCAACTTCAACGTGATTGATGTTTTCGATAAAACTCATAATTGTTTTTTAAATGATTTTATATCGTCGTTTTTACTTTTACTTCTCTATGTATGGAAATACTTATTTGTACGCTGAGTAGGGTGGTAAATGAATATTGTATGATACGCGCACAACACTAGATTTGTTGTTATATATATATATATCTAGCTCCCCCAATGTTTCAAAATAAAGGTTTGCTATGTGAGTTTTTGTATATATATATATATATATATATATATATATATATATATATATATATATATATATATATATATAAACAAAAACTCACATAGCAAACCTTTATTTTGAAACATTGGGGGAGCTAGATATAAATATAACGAACTATGCGGAGCTTGCTGCAGATCCATTGGTGGCCTAAAATCCAAGGACGTCTAATCTATCGCGGCACGGCATACGGTCTCAAGGGCCCCTGTTTTGCATCTCTCATTTCTTACTCCAAGATAGCTTGATGTATCCTTTCTAAAAATTGTTTTAATCATTATAATTTATAATGGTGCTATTTATAGTTGTAGCTCGTAAATATGTATGCTTATCTTAGTTAGGAACAAAACTTCTTCATGTAATAATTATTCCTGATATACTTAATATATTCTGTTCCATTAAATCTAAAAGATTTTTGAAAGTGAAAACTTTTTAAGTTGCGTTTTACACTTTTTTGCGGAGAGTGAATTAGATTGAGTCGTCAGATCTCCGATGTGTAACACTCGGGTGAAGTCGGATGGAGTCGACTATTTGAAGAGTTTTTGCTTATGGATTAAAATATCTGAAAAACTGAAAATCTGACTTAATGGGCTATTATTCAAAAGTATATTTTAACGTGAAAAGAAAAATAGTGTCAACTACCAAATGACGAGTTTTATTGAAGATCTGGAAACTAAAAATCGAACCTGCATACTGTAAGCGAGCGAATTTGATCAGCATTTAATCCTCTATGGAATGAGCTATTTTTTATTTCATATTATTAAATTCGCCTTGTTGATGTTTACACATCCAAAGCAAAATCTCTTTATTTTATTTATTTATTTATTTTTACTGCTTTATAGTAGTATTGTAGGGAGTGGGGTAGATCAGTGGTAGGTTGCTGACCTTCCAATACTAAACGTCCCAGATTCGAACCTCGGCTTATAGCAGAAAATTTATTTATTTGTTTCATTAGCCGTGGGGCACACCCAGCGTCAATAAAGTGGGTACCCTTAATTAAATAATTAATTAAGGGGGAAAACCTGGCGGTTGAGCGCGATCTCGGCCAAATCACCTCCTTGCACAGCCGTTGACCTAGAAACAGTGTTTTCCCTAAATTGTACTGAACCCAAGACCCTTCATGATTTGCAGTGGTACAGGTTTATTATAGAATTGTGACACTATTGCTCATCTGATTTCTTTAATATAACTTTATGTATATACTTACGTCTTACTACTTAGGTTTTAGTTATTCTGTTTTGGAAACTGGTCTTTTGGCCAACTTTACTACTAATTTGTATCAATAATATTGTTATTCTTAAGGGACTTTTTTCCAGAATAAAATTGATATTTATATTTAATTTTTCTTAGTATCCTATGGCAACCATATCACTTTGAGACTGATCACTGATTTGACCATATCACTGAGACTTTCATCAAGAATTATGTTTTATCTTGAAAATGGTACATTTTAGGACTTTAAACTATGGAGTTCAGTACAGTTCCTTCAGAACTTGATGATCGCGGAAAAAATCTTCAAAACAAGCTATTATTTATAATTTATATTTCATATTATTAATCTCGTCTTGTTGATGTTTCACTTCTATCCTGTGGTCTAATGCACACCCCTCAGTTTTATTTTTTTATTTTTTAGAATATTTATCGGTAAAAAAAATATATTTATTAATATTGTTTGGTCAATATTAGAATTCCAGCGAAGTCGAAGATTCATTTATTTACTTTTGTAAAAGTTTCTTATTACCTTATTTTTGAGAATTATTTTTATTTACTCACTTATTACATCTGATTCGATATGATTTACCAAAGAAAAATATTTCAAATATAACTATTCAATTACTTTTCTAGTTCCTCTGTTAGTTGTAACATAACTTTAAATGTAGCTATCTTATTCAAATTAATTTTTTGTTCTAAATTTATATTCTGGTGTATTGTGAGCCTTAACGGTGTTATAATAACCCAATTAAACTTTCACTACATTATGCTGATTCTGTTAAATTCCTCTCAACTCAAGGAGCTCTTCTGATGTAAAATCAATTGAATCTCCTTTTAGGGAACCCCAGCAGCAGTAGCCGTAAGCTCCAGGATCCTTTCACCGTCTTCAATTTAACATTAAAGAATATTAAGCAAAATGGAAGGAGAAATATTTCAACGATTTTTTTCATCTCAGCAGCGTACTGATTTAATTGAGTACGCTATGTTGTACAATTGTTTTTTACTTTTCTACCTTTACTAAGCAAGGGAAGTATTGTGCGTTCGGCTGAAATTTCCGATGTTCGGTTTTCGACGGATCTATACGTTTCAGAGCTTTCTGAACACATTTTTGTTATTGGCAATATTTGTGTTCAGCACGTTAATGTTTTCTGCTGAATTGTGTTTTAAATTTCGTATGTTAGATATAGTTCGGCCAAAACTATATATGAACTAAAGTGGAAGGAAGAATGCCAAGTGGAAGGAAGAATGCCGAGAGGAAGGCCCAGAAAGACCTGCGAAGCTTCAGTCAAGGAGGGTTTCGATAGGAGAGGAATGAATTGGAATAGATGCAGTCAGCTGGTGCGGGAACGAGATAAATGGATCAAGCTCTATAAACAGGATCCTCTACTCTGATCTAGTGGTAGAAGAGGAATTGATTAAGAAGAAGAAGATATAGTTCGATATCATTATTACTAATGTCCTTATTTGTGACAAAATTTAATATTATTCAATAAATAAATGTTTTAAATAAAATAAAAAGGCTTAGTTGGACCATTTCAAAGCCTTGCGTCTCTCAAATACCAGAAAATAACATTCCAGTCAATTTAAGCTTCATTAATTAAGAACAAGAAAATTACATGTATGTGGAACCAAGGTGGCACATTCCACGTGCTATGTATTGAACATAACAAATAATCTTTTAAAATTATTATGAAGTGCCGAAAACAAAGTTGAAATATGCTGACACCAAACACATCTGCTGACATCAAAGACAGCGTCAAGGTGGAGGGCAGGTACTTAAGAACAGAGTGATGGGGAAGGCCTTTTCTTAGAGTAACTGGTAACTAGTAACGGGTTAAATAACTGATTCACTTTAGTGTCTGGCTAGTTAATAAAATAAATAATAATTTTTAGTGTGATAATTTTTACACCTGCCGAAGTTGAAAGTCAATCAAGACCATCCTTGCACCACCCTGAATATTTGTATAAAATCTCGTGGATAAAAAAGCTCGAGGTCTTATGCCTTTTTCAGGCCTTGAGGGTGCAGTTTGTCCAACACAGGCTTGGTAGATGGACTTCTCCGGACTTGGATTGGCGCTTGGCTTTGGACCAGTATATATATACTTTATTAAACTTAGAATAAAATCAGTTTTTAGTAAAAGTTATTTAAATTCTGCCACCCAGTCATATCATGATGATCACAGGTAACGTTGGCAATTAGAAAGCATGATAAACACAATCAGACTTTGAGAAAATGAATTCAATTAATTAATCCTGGACCAATCAATGTATTATAGATTCAAATTTGTATGCCTAATTTTTTTATTATTAATTTTTATTAAATATTTCTGGATAATTATCATCAATAATTATAATTAATAATTAACATCAATAATTATCCAGTGCCATCTCGAGTAATGTTTACTAAAAAACTTAGCAACTTTAATGTCATCCCTTTTGTGGGGATAATCATAGCACACATCGTTTGACTCGTTATTATTAGTGCCAGCAACATTGCTAGAAACCGTACCACAAACTGTAATATGTATAGTAATTTTTTATTACGCAGCACCTTCAAATTAACCCCTGCTATAGAGTTTCACATTTTTTAACAATGTGGATTTTTTTATTATTTTTTCCTTCCCTTTTAAATTATCTTTTAAATTTGGTTCCATATCCGATTTTCCCATTATAGTTTTTAATGTAGGATAGTCTCATAAAACTTTTCTTTAGACATTATAACTCTCACAGCTAGTGTTGCCCAAAACGGTCTTGCACTTTGCAAGGTGTATGACCAAGGGCGCCTAACTGTTGCAAGACCAGGAGTTGTAAAAAAAATTGATTTTTTTATAAAAATTAAGGAAAAATAATTACTAATACTTGACAATCTTAGTTTCTATATATTAATTATTGGTATAACCAATATACTTTTGCATTTAACTCCTCTAATTTTTCATTCAGGCTTAGTTAGGTTTCTCTCATCTAAAAAATTATAACAATATCTCTATAGCAATAAGCTAATAAGTAACTGCAATACTGTTGCGAGATTCTTGAGAAAGAACTAGACCATGACTAAGACTGAGTTTGCAAGGCCAAGACTCGTCTCGGTCTCGCATTTGGGTAACAATACTCACAGCTAAGAGGATTAAGTACTCTTAGTAAACACTAATTTACTCATACTCAAATAGAACCGGCTTTCTGTGGCGATCGATCAGGAATCAAGTCCTGGTAGAAAACATATTTTGACTCATAATTATTGAATTTTCCAAAAATGGGTGCTATGGTTTGTGAGGTGAGGCCCGAAATCATTCGGAAAAATGAGCAATTGACGGTAATACAATTATAATAGGGTGTATAAAAAACAGTGACAGTTTTTCAACCACATATTTGTATTATTATTTCTTATAAGTATAGTCCATTGTTATCTACCGTTATTAGCCATCTGATAGCCAATTGCTCGATTCCACGCTGATACCATTCTTTGGGATAGCTGTCAAAGAACATCCACGCGAATTGCACCAGATGTTTTTTTCCGTCTACTCACTCCTACGTCACTATTTATAGCATAAGGGGGAGGAAGGAGTTGTTCTAGAGACACAACCAAATCTACTGCAACCAGAGTGGAAAGGTCGAGACTCATTCCGTGGGTCCGCCACGAAAAAAAAATAATCCTACCTCATACTTGTAAGAAATACTAACAATTTGGCCAAATACTAGGAGGTGATTCTAGAAAAGTTTCCAATAAAAAAGTTCATTTGATAAATGGGGCAGTTCCGAGATGAAAAAGAGTTCAGACTAATTTTGAGTTTTTCTTAAGTTGGTCACGGATTTTATGTAATAATATGGAAATTCTCAAAAGTTGTTCACTTTAATTCAAAGGATATGCTCGTAAAGAAAAGAAAAGTTTTCTTTATTGTAATGCAACAGCCGTTTTAGTTCTCCTATAAGTTCCTTTTATTTTATTGATGTAAGTAAATTTAATCACAGTTTTCTGAAAAAAGAAATTGCCCACGATCCATTACTTAGATTTAATTGTCTTGAACAGTTTTTGAGTAATTTCTTCTTATTCAATAAAAACTGCAACAGCCAAAAAAAAAAAAAAAAAATAAATAAATAAAATTGGTGTTAACTGTTGGCCATTAAGAACTGAGACTCCCTGTACATTACGAAATATCGTGATGCTTCCATGTTGATATGGTTGTTTAAAATTCAGAATTGTAGAAAAAATAAATTAATTTAATAATATTTTAATTTATTTACATTATTTAATTGGGTTTTAATAAAGGTCCCAAAAACTATATATAATTATTGTGAGGTTTATTATTTGAGTAATGGCAACATTAGAAAATCTTTATTATGTTAAATTCAATGCATACTTGATGAATGAGAAGAAACAATGGATTTACCTGTCTTACAGGAGATTTAAAAAAAAAAATGTCTTAAAGAAGAACCAAACGTGTAATTTTTTTAAAAATATACTATGACTATTATTTTTTTTTACAATAATATATTTTTTTAAATTTTTGTACGAATGAATTTTTAATGTTGTTTTCATCTTCCAAGAAGTGAAGATAAAGGCTTCTTTGTTAGAATTTGAGTAATTTGTAAAGCCCTTAAATTGGATTTTAATTAATGACTTTCTGTCAGTTATTATTCCGTAAGACCTGGTGGGCGTTACTTACTAGCTCTTTGACATTCTAGCGCCATTACAGATTGGAAAAAAGGATTTAATTTTAATCAAAGCAAATAATACCTTTGCCGAATTAAACCAATTACAATTATTTAATTTACAACCCGTTTCTTGCTTCTTTCTACGTTTTAATTAGGATGTAGAGACACGAATAAAATAAAATTATCGAACTATTAATTTTATTTATTATTAATTTTATTGTTAATCAAATCAATTCCAGTTTATCATTCCCCTTATAAATGATAATGATTATTAGATCAGTGTTTATTATTTAGGAAATTAATTATTGTGATTAAACAGGTAGTTATCACTTATTAGAGGCTGTTAACTGAAATCCATGAATGAAATATAAGAGATACAAACATTTACGGTTTTCGATTCCTTGTGTACATTCTTCTTCGGTTTCGGCTTAAGTTGCATATCTTCATCAGGGCTACGAAAAGACAAAATAAACAAAATTATTAAATTATTCCTATTTAGAGGTGCTATTCGAAATATCCATCTCTTATTAGTTAGACCCCTTATTAGTTCGTGGGATGTGCTATGGAGCTATTGGTGTCCTGCAGCTGCACCATAGAGACCATGGTTCGTTTCAACGTGAGGTTGTAGCTCTGGAGCGAGAGCCCAAAAATCGATCTGATCGCAGGCGAAGGTTTGAATATAAATTACAACGTGTGTGTTATAAGAAAAATCAACCTTGTCTGCCATTACAGAAAAGCTGCTTTCAAAAATGGCAGCTGATTTGAAGAATATTAGGCCAGTAACTTGAGGATCGAAAAGGGAAATCCATTGCGAAAAATGTGAGAAAAGTTTTTATTTTTTTAACGTGTAGATATGAGTTGAGACGTGTAAAAAACAAAATTGCTAACCACCAAGGGAAAATATTTTACAGCTATAATAGTCCGATTTTTTTTTTCACCTTTAACTCCAAACCAATACCTCGAAGCGAAAAATGTACTCTTTAATAAATTAAAGAACGATAAATTTTGAGTTGAACGAGTACATAAACTTAATAATTTGGTTACATAGTAAGGTACAAAACCACAGTCAACCACCGCTGATTTGACCAAATTTGTCTAAAACTGAAACACATTATTATAAATGGCACTGTAATTTGGGAATGAGTTCCATAAAAGGAAAAACCCATAAGATCAAATTTGTTAAGCATCAAACTTCGTGTCCATAAGGAGACGATATATCGCGACCAACAAAGATCTTCATGACCACTGAAAAAAAAAAATCATAAGTGTAATGTTTGTTGAAAACAGCTGAAAGTGGAAGATCTACTTAACATATATCTGGATATCTACCTATTATTTACCTAATTATTTACAGCTCCGTTGTGACTGAATTTCCTTTGTTTGTCATATTGTTACAGCCACGTTTACACATTACTCAAACCATGACGAGAATGAGCCTGTAAAAGCTCCCTTGTCGTAATACACCTGTCTTCCGTCGGTTTTCCAGCTCAAACTAAATTGAACTTCTGGTCTTTAATTGTTTTTTATTTTAATTTTGTTCTGTATTTTTGACTTTAAAAAGCAACAAAAATATTATTGAATGTTTTTTTCTTTTTAAAATGAATGTAGTCGAAAGCCTGTTAATACCACGATCACATTCATTTTTTTGTTTACCAACGGTTTATTTTTATGGTGTTTGACGAACTTATTAAGTCACCTTTTGACCTGAACCTCTATAAAGCGAATACTGGTCCCGATCGTTTGGGAGAAAACATTTCGACTAAAAAATATCCCGGCCTTCACCTCTTTGCACAGACTCTTTATTCTTTTTAATGTTTAAAATAAGTAATTAATAATTTTCTTATTCAGCAATTCTTATTTTTAATTATTGATAATTTTAAATACTGATTAATTAATTAGGTTTAAATAGTAGTAACGAAATAATCAGACCACATTGTTTACTCAATAGCTGGTATGTTTCCATGCAATGAAAAGAAAAATTCAGCAATACAAATTAATTCATTTTATTATAATTTTCAATCTAATTTTGGTTAAAATAAAATGTATATTTATGAGAAAGCATGCTTAAATTATCAACTTTTAGTTATTCCATCAAATGAAAGTACTTTCCTGGTCCCAAAATACATTTACTTCGTCATGAAATGTGGTTACATTAGCATTCAAATGTATTTGTATTTCACTGTTTGAATATTCATTAAAGTTTCAAAATAGGAATGATAATTAATGACATTTGAATGCATATGTTAAGACGACAAGTATAAACACAGAGCTGGAGGTTTTTTTTCTCATCCATCACGGAAATACTATTTCGTAGATTATTTTCAATGATAAAGAAAAAAACTTGTTAAATAAATAAATAGTTATAGTTAAGTTTAATAAGCCTATTATTTAAAGAATTGTCTTTAAAAATGTCTTGTTGGCTGAAACTATACCTGGCAATATTTCAAATGAAATATTTTAAAATATAATACATTATGTATTTTGAAACCTAAGAAGTAAAATATAAAACACATTTCAATAACTGTATTTTATTTTTAAAATACAAAAAAAAGGTTTTTGTATTTTTTTCCAAGATACTAAAATAAAAAAAAAAAGTATTTTGTATTTTAAATACACAAAATAAGTGACTGCGTTGAACAGTTCCACCTTGAAGCATTGTTTAAAGACTGATTATTTGTATGAAAATTCTCCCTCGGTCCTTCACATTTTAAACATTTTTAAGGTCGATCGCCTTAAATTTATAAAATATTATTTTTTACAAAATAATTATGTAGGAGTCTAGGTTCTTATCATATGGATGGGTAGAAGAGCTAATTTTGTTATATAAACAAGTAAAAGTGTACTGACAGATTTTTTAATTGTGAAAAAACAGGCCGTTTTCGTTTTCTTTAATAATGTTTCAAAATATTTTTTATCAAAGAAAAAGGAAGAATTTAGTTTATGTAATATTTTAGAGAATCTTGAAATAAAATAATTTTACAGAAAATTATTTGTAATATAAATTATTCAGAAATAATATTAATTTGATAAAATCATTTATTTCAGATTATATTTTTAAAGTTTATTTGTGTTCTTCTTATTCCACTGTTTTTCTTAAAAAACAACTACATGTTGTTTAAGGAATTAGTAATAAAACCCCACTTCATGGGACGTATTTTGTATTTTGTTTGTTGTAATTAAAATACAAAACGTTTTCGTATTTGAAATACTTATGTTCTGAAAACAACGACTATACTTATACTTATTAATTAAAAATAATTAATTTGATACTTCTTAATTAAAATAAACTTTTTTAAATGCATAAAATTATTAAATTTAATTAATGTAATTCAAATAGAGTATTTTAAAATAATAATATAAATACTTTTTGCCCAAGTCCGTTTTATTAATAATTAATTTGTTAGTTATATCCTATATTCATTAATTAATAAAAAATAATAGTTTTTCTTAAATAAAAAAGTGTTATTCTGACCAGAGCGATTACGCATGGGGATTCCCCTCTTCATTCATTCATTGGCTCTGTAATAGCGTGCCGGAAATAACTCTCTATTTGTGGAACGTTATTTTCGAAATAAATACGTGAACGGGATTCATTTTTAATCGTTACTGTAAAAAAACAGTTATGAGCTACAAGTATCTTTTTGTATATTTATATCAATGTGTATTACCAATAATACTGTGTATATATTTATTTATTAGTAATATTGCTTACTTATAGCAATGTGAATTTTCACGGTCAATATATACTTGCCGTGTAAAATAAAATAATTGAATTTTACTTTACGGCAGTATATTGTATTTAAAATATATGTTGTATTTTAAATAACAATATGAAAACTTGTGTGTAAATTGCTATATAATGTTTTTTAAATCGATTGTTAAATTCACAACCATTTTTTGTCCATTATTTTTATAAATTTCTCTTTTTTTGGACAGTAATGCCTTGTAGATGGGCTATAGGAAACATTCTGTGTCCTAATATGAAGTTAAAGCATGTTTTTTTTTTTTTAATAATAATTTCAAATCTATAAATTAAAACAAAATTATAAAAGCTAGAGAAAATTTTGGAATAACTATAAATTCTTAATTTTTAAAGCAATACAGAAATTATTAACTGAAGTTAGTGGTTGAAATTATATAATATTAAATTATATTTACTAAATCCTATGCTTTCCGAAAACTTACAACTTTCAAATTCTCGAAATCTGGCATTTAAGATATGCGCGCTTCTAATAATCGATATTAACTATTTCAATTAAACTTAATTCATTAATTTTCGCTTTATTAATTTAGTACACATAAATTAAAAACAAGAAAAAATAAAGCATAATACATTTTGTAATAATAAATTTATTGTAAATATTATTATAACAGTATACATTTTTTTTTAAATGTATAATATATCTTGAATATTAAAAATAAAAGTATCTATTATTGTCCGAAATCATTGTAGCCATTATAATAATTTGATTATTACTATTATATCATATACTTGCATGGTATTTTGTTTGTTTGTCTGAGTACCTACATGATTTTATAGTATTTCAATATGATAATAATTTTTATATGTTTATTTTATTTATTTATTGAAATTCGCAACTATACTAAATAAATACAAGTAGTAAATATGAGAAAATCTAGAGTAATGACATGAATAGACTTGTGGAGACATTGCCCAATGATAGCACCACCTACAATAGTTATATGCTAAATTGTTTTTTAACAATATATTAATTTCCTTAAACAAATCAAATAAATGCAAGTAGTTGAATAGCTGGGTTTTAGTTAATTATATTATCATCAATATAATTTTATGATAATATAATACTAATCAATGTTGATTAGTTTAATTAATATCATAAACTTCAGGTTATTGTTTAAAGATGTTAAACCATCAGTTCATCAACGTCTAAAAATAGCGTGCTGTGGTAATTAATGTAAATATAGATGTATATATACAAGAATTTTTTACTTCTGATTTGACTTAATTTAAAGCATTAATGATTGTGCAATTACTATTGGATCTCTTCGTTTGTTTTAAATATCAGTTCATTATATGAAACTATTTTTTTTATTGCTGGTAAATTATAAATGTAATTGTCTATCAAGATGTATCTTCTATCTTTCAATTGTTTCGTGGTGTTTCCACTTCATAATTTAAAATCATTTTTTTAAAGTTTTTTTTTTCTTAACTGAGGATTTATTCATCCATGTTTGAGAGCGAGTTAAACTTCTTTTGAAATGATTTAATGAATTCGATCGAAGATGGGAGGAGGGGAGGATTAATGTAAACAAATCTTTTTCTACAACACTTTTTCCAGTGGATCACTTCCACTTCAAGCATTTTAGTAATTTATTTTGTTTAAAGTTGTAGTGTTCATCTTAAAATAATAATTATTAATATTATATAATTAAAACCATAAAATATATGAACATTTCACATCCTTCCTGTCCTGGAAAGAAAGGGTTTTGACGGATAAAGTTCCAGCCGACCCGACTGGCTCCAGAACTTCTTTCAATATTGATTCCCTTTGTCCTCCTAATGCAGGTGAGTTTACTTTAAGATCCTTGATTACTCTATGTCAGCAAATCACGAATGGGTATTTGTTATCACCTTTATATATGTGAGATGTAAACTTTTGACAAACTGATATTAAAATCGTATGTAAATTGTAATAAATTTTCCTTTATATTTGATTATAAAGCGATATGAATTTGAAATCCGCTTAATGGAGTATCGTAATTTTATGAACATATTAAAAATTTAATATTATAAAAAATAACTAATTTCACTATGAATATCACTAAAATAATGATGTTTTGATGAAATAATTTAGCTGTATCTTTATCATAATTTATTATATTATCAAAGTTTGTGGTCAGTGTAATGTTTATTTTTTCTGTCATATCTATTTATTTTTTATTGATGTATGAATAGGATTTTATCAATTTTGTGTTTTATTTTGTATTCGTAAATATAACATATATATTGAGAGAGAGAGGGAGAGTGAGGAATTACCAATATTCATAGGGTTAACAAATATTTTTATTATATTTATTATTATTGTATTTCTTATAAACAGAGTACGATTTTTTTAATTTGATCACTTTTTAACTATAACTGTCAGGGTTGCAGATTGATATTTGTCAATAAACACATATTTTTTCAGAAAAAAACATATATAATGTTAAATGCGTCCTCCATAAGTGAAGGTGAACCACGTGGAAATACAAAAAAGAGTAAACGATAAATATTTGTTTAATTCTTAAAAGAAAATGAATATTTTTATAGGCAGTAATAGTGGAAAGTATTCATCAAAGAATAATTTTTATAAGCTTATGATTTTTTTATACTGCAGTAGAAGTCTTTTTTTCTTTCCGTGTTACATAAGTCACTGACCTATAAAATGATTGATTTATTCGCCTCTGTAAAAATAAATGCTTGGGTTTCATTACATTTATGTACATAATACTTCAAATTAAATACATATATATATATATGTGTGTGTACATATTTATTTAATTTGTTTTTTTTTAAATATTACACATGAGGCGTATTCTATGAATAGCACAAATATTTGTTCTTAAAAAAAAATAAAAAGCCATATTGCTAACGTTTATGAAGCGTGAATCTTTCAGTATCGCTGGTGACTGCATATATACAATGGATTTAAATGTGATTTAACATGAAATTGCGTGATGGATTGATATTGGCAAAGTGTTGTGATGCTAAGCTAGACGCTTGGTGGCCAGTCCACAAGCATGGTGTGACGATACCCTGGCTGTGCAAATACTCTGGTGTGGCTGTCTACCTGAGGAAGGCGAGGGTGGCCGGGGGTACCATGTCCTGCGGCTCTGGGCGGGCCACTGCCACCATCCGTACCTGGGGGTGCGCATGCCTGGGGGTTTGCCCCCGTGCCGGTCCACTACAGCTTCTCTTCTCTCGGCTCCTCAGTTATTTTTGCGTTGCTTGTGTCGATATTAGATCGATCGGAATAACTCTTTTGAGTCTTTTGCACATTAGCCCCGTCACTTACTTTTTAAATAGGAAGAAGTTACTTTTTAAATAGGAAAAAGGCGGTTTTTAAATATGACAAAGTTAGTTTTTAAACAGGAAAAACTTACCTTTTAAACAGGAACAAGTAACTGTTATAGACAAGTATCAGTTACATTTGAATCAATATTGTGCTATGTTTTGGAGGCTTAAGTTTAATTCGGGATTGAATTATTGAGGATAATTACCCAGAAATGTTCAATACAAATTAATAATAAAAATCAGTAAAAGAAATTTGGATCTATAATATATTGATTGGTCCAGAATTAATTAATTGGATTTCTTTACTCAAAGGCTAGTTTGTATTAATCATGCCTTCGAATTAACAACATTACCTGTGATCATCATGATATAAATAGGTGGCAGAATTAAACTAACTTTTACTAAAAACCTTATTTTACTAAACATTTATTTCTATGTTTAATAAAATATATATACAAATTATATTTACAATAAACTAAATACATGATTGAATGAATTTAATCAATGACTGTGATTTCAGATGGACTGTTTTGACCATTATGTTGCCATGGAATATTCTAACATTGGTAAATTTATTATTGGGAATAAAACTTGGTTATGGTTAATAAAGTGGTGTAGTTGGTAGGTTTCATCGCTGCATCTCCTGATTCGAGGTCATCTCGTCAAACAAGGTCCAAACTCCGCCAATGTAGGGCCAAGGTCTATGTAGGACCGCATCTTCAGTCCCCAAGGCCGGAAAAAAACATTAGACCCCTTTTCTTACTTCTTGGGAGATTTTATACAAATATTCAAGGTGGGGCAAGGATGGTTTTGATTGGTTCAGAACTTCGGGGGTACAATTATTTTCACTTAGCCCGTTACTAGTTAACAGTTACTCTAAGGAACGGCCTTCTCCAGACCTCTCTTGGTCCTCCTCGGTGTCCAGGCAGGTACCTGAGCTCCACCTTTTTGACGATATCGTCTGATGTCAGCAGATGTGTTTGGTGTCACCATACTTTAAGTTTGCTTTCGGCACCTCGTGACAATTATAGAAGCTTATTCGCTATGTTCAATATATAGCAGTTGTTATTCTTCTATTATATAAACATCTGTTAAAAGATTCATCTAGTTAGCAAAATGAACTCGTTTAGGTTATACTCCAGTTCGAATAACGAAGAGAAAAAAGGCTCTAAGTTTTATCAGGAATCATGTGTTTTCTACTATTTTTTTGATTGTTAATAACATATATGTTTTCTGTGGATACTGATATTCAACACAACAAATCACATTATTGCTTTCATATTCACAAATATAATTTATGTATACTTTTATATATCGGCGGTTTATTATAAATATACTATGTGTATTTTTGATATAGATTAACATTATCAATGTTTAGGTTATACTCCACTTTGAATAACGAAGAGAAGGAAGGCTTTAAGTTTTGTCAGGAATCATGTGTGTAGGAATATAAGGAATAATAGGAATCATTTTCGTATCGGTATATTATGTGTTGCCTTTAATCATATAAAATATGATCTGTTAACAGATGTTTATATAATAGAAGAATAACAACATTGATTCAAATATAACTGATACATTTTTTTTTTTTTTTTTTGTTATTTGTTTATTTAGAAATATTACATTCTGTCACATCAAGGACATTTATAATAGTGATCAGAGAAAGCACACTCACACTCTATTTACAATAAAAAAAAAAAAAATAAATAAATAATACAGAAACTTAATAATAATAAATACAATAAAATAAAATAAAAATAAATACAATAAAATAAAATAAATGTATATAAACAAAAGAACTAACCTAATCATACACACTCGGGCTTGAGTGGAGGATCTGGCCATTGCCAAAACTCCAATAGATGCTTATTTACAAAAGGTCTCTGGGCCACTGCCGCTTCAACCTTCGAGGAGGATTGTAAGGATGGGTGGTGCTGGATAGAGATTGTGCAAGGGGATTTGGATGATAGGTAAGGTTTTGGTGAAATTTGGAGAATTTTTCTGGAATAAGGTCTAGGACAAATGGGATATTAAGGTCATGGTGTAGGATTTTGTTATTTACATAGAACGGAGCATCAACTATTGTTCGAAGGACTTTAGATTGAAAGGATTGAATACGTTTGATGTTAGAAGCTTTTGCTGTCCCCCACAGTTCAAGTCCGTATGTCCATATAGGTTTCAGTATTGTCTTGTAGATAAGTAATTTGTTTTCAATAGAAAGTTTGGATTTTCTGTTTAGTAGTCTGTATAGCTGGCCGTATCGTCGGTTGAGTTCTTGTCTTTTGAGTCTAGTATGTGGGTTCCACGTTAGTCTTCGGTCTAAATGAAAGCCAAGATACCGGACTGTGTCTGAGTAAGGAAGCTGGATGGAATTAAAGTGTACTGGTGGACAGGAACTGCGTCGGAGTGTAAAGGTAATATGTTGGCATTTAGATTCATTAACTTTAATGCGCCAGTTATTACACCAGTGCTCAATCAAGGTGAGGTGGTTTTGGAGATTTAAGGATGCTATGTTGGGATCAGAGTTGGATGATAAGATTGCGGTGTCGTCAGCGAATGTTGCAAGAAAAGTATCGGGATGAACAGGGATGTCAGCAGTAAAGAGGATGTAAAGCACGGGACCCAAGACGCTGCCTTGGGGAACACCGGCTTTAACGGAGTAGATATTGGAAAATTCTGTTCCACAGCGAACTCGGAAGGAGCGGTCAGAGAGGTAGGATCGGAGGACTAGGTACAAGGACTGAGGTAAATGGATTTTAAGCTTGAAGAGCAGTCCGGAGTGCCATACCCGGTCAAATGCCTGTGCAATGTCCAGAAATGCACCCGAACAGTATTCCTTGTTTTCTAGGGCTGAGGAAATATGATCAACAACTCGGAGTCCTTGTTGAACAGTGGAATGTTGGGAGCGAAAACCAAACTGATGGGAAGGAATATTTTGGGATTCTATAATGGGTAGGATTCGTTTCAAAAGGATCTTTTCAAAAATTTTTGAAAGGATTGGGAGTAGGCTAATTGGTCTATAGGATGTTGAGATATTGGGAGGTTTGCCTGGTTTTTGGAAAAGGATAATAGTGGAGTGTTTCCATAGCAGAGGAAAGTGGGTGGTGCGTAGGATACAGTTGTAGATATATGTAAGGAATATGACTGCTTTGGATGGAAGTTGTCGAAGGATTTGAGGGGTAAGGAGATCATGTCCAGGAGCTTTACGGGGGATTAATTTTTTTAATTGAAATTTCACTTCGGAAGGATGAATAGCTTTTGGGGGCAAGGAAAGTGGGATTGGTGATGTAAGGAATTCTTCTACTGTTACGGTGTGGGCAGGATGGGATTCCGGATGTGAAATAAATGTATTGGATAGGTGAATGGCGAACTCCTCAGCCTTATCTTCGTCAGATGCTGCCCAGGAGCCATCATCTCGTCGGAGGGGATGGGAAATGCGGTGAGGATTTAAGATTTTGGTAGTGGTTTTCCAAAGGGAATTGTCGCGAGAAGAAAGGGAGGATAGGTAGGAGTTGAAGGAATGTGATCTGAAGGTGGCTAATTCCAGTTTTAATTTTTTGCAGTAATAATTATAGGAGCAGCGGTCGGTAGGATGTCGGGTACGTTGCCACAATAATCTGGCACGGCGTTTGGTTTGGATTAGGTCAAGGAGGTGTTGGGGTAGAATGGTCTTTTTAGGAATTCTGGAGGAGTCTTTTGGGAAGGAAGCAGTCCAGGCGGCTTGTTGGATTGTGGTAGTAAAGGAATTTACGGCACTATCAAGGTCATCGGGAGTTTTGAGGGATATGTTAAGATCAATTTTATCGGAGATGATTTGGCGGAAAAGGTCCCAGTTAACTGGGCCCCTAATAAATGACGGTGGAGAAGGTTTGGGAACGGGTTCAAGTGAAACATTAAGGATTAGAGGACTATGGTCAGAGGAAAGTTCATTTAGACGTGTAATGGAACAATTGAGGGGACTTAAGCCGCTGTGGATAAAGAAATCAAGAAGATCAGGATTACGGTTGGGATCTGTAGGCCAGTAGGTAGGAGAGTTGGGGGAAAGGAGGTGAAAATGTTGGGAATTGAGTGCAGACAGCAGGGTTCGGCCACGAGTATTCGTGGTTCTGGAACCCCATTGTTGATGTTTGGCATTTAGGTCTGCACCCAAGATGAAGTGATGTCCTAAGGAGTCGAGGAGAGAACGGAATTGGGCATTGGATATGGATCGGTTAGGAGGGCAATACGCTGATGCAAGGGTAACCGGAAAGGAAAAGGTTTTTATCACGATAGCGGTGGACTGTAGGAAATCATGTGTAGGTAACGGGAGTAGGTGATGGGAGAGGGATTGGTGTACAATGACAGCAGTACCGGCATGTGCTTTTCCGTCAGGGTGGTCAGTACGATATGTCAGGTATTGTGGTATTTTGAAGTGCTGTTTAGTGGTTAGTCGAGTTTCAGTAATTAGTGCCACGTCAATATTTTTGTCAAGTAATAATGTAGTTAGTTCGTTTGTGTGATTTCTAACACCATTCGCATTCCAAAGGAGAATGGATAAAGGTTTATTGGAAGTCATTTAAGGATTTTTCGCGGGAGGGATAAAATGTGATACAAGATTGGTGAGAAGAGATATCAAAGGAGTAACAAGGGATCTGAATTCGGAGAGGAAAGATGTAAGTAAACTGGTGAGATCTGTGGTATTTGAGGGAGGAGGAATGCGGGGAATTTGGTGTTGATAAAACTGTTGATTAGGTGAAGTTTGATTAGGATGTTGAGGGTGGGGTTGAGAATTTTGAGGTATGTGTTGTTGTTGCGGCAGGGTCTCACAATAAGTAACATCATTCTTACCTCCTAATAAGTGTGCAAAAGACACCGTTGGGTCAATTTTTTTTGAAGGTCCTCTTCTTGATGCGTTAGGTTCTCTTCTTGATGCCTCTGCTTCTTCTTGGGTCCGGGATTTTTGATATCTTGATTTAATATTCTTGTAGATCTGACAGCCTTTGTAGTTCGCTGGATGTCCTTCAAGGCACAATGCACAAACTGCAGGATCCCGTTTCGGTTTTGTGCACTCCCCGGATTTGTGCTGCTCTCCACATTTCACACAGCGCGGCAGATGATGGCAGTAAGTCCTGGTATGGCCATATGCCTGGCAATTGTGACACTGTACGATTTCCCTCTTAGGATATGGCTTCTCTACTATAACACTTGTGTAGTATATTCTTCTTATTTCGTATATTTTTTCGATCCCTTGATTTGGCTCCAAATCTACGAAAAATAAGGGTAGAGGAACTTTTACTCCTGGCTGTTCTTTACTCTCCTTCTGTACATTTGTAATCTGGCGCACTATGAAACCTGAAGTTTTCAATTCTTCTTCTATTGCTTCGGTTGGTGTTGAGGGGTGTAGATTTCTTATGACTACCCTCAAAGCTCGATCTTGCCGTAATTGGTACGTATGAAAATCCGCGTTGGTTTCCGTTAGATACTTCACAATTTTTCTGTAGGTTTCAGCTGTATCTGGTGATATCTTCGTGTCCTTTGTTCTGCTTAGACATGAATAGCTTCCAGAGCCTGTTATTTTGTTCAGTTGTGAGCATAGTAACTGAAAATTGCTTATGTTTTTAACGAATATGGGTGGAGGTCGGGGATCTCTTGGTATTGAAGCGGATTCCATCACTTCTTTATCATTCTGAAGCACCTGATAGGGGTTAGGGGTGAAAAACGGAGATTGTTCGGTTATCTCTTGTGAAGATGTACCTGGTTGATGCTGAAGTTCTTCAATTGTTGGTTTTGATGATGTTCCTGGCTGGGTTTCATTTTCTCTGGAGCTAATAGGCGTTACTGCAGGTGTTTGACGACATTGACGAGGCTTTTGTTTGACAGGCGAAGAACAAGGTGTTGAGCCTAACGGCCGAATTCTCTTGATAGAAGCTCTACTAGACATGGCCTGATTGTGATATCGCATATAAGGGAAAAAAAAAATGAAAAAAAAAAATAAAATAAAATAAAAATAACCCTATAATTTATAACAAACAATAAATATCAATTGTTATTATGTATTCTTGACTTGTTTTGAATAAATAATCTCAAAGATTTCACTGCAAAATAAGTAAATTCTGAGAGACGATGTAGAAACACGTCCTTTCGCATCAGCTGATCAATTTTGATGAATTTCTGAAACAGTTACTTTTTCCTATTTAAAAAGTAAATGAAGGGGCAAATGTCGTCCACAAGCGTTACTCCATCCTCACTCAACAGTATCTCTAATAACCTATTTAATAATTTTTATTATGTAATTTTTTAACGAAAATGCTTCATTGTAAAAACATAGTCTGGGAACTAGCGATTGTCAGATATTATTTTAATTAATTATTCTAGTTAGATGAATAATAGAAGAATAGGTGCTTAATTGAAGGTATATAGTCGACTGTCCTACATATCATAGCATTGGTGATGAAGTCAAGACGCAGTAATTTTTAAGGTTTTTATTGGTGCCGACGTTCAACCCAATCATGCGGGGTCATCATCGGGACTAAAAATTGTTTAATACAATCAGATATATAATATTATAAGAAAGAAAACGTTCAATAATGAAAAAATATTGATGGATGATACATGAAATAGACAAATGAAATGCCTTAATACATATTTAATTTTTTCATTATTAACCATTATCTGTGTTATAATATTATATCTCTGATTGTATTAAACAATATTCAACCCTGATGATGATCTACATGCTTGGGTTGAAACGTTGGAACTAATAAAAACCTTAAAATGACTGCGTCCTGACTCTTTGTCATACCTATAGTAGGTTTTTAAAATAGTTATATGCTGTCGGGTCAAATAGAGGAAGCCGGGCATGTTGGGTCAATTTTCTTTTCTTTTTTATCTTCTAGGTTTAAATTTTTTTTTTTTCGCTTGAGAAATGGTTACGATAATCATGCACAATTGAAAAGTACATTTAAATGACAAATTTGTATTTAGAAATATTAAAAAAATATTTTATGTGAAACTTTCTTAATTTGAGGTAAGAAATGAGCAGGCAGACCTAGGCAAAAAGTATTTTAATTATTAGTTTAAAATACTTACAGAGAAATATTTTAAATATATAATACTTTTCGTATTTTGTATTTAAAATACAAAAAAATGAAATACAAATATAAAATACTTAGATCTAAAGTACCTAGTTGCACTCTAAAACTGCTGTTCATAAAAAAAATTAATGATAGTTTTATCAATTAAAATTTTTAATTTTATTTATTTATTTTATTGCTTCCTCATTACGTGAGGTTAACAATTTTTTTATTTTTTATTTATTTATTTAGATATATAATATTCTGTCTCGTGGACAATAATTATAGTGATAAATGAACACATTCACACCATATACACAGAAAATACAAAATTGACAATAACTAAATAATAATAAAAACGAACTACGTACAATAAAAAATAAAATACTAAGATAAGTAAATTAAAAACATAAAAACACAGTCATGCCTATATACAATATATACAATTAAACAGGGAACCCAAAGCCATGCTTCTCCCTCCAACTATAGAAGGAAAAGCAGGACTCTAAGAGATCCCTGCGCTACTTTCTCAATCCCGTCACTGGTGCGAAAGCCAGTGGAGTTTGAGCGAGAGCGCTTTAGCCACATACACTCAAAACAAATTTTATGCTCAGAATTGAAAATTTCTCCTCGCGTTTTACGTTTCAGACATCAACGATCAAATTTGGTTCTGTGTCTCTCTCTCTCTCTGTCTGTCTATATTCAAATCGATGTAACGGGCATATCACCTACTACCGTTTATCCGATTTTCATGAAATTATTAGCAACTATGCGGTTCGGTGTTCAGATAGTCCTAAATTTATTTCCTCAAATTCCATCCACCGCTACCGCTTACGCACGCGCATACTAATTTTTTTAGATATGCCAATAGTTCAGAAATTGCTCGTTCGATTTGGATCAAAGTTAGAAAAAAAATAGGTATTAATGAAAAAATTACGGAGAATCAATTGAAATGTGTCCTCTACTTTCTTATATATATGCGCAAAAGTGTTTTCCTTGTTACGCCTATATCTCTAAAACCATACTTTTTATTTTGCTCAAATTTGAAGGAAAGTTAGGGATTAGTTAACAGATAATTAAGTGAGTATCAACTTTATATATTTCTCTCCACTACTCTCAGAAAAATACTTTCGAAACAGTAAATGTATTATTTGAAACGTCTATAGTCTGAAAACGGATTGTTCAATTTGACTCAAACTTGGAGGAAATTTGGAGAACATTATAGAAATTGAATAGTATGAATTTCATTGAATTATATTTAATAATTAAAATTAACGTATATAACTTTACAGTGTAATGGCTGTGAAATGAGGAAGGCATTGCTCAAGTGTAATTAGGTAAATACAATATTTTTATAAGATAATAAAATGTTTTTTTTTTTTTTGAGTATTATAACAATCTGTCTGTTGGACATTGGTTATAGTGAGGTAGGATGACATTCACACCATATGTACAAAAAAATAAAATAAATAGAACAAAATAATAATCAAAAGTATATACAATAGACAATAAAATAAAATAACCTAAAAAATAAGAAAATTAAAACTAAGGAAAAAAAAAAAAAAAACACATGCATACCTATATACAATCAGGCGAGGGAACTCCAGGAGAACCCTGCGCTACTCTCCCAACCGCGTCACTGGTACTAAAGCCAGCGGAGATTGGTCGAGAGCACTTTAGCCACATACACACATGTCTTGAGTGAAGAATCTGGCCATTGCCAGAACTCCAATTTATATAATCTACAAAAGGTCGCGAGGCCACTGCCGTTTCAACCTTCTTGGAGGATTATAGGGATGGGAGATGCTTGATAGGGATTGTGCAAGAGGATTTGGGTGGTAAGTAAGGTTCTGGTGAAATTTGGAGAATTTTTCTGGGATAAGGTCTAGGACAAATGGGATGTTAAGGTCATGATGTAGGGTTTTGTTGGATACATAGAAAGGAGCATCGACTATTGTTCGAAGGACTTTAGACTGGAAGGATTGGATGCGCTTGATGTTAGAAAATTTTGCTGATCCCCACAGTTCTAGTCCGTAAGTCCAAATAGGTTTCAGTATTGTCTTGTAGATCAGTAGCTTGTTTTCAATGGAAAGTTTAGATTTTCTGCTTAGTAGTCGGTATAGTTGGCCGTATCGTCGGTTGAGTTCTTGTCTTTTGAGTCTAGTATGCGGGTTCCAAGTTAGTCTTCGGTCTAAATGAAAGCCAAGATACCGGACTGTGTCTGAATAAGGAAGCTGGATGGAATTAAAGAGTACTGGTGGACAGGAATTGCGTCGGAGTGTAAAGGTAATATGTTGGCATTTAGATTCATTAACTTTAATGCGCCAGTTATTACACCAGTGCTCAATCAAGGTGAGGTGACTTTGGAGATTTAAGGATGCTATTTCGGGATCAGAGTTGGATGATAAGATTGCGGTGTCGTCAGCGAATGTTGCAAGAAAAGTATCGGGATGAACAGGGATGTCAGCAGTAAAGAGGATGTAAAGCACGGGACCCAAGACGCTGCCTTGGGGAACACCGGCTTTAACGGAGTAGATATTGGAAAATTCTGTTCCACAGCGAACTCGAAAGGAGCGGTCAGAGAGGTAGGATCGGAGGACTAGGTACAAGGACTGAGGTAAATGGATTTTAAGCTTGGAGAGCAGTCCGGAGTGCCATACCCGGTCAAATGCCTGTGCAATGTCCAGAAAGGCACCCGAACAGTATTCCTTGTTTTCTAGGGCTGAGGAAATATGATCAACAACTCGGAGTCCTTGTTGAACAGTAGAATGTTGAGAGCGAAAACCAAACTGATGGGAAGGGATATTTTGGGATTCTATAATGGGTAGGATTCGTTTCAAAAGGATCTTTTCAAAAATTTTTGAAAGGATTGGGAGTAGGCTGATTGGTCTATAGGATGTTGAGCTATTGAGAGGTTTTCCTGGTTTTGGGAAAAGGATAATAGTGGAGTGTTTCCATAACAGAGGGAAGTGGGTGGTGCGTAGGATACAATTGTAGATATATGTAAGGAATATGACTGCTTTGGATGGAAGTTGTCGAAGGATTTGAGGTGTAAGGAGATCATGTCCAGGAGCTTTACGGAGGATTAGTTTTTTTAATTGAAATTTTACTTCGGAAGGATGAATAGCTTTTGGGGGCAAGGAAAGTGGGATTGGTGATGTAAGGAGTTCTTCTACTGTTACGGTGTGGGCAGGATGGGATTCCGGATGTGAAATAAATGTATTGGATAGGTGAATGGCGAACTCCTCAGCTTTATCTTCGTCAGATGCTGCCCAGGAGCCATCACCTCGTCGGAGAGGATGGGAAATGCGGTGAGGATTTAGGATTTTTGTTGTGGTTTTCCAAAGGGAATTGTCGCGAGAAGAGAGGGAGGATAGGTAGGAGTTGAAGGATTGTGATCTGAAGGTGGCTAATTCCAGTTTTAATTGTTTGCAGTAGTAATTATAGGAGCAGCGGTCGGTAGGATGTCGGGTACGTTGCCATAATAATCTGGCACGGCGTTTGGTGCGGATTAGGTTAAGGAGGTGTTGGGGTAGAATGGTCTTTATAGGAATTCTGGAGGAGTCTTTTGGGAAGGAGGCAGTCCAGGCGGCTTGTTGGATTGTGGTAGTAAAGGAATTTACGGCACTATCAAGGTCATCGGGAGTTTTGAGGGATATGTTGAGATCAATATTATCGGAGATTATTTGGCGGAAAAGGTCCCAGTTTACTGGGCCCCTAATGAATGACGGTGGAGAAGGTTTGGGAACAGGTTCAAGTGAAACATTAAGGATTAGAGGACTATGGTCAGAGGAAAGTTCATTTAGACGTGTAATGGAACAATTGAGGGGACTTAAGCCGCTGTGGATAAAGAAATCAAGAAGATCAGGATTACGGTTGGGATCTGTGGGCCAGTAGGTAGGAGAGTTGGGGGAAAGGAGGTGAAAACGTTGGGAATTGAGTGCAGACAGCAGGGTTCGGCCACGAGAATTCGTGGTTCTGGAACCCCATTGTTGGTGCTTGGCATTTAGGTCTGCACCCAAGATGAAGTGATGTCCTAAGGAGTCGAGGAGAGAACTGTATAAAATGTAATAAGGTTTTATTCAAAAAGTTAATGTATACTGTTTTTTTTGGTCGCTTCCGAATGTTACTTGCATGATGCATACTGCCTTTATTTAGATTTCGTGTAATTTTCAAATTACAAATTGTAATTAAATCAAATTCAGTTTAAAAAAAAATGTATTTATGATTGTATTTATTTCTATTGAAGTTCAACCAGAACGCCGTGGTCTCGATTTCATCCTTAAACATCAAAGCTGTGAGAACTTCACTTATATTTTTATATTCCAGTTTAAATTAGTTTGATTCTGACTGAAGAAAAGTATTGGTCTCGTTAACTTCGTACAAATAAAAAGTTGAATTATTCCTCATTTTACGTATGAAAACATACCTATTAAGTATATATAACTGCAGTTAGTGCAAAATGTGGTATGTACAAATTTTCAATTTTATTCTATATTTGACATTTTGTAGTCTGTAACTGATATAAGTAGTCTGCTACAATGGAAAATATTAAAGGGCAATACAATATGAAATTATACTAATAAATCAGGAAGAAATTATTAGTTTTTATGCTCTCCTGTAAAACAGTCAATGTTTACATACGACCTTTTACACAAACAGACTGATATGCATATTCAGTATGCCCTGAATTTTTTTGTATTAATCACGAATTATCAAATATGGGAACTCTTTCCCATTTTAGTATTCGCTGATAAACAAAATTCGTGGACATGGAATACGTATATGTTGAGCGATTACTGAATTTCCGAAAACGGCTTCTCCCAGAGATTTTATTCTCATACGATAAAATTTAGATCTTGTAATAAAAATATTTTGTAGCTAATGAAAACGGTGAGGAAGTTATACTGAACTTACTTGGCAGATGTTTTTTTTTTTTGTGTGAGGAAAGCAGTTATGGAAAGACGGTGCAGTGGATATAGTTTTAAGACGATTAATTGCGTACAAATATTTTATACAATTAATATATTTTTAAAGGAAAATTTGTTAAAAAAAAGTTGATGGTCAATTATCAAATAAATAGATTTTAATTACAAATTAAACTTTTGGCGATAAACTTTTGATAATATTCATTCCTCAAACAATTGACCGTTCAACGATTCCATTCTGAGTGCATTCAACTAATTAGCGAATAAAAATAGTTGTTCAACTGGTCGGGATGTGCTTCTACATTCTTGTTCTAACTTAACAGGAAAATAGACGCAAATTTAGCATTAGTGCTTTTCTGGGAAAATTAAATAATATTTTCAAATCAATGGAGTTGATAAATTGTTTTTTCATGTTTTGTTTTAACATTTGTATGATATGTTTTCGAATTCAATTATCAAATGACGGGGGCGGAGGAAAAAATTTGAAAGTTCAGATAACACTTTTCTCATATCAACTCAATTCGACTACAATTTTTTAACCATATTAATAAGGGAAGAAACCGTAGACCATCACAAAGCCTTACAAACCGGCAAAAAAGGACATGGCAAACAAGTTTAGAAAAAAGCAGGAAGGAGGAGATTAGACTTTCAAAAGGAACTTTTGGAAGTATTTGTATATACGTATGCAAATGTATGTAAACATATAAAACGAGCTTCGATGAAGTGCAAAATTCTATTATTTTTAAAAAAAATCGGATAAAAAGTTTTTTTTTATATTATAAAGGGAATAATTGAGTACATGGTGGTTATATGCCGTTTTGGATAAATATTGGAACAATCATAGCGCCCCAATAATTATTTTTATTTATTTTTTTAAATAGCTATTTTTATTAATAAAATAATAATCCGTACAAGTAAATAACATAAGAACATAAAAAAAAACATCTGGCATGCCCATGAATACGAGGAGGAGACTGAAAAGGCGCTGGATGAGAGACCTCCGTACTTAACAAACAATCGTAATTGATTCAAGCCAGAGAAGATGTACTGCTGGGTGCTGTCCTGACATGTCAGAGTTTCGTTACTTTAATCAGACCATCTGCTGATTGTCAGCAGTCGGCGACAACATAAATAAATCTGCACTTATATTGAAAGATAAAAACAACAATGAAATATGACAAACAAAGATGAAAACAAAAATACAAAAACGTAATATAGTTTGTTTGTTAGTTTCGATGTCTAGGCGCAAAACATCCAGGTCATAAGCGCCCGATCAACTAAATAACACCACTTAATACTGTTTGGATGGTTGGTACAAAAAAAGATAAAAAAAAATAAATAAATGGATTGATAGAATAAATAATGATAATAATAGACATTTATAGATAATAATATGTAATAGATAAATAAATAAACTAAAAAAAAGAGCAGTAAAATCAATAAATGTATTGAAATTAGTAAACAAATGAACTTGAAATGAAATGAAATAAAAAAACGAAAAAAAATAAAAATAAATGAATAACAAAAATAATAATAATAATAATAATAAATCTGCAAAGGATCATTAATTATAAGCTTGTCGCATATATTTTTTTAAGTCTTTCATTATCCAGGAACTTGATAACTTTGGTAACGATTTCTTTCTGATTTCCCAGGGATTCTGATATATTCTGGGGTATTCCGAGATCTATTAATCTTGCGGTGTAAAAAGGGCACTCTTCCAAAATATACGTAATATAGTAGTACAACCATTATTATTAATGTTTTATCACTGTTTTAATTATTTATTTTATTGTGATACATTTTCACATTTATCACAATTGTTAATAAAATACACTATTGAAAATGTTTTCCAATGATATTAAAAATAGTGATCTTGGCCAAGTATGCTGAAATTTCATTTAAGATTTAAGATGGATCTTTATATTAATTTAAGATGAACCCCATTCGCTAATGAATTCGGTGATACGAGACCGTTGGCGATAATATTCGTTCGCGAACGTTCTTCTAGTGTGTATGGCCTTATGGTAAACAGTTGAAGAACCATTCATTTATTTATCTCACGTTATTACTTTTCTTTAACCTTTCGTAATTTTGATACTTCCATTCTGTTGAATCGTCTTGATGTTTTTTCACCAAAATTAGTTCAGGATATTAAGAAAAACAAAGTTTAAATAAAAATATGTTTTATTTTGTATATTTTATATTTTTAACGTTTTGTTCATTTGGCCTTCATCGTAAGTACTTCATTTGCGATGATCCTCCTCTTTTTCTTAAGTTATTCTATATTTTTTTATATTATTTATTATTATTATTTTTAGTACTTTCTTAATACTTCTTGCTGCTCTTCAATGAAGATTTTAATAATTTTATTATTCATTAAATTTGTAATTTATGAGTCATTGATAAGGAAGAGAGAAAGACAATTATTTAGTATTTACTCTCTTACTTTACATTGCGCCATCCTATTTCCATGAATGAGGACAATAATATATTTTCTGTACAGTATTTATGACCAATTAGATATTGGATTATATCTAGTGTTGCTCAAAATTGGTCTTGGCCTTGCACTTTGCCAGAATAAGACCAAGGACGCCTAACTGTTACAAGACGAAGACCAAGATTAGTAAAAAAAAAAAAATATATATATATAAAAAAAATCGTTTTTAAAAATTAAAATTAAGGTAAAATAGTTACTAATACTTGATAATTTTAGTTATATTATCCAGTGCCATCCCTAGTAATGTTTACCCTAAAACATAGCAACTTTAATGTTATCCCTTTTGTGGGGTTAATCATTGCACACATCGTTTGACTCATTATTATTAGTGGCAGCAACATTGCTAGAAACCGTACCACAAAATGTAATATGTATAGTAATTTTTTATTCCGCAGCACCTTCAAATTAAACCCTGCTATAGAGTTTCACAGTTTTTAACAATGTGGATTTTTTTACTATTTTTTCCTTGTCTTTTAAATTATTTTTTAGATTTGTTCCATATCCAATTTTTCCATTAAAGTTTTTAATGTAGTGTAGTCCCATAAAACTAGTTAAACTGTTCTTTAGACATTATAACTCTCACAGCTAGTGTTGCCCAAAATTGGTCTTGGTCTTGCACTTTGCAACCAAGGCCAACTTGGATCAAGACCAAGGCCGCCTAACTGTTGCAAGACCAAGACCAGGACTTGTAAAAAAAATCTATTTTTTAAATAAAATTTAAAGCAAAATAGTTACTAATACTTGACAATTTTAGTTATTATATGTAAAGAATTGGTATAACCAATATACTTTTGCATTTAACTCTTTCAATTTGTCATTCGGGCTTAGTTTGGTTTCCTCTATCTGAAAAATTACAGTATTATCTCTGTAGGAATAGGCTAAAAAGTAACTGCAAGACTTTTGCGACACTCTTGCGCAAGACCAAGAAGTCTTGGTCTCGCATTTGGGACACTAATTATATCTATCTATTTTCAAATATATTTTTATAATAATTTTGCATTTGTCTTTGTAGAGTCATTTATCTTGTTAGTTTAATTAATTATCTTTATTATTTATTTTCTTTTATTAAATAATAAAACATTTACAAAATTTTGCTTCTTTTAAATGTTGGCAACATTCTATTTCTTCATTTCTCAAAGTGTATGTTTATGTTGTTCAACCTTTATATATAGTTTTGTTCATAGTTTCAAGTGATTCTCCCATAGTTTTAAGTGATTCGTTCATAGTTTTAATTGTTTTGTTCATAGTTTTAAATACTCTGTACATAGTTTTATCTGTATTGTATATAGCTTTTTCACCTAAGGTTTTCTTTACTTTTTAGTTTATTTTATCAATTTTATTTATTGTTTCAAACTTTTAGGCCAGTAATATTCTATTCTTTTGTACAATTTTGTTATTCTGAAGGGACTTAGTCCCATAATAAAGTTTTTTTTTCTATCTATCTATCTATCTTATAAACAATTCTGATTTTCGTCAGCTTTCTTAAATAATCAAGAGGAATAGGTTATGAAATACTTACAACCATTCCTAAATCATGCAAGGTACACTATATAATTTTTTAACATTCGTACTATTATATAGTACGATTATAGAGATAGATTATTTACTAATGTTGGTGTTTCCGAAATTCAGGACTGTTAGGCTACAACGTACTAAGTTTACTGACCTTAATGAGGAATGGCACGAAAGGGAAAGTTTTTGGGTTAAAGCGTTCTCCTGTATCTGCGGAAATGGAAGAGCTAATGATTTGGCAAATGCATCATCTAAAGGATTATACATATTTGTTCTTTTTTTTTTGCTGATATTTTTTGTATATACCATATGATGGCATAGATGGAATTGTGTCAGAAACAAAACTATTTAGGATTACTTCGAAAAGATAATAACAAAATACAATCGAACCATAATATATGGAACATGAAAATGAAAAGATAGGTATTCAGAAGTTTCGATGGATAATTTGTGGTTTTTAATCCTTGTCATGCTAAAAACTATTATGGTTATTTTCTTAATTTTAAATATGTATCAAAAACATTTTTTTAGGGTATAGCATCGTTGGAGTAATATATAAAACATGTATATAGGATAAAATAGAAAAATAACTTAATTCTAGAATATTTCCTTTTAAGAACTCGAGCTGCGAACAGAAAAATAAATATTAGTTTTCGCCAAAGTACCTAAAATATTGAATAAATAAAAAGAAAAAGGTTAGACTATCTACAACATATAAAATAAACAAGAAAAAAAAAATCCCCCCCAAAAACGCTCCCCAAAAATAAAATATAATAAGTAGGCAAAAGTTGTTAATCGAAATAATTATAATAATAATTAATAAAAATTATTTTGGTTATTTAAAGATTTCTAATAAGTATACATAGCCGTGGATTAAATAATATATATTATTAATATTTTGTATATGTATATATTTAATTTATTTTTATGTGTGAAAACTTGCTATTTGTGAAAAAAGATTCTTCAACTACAGAAAGTGTTATAGAAGAGAAAGAAAGATTCCAACTTTTTAAAAAGTGATATGAAAAAAAAAAATACTTCCCTGTAAATTAAAAAAAACTTTTCTGTCAATTATAAATGCTTTTCAATATATAAAACTAATTATTTGTTACCAAGACAAATTACAACACACCACTTTCACTCTTATACATAAAACATGTCCTATTTACCTTGACAATGCCGAAAATCCTCAAACAGATAAAATACAACATCTTGGACTGACGTTCGAGAGAAGAATGACATGGGGTCCACATATCAACAAAACAAGAAAAACGTTAAGCGTCAGACAATGACTGTTGTACTCACTTCTCCCAAGACGCTCAAAATTAAATCAAAAACAAAAACTGATCACTTAAAATTACCTACTTAAGCCCATATGGAGCTACCCTTCACAAATTTACGGGATAGCCAAAACGACCTACGTACGAAAACTATAAACATTGCAGTCAAAAACTTTCAGGCCCTTAAGTAAAGCTCCAAGACACGCCACAAATACCTTTAAATGACAACAGTTAACGACAACATTAACTACAGAAGATTTCGCGATAACTTGCATGGAAATACTAACTCACAAATGTGTATGGCAACATTTAATTTACCCGGAAACATGCAGGAGGCTCAAAAGAATCTGGATGAGGGATTTCCTCGCTTAAACAGATGCTAAATTCAAGACAGGCAGTGATGCCGCTGGGCACTCCTCTCCCTTACGCCGATCAAGCCACTACCTGTACACTTAACCGACAGCAGACCCACTAATTGTCATTGCTTATGGCAGGTGTGGGTGAAGATATAAAGACAAGAATAAATAAAAATTATTTATTGTTACTCACATCGAAAAAGTTCAGCTGTTTAAAACATTTTGCATTCGCTTGTTTTGATCAAAGAGAGGATAAATTAAATGTGAAATTCAATCAAAGATATAAAAGAGTGTCCAATTTAAATTACAAGTGAACCATTAATAAAAACGATTTAGTCCCTTTAAAACAGACAAGGGCCGTTGATGAATATGCTAATAAAAAGCAATAAAACTAGCCCTTGGGCAGATGATTGCATTTAACTTTAGGTCATAAATGGCTTTTTCCATTCAGTCTATTGAGATACGTGGTAGCTTTTGATGAATGGGGTCTGAATTCATTATTATTTGAATTCGAGTCTGACCTACACATCTATATGAATTTTAATTCTACGGTTCATATATGCCATGAACGTTCACTTAAAAAAATAAATAAATATCTTCTCTTCCAAAAAAAAAAAAAAGGAAATAGGAACGCGTCTTAAAGATTATTAAGTACATTAATATTAACAACATTGCACATAAAAACATAAATGGAGTCAATAATCATTAAATAATTAATGAAATAATTATGTTTTATAACTTGTTACCCATAGGTAATTTAGTTTAACAAAATAAATACACTTAATTTATAATATTTTCTTTACTTGGACGTTTCATGAATATACTATTCCTCTTTTGGGCATAGAACTTCAAAGGAAGGAAGGTAATCTATTAAAGGAGCAATCAACATTAACAAATTAAACAAATATTAAAATAATATTACACATGGTATTTTAGAGAAGAAAATGAGATTATGGAAATCACTCGGGCCCAAAAATATATTTTCTGAACAAATTTTCATGATTTTTTCAAAAATATTTGACCACTTTATTCCTGAGGAGCCCAACGTACTGTGTTACCAGCATACCACTTACTACGGTCCGAATACATTATTATTTGAATTCGAGTCTGACCTACACTTCTTTATTAATTTTAATTCTGTTTCATATATGCCATGAATGTTCACTTAAAAAAAAATTAATATCTTCTATGATTCATATATGACATAAATGCTCAGTTTAAAAAAATAAATATTCCCTTACGAAAAAAAAAAAAAAAAAAAATAGAAACGTGTCTTAAAGGTTATTAAGTAGTAAAAGTTGTTAACATTGTACATAAAAAATTAAATGGAGTCAATAATCATTAAAAAATTACTAAAATAATTATGTTTTTTAACTTGTTACCCATAGGTAATTTAGTTTACTTAGTTTAACAAAATAAATACTTTTAATTTACACTATTTTCATTATTTAGACGATTCATGGATATTCTATCTCTCTTTTCGCCATAGTACTTCAAAGGAAGGAAGGTAATCTATTAAAGAAAAATATTACACATGATATTTTAGAGAAGGAAATGAGACTATGGGAAACACTCGGGCCCAAACATATATTTTCTGAACAACTTTATTCCAGGAGTGTCCAACGCAATGTGGTCTCCGCATACCTCTTACCACGGTCCGAATACATTATTATTTGAATTCGAGACCTACATTTCAATATGAATTTTAATTCTATGGTTCATATATGCCGTATGAAAGTTTACTTTAAAAAATAATAAATATCTTCCTTTGTGCAAATAAAAAGTTTAAAGTAAAGAATTGCAATTCGACAAGTTTTTAATAAATTAAGAATGAAATCTATATTTTTCTTCAATTCAACGTACTATTCCGAGAATAAGTAATAATAATAAATTATATTTATGTGTTATGATAACATTTTTGCCTAGGGTAAATGCTGTTATTCTTTCTTATGAGTCGACAAGGTGCAGGATGTGTTTTGATAATTTTTAGAACTGGAGGTTGGCGAGGGGATGTAGACGATACCACTGTGGTAAGGATAACCTCAGGGGTAATGAGGTACAAATATTTGCCAGCCCGAATATGCTGACCTTTCTGCCCTAAATTGGTTTTTCATCTTCTTCTATAGCCATCGGCTCATGGCAAATTTAACCTGAGGGCTCTCAATCAAGGCCGGGAGTAATAATCAAACATTTCGCCTCCTGTGAATTCGTTTTTAGTTTACGGAATCTGGATATTTTTATTTAACGAAATATTTTAACATTACCTCGGAGATTATTGTGTAATTGTTTATTCTATATTTTTGTATCGTGTATCGTTGCATTAAGCCCGAGGTATTATATTCTTCTTGAACATATTACTAGTATTTAAAAAAAAGAAATCTACAATAACCAATCATGTATGGTTTTGTTCCATACTTTGTATGGAAGTAATGTTTCTTGGCAAAGCTTGTAATAATAATGATCATTTATTTAAAAAAAATACATATATTTCTGCTTGCATAATTCTCGTGATAAAATACCATCAGAGTATAAGTCCAACAGCACACAATATTCAAAAATTAATTGATTCATTATTCATCATAAATACTTAAGTTATTACATATAAAAACGAAACAAAATTTGATAGGAATTTCAATCAAGATACGTTTTAATAGGTCAGCCGACGTTTCGACCCAAATCACATTCCTCGAGGTGATCGTTTAGAAATCGAGACAAGACCATAAATTCATATGTATCTAACACATCATATCAAATGCATCATATCTGTATTTTATTTTATCATATTTGTATCATCCTAGTTTGTCTGTAACGCTTACAATCATTGTAATCATTGTAGTCCTGAGATATATAACTTACATTTAGGAAACCGAAATCTTACTTTACAAAAGGATCTTGAATGTCTAATGTAGCAACTCTGAAATTCATAAAATTTCCTTTTTGTTTATTATATATAATTTAGAAGGGTTAATATATTATAACCATTGTTGAAAAAAAAAATTCTATACGTCTGAATTTCAAAGAAAAAATAAATCTTTATTCAACATATTGATTTCGGAGCAAATAATAAAAATCTATCCAATATTAGGTTTTAAACATAAATAAATAATTTGTATTTAAAATGTAATGAATCTTCTTTTTATAATTTTTGTATCTATATAAATGTACAATTTTCATTAACGTTTCGAAAGTTTTTATTTTCAGAATCATCTATAATTTTAAAATTTGCTATTAACTTATCATCCTCATAAATTGACAGATTTTTATATACATTATTTATAAATAAACCTTCGTTTCATGCTACCTGTATTATATGTTTCTGTTTCTTTTACTTAAATATATATATATATATATAAGTATTTCTGCCTTTTTTTCTGAAAATTTCTTTTCAAGATAGAAAATGTTTCATCCTTTTTCCTCTCATTGTCAATTATATCATATATTTTTACTTAATTATATTTTTATTAAATAATCATAAGTATATTATACCTAATTAATTACATTTTTTTATAGTGTTATCTATTGATTGACGAGTATGCTGTGTTATTTAGAAACTCGATAAGTTGAGCAGCCGTCCAACGTCGTTGTATTTCTCTTCTCTTTTACACCTAATGTATTAGCAATAACAGCGAGAGACTGTTAATTATTTCAAATGAACCATATTCAAGATACTTTAGAGCAAGCTATTTTAATAACCCTATATTATACCAAAAACCAGTAAATTACTCATTTATGTAGCACGTTTAATAAAAATAGTTACAGCTGTTTGCAAGAAAATTGTAAAAACATGTTTAATCAAGCTGTAAAAGTTGCTGTAACATCCTATGAATATAAATGTCTTATATACCTAATTTCACAATCTTATGATTTTTTTTTAAATTTTCGTTAAGGAACAAAGTTCTAGAAGAAGATGACCTAACCATATTTCGAGTTAATTTCATTATTTTCCTATTTATATTATTCAGAAATAGATAAATATCTTTTATGAATTTCGAATGGTGTAGAATGGGGATACAGTGTTTCGTTTCAATTACTGTATTCTTTGGGTAATAGCAAATCGATTATTTGTCTGAGGTGGTTTCTCTCGTACAGCCGAAATGTTTAATGATATTCATTATTTAGTTGACAAAAACTAGTAGGAATACTACAAACCTCATCAACCGACAGCTATAATGGGAGAGAGAAAGAACAGAGGAAGAAGGAACAAAATAGTAAGTCGGTCGGTGGACAATGACTTAAGGCACCATCAGTCAAGTCCTCCAAGACAAAGTTAGCATTTTTTACTCTCTCCTTAAATTTCCCTAGGGTATATCTCAGGATTTTTTTTAAAAGTCTCTTTTGATTATTAACTAGTTTGCAAAATGAGACCTAACTGCGCTGAAATTGTATAATTTAATATTTATCCCTAAATAAAGAGGAGTGGATGAGAGGTAACAGTTTTATCTTCATTTTCAAGTCATTATTCATTTTTAATGAGACCGCCAACCTTGGAACAGGGAAATTGTTTCACTGAGTTGGCCAAACGTCTCATATTCTGAGCGAAAATGAGCATTCCGCTCATTAAATAAATTATCTTAGTTTACTGAATGAGTAATAAGTCACTAAAAGAGTGGTGGCTCCTGAGGTGATACTGGAATCTGTGGTATTTGTAATACTCTCTCCATAAAAGTTTTCAAATTACAGGTCAAGAAAAGTCTTTGATATGTATTATTTTTTAATGCAAATAATTTCTTTTAGATTTTATTTAGTAACTACCCTTTACTGATATCTAACCAGCTGAATTTAGACTGTCGGTAATATACAAATAAATAATGGGTCTAAAAAAATGTTAGTATTATTTTCGTTTCTAAATGTTTTCTTCAAAAATTACTCTTGTATGAAATAAAGAAATGCCTTTTCACTAATACCATTTTTAAATCAAAAATTTTATTTTTATTTATTTATTTTATTTTATTTTCTGGCCCATGGTTATTGAACTGTAAATTTAGAATTAATGTTCATTTTTCAATAATTTGTAAACACTGCTTTACGTAATAGGTCATTTTTTCATATACCTTTCCTATAAATATGCCGTATGTGCCATCCTGAAACATAAAAGCGTTCGAACATTCTAACAAGTATTCCATATAAAAAATGTGTTAATTAAAATTGAAAAAATAAATATTACATATGTAGTCAATGTACATAGGCTGAGCGAGCTTAGGCGCTTGCAATAGATAATCGAGTTCATGCCCTTTGAGTGTTGTGGATGAGTGACCGACATCAGAGATTACAGATCAATCCACAGACCAATTTACACCTGACTATTATTCTCCTCGACTGTGTGCGTACCGTCAACTTACTGTATATATATATATATATATATATATATATATATATATATATATATATATATATATATATATATGTATAAACTCTTCATGTGCTTGCTGACCCTGCGTAGCCATCATCCACGGGTCTACACCAATTTGAAACTGTCCTTGAACGCCATTGATTCAGTGCGAAGGAGACTGCCAAGTTGACTGCTGATAAAATCACGAAAATGGAGTTCCAGACATAAAACTCAGTTAATATTCATTGTTAATTGAAATTAAATTTCAACTTAAAACTATCATATTGTTTACTACAGGTATATTTTTATTCGTTTAACCTGATCATGAGATCATGAGTGGATATATCCTAAAATTATTGTTATAATTACCACAGCTAGTTTATCAGAATATACAGCTTTAATCTTTATTAAAACAAAACCAAAAATTGTATGCATTGATGACTTTTTAAAAAAGTATAACAAATCAGTTCACATCATTTGATAAATTCTCGTGTGATATTGAACACGTGTTTGAACGCACAACATTCCCATACACAGAATTGCCTGACGATGAATATTCCATTAATACATGCCAGTTAATCAGGAAATTTTCCAGGTGGGCTGATGGCTAATATCTGGAACCCGTTTGATGGTTGTCAATCAGTACTGGATGAAGTCCCTCACATCCCGCAGGGGTCATACAAAGCCCCAACACAAAACGGGGACTTAAGGGGATTTAGAGGTTTTACTTTGAGCAAGTACATTTGCATACAAATCTGAGCTCTCATCCATATGCATTCCCCATTGAGAATTTGGGTCCAGTCCTTTTATGAAAAGGGTGAAAAAATACAGCATACTTTTCAATAGAGCTAATAAACAAGTTACCTCATTTTTTTATACAATAATTTCTTATCAATAATCATTTTAAGTGAATAAATATATATATAAAGTTGTATATTATAGGTATTTAAGATTAAATTATAGGATTCCGAAATAAATACTTTTGTAATGACCCTATATTATAGTAGAACCTATAAATAATTTAAGGATACTAAAACGAATAATATTCTCAACTATTTTGTACAATCATAAAATATGTCTTCTGCCTTTTATGTTACTATAACTTTTCAATGGTTGTGTAGTGAAACATTAGTAGCTACTTTAAAGTTTTTATATAAATAAAAGATACTGCCAGTTATTACGCAATTGGTAAACCTAACAAAAATAAAAACAGCAAACAAAAAGGAAATGTATTTGTGTTATTGTTTTAAAAGGCGTTTCGTTTATTAATGATTCGGAAAAACTTTTTATTTTTCCTCTATCTTCATAAATAGCCGAGTTATGGGTTTATGAAACCTCTAATCATCTACCATTTTGAACATAATGGACGGTTACGTCAAATTCTGAGGATTAATTTTGAGAGGCTTGTATGATTATTTGTATAAAGAAGAAAAGTTCCGCAAGGCGAACGTACTTCATCTTATTCGGTTTTTGGATTTCGCGTATCTTGGAAAATAAAATTTCACATTTCGAGAGAGATTAATTTTTTTTCTTAGTCAATAATCGACTTTTTTTATTGAAAAAGAAAGACAACTAAAGTCTAGCCAATATTCACGAAATTTGGTTATTTCTTTTTAAGTGGGATAAGTACAAATAAATATAGCTAACCAGTTGCCTATTTACTACTTAAACCCCATTTTAGTAATTGAGTGATTCGTTTAAAGTACCTCGGGACGATCACGTCGAGAAAACACTTTATAAAGGTGACTAGAAGTGCTGTAGAGGGAAGACATTTAACGAATCTTCTTTAGAGATAGCGTATGTTTAGTGATGGTCTTAAAGTCTTATAACAAGAGTTTTTGATGAAAGATGTTACAACTTGGTCTTTGGAGTTTGTAGGAATAAATGAGTCTGTAGGCCCCCCTTTAATAGAGGGTGGGAAGGGAAGAGGGCTTATGAAGTTCAAAATGACATGGCCATTTATGCTTAAATTGGGTATGCTTGGGACCACCAAATCAGGAGGAAATGTAAAAGACCCAAAGTTTGACTAAGGCGTCAATTGCAATATTCATTATTACACCGGCTATACATATTAGCGCCTACTCCCTCATGCCTACCAGAACAATACTCATCTTTTGGATTAGAACATTCGCTTGGTTATTACAAGTTCATTAGAAATTATTAGACCTGTCATAGATATGCCATTGGGCATCTGTGAGGTATGGTTTATGCTTGTGAAACTAGCGGTGTTATATGATATGCGGTCTGATACACGTCTTTCGCTTCTAAGTGAAAAATCTTAGAAAATGCAACCATCGTTCTATCATTTGATGAAATGGGAGGATACACCACTGAGCGTTGTCTTCAAGAGTACTCCCTGCAAGATTAATACCTGCCCAAACAATACTCATTCTTTGGATCAGAACATTTCATTGGCTACCATCTCATTCATTCATTCATTGCATTTGCATGCTCATATTCCTTGGCTTCAGAATGACTTGTTTATTTACTCATACATTATTTGTAACGTCGGAGGTGCTCCTGCCATGTCTGGCTCATGCACATCCGGTGTTGTAATATTTTACGTTTGTTTTTTTAACTATAAAGGATATCTTGTTCGGAACTTAACTTCACTAATGACTCGTTATTAGATAGAAAAATAACTTTATTCTGGGACACAGTCCCTTGAGAATAACAAAATAGAACAAAATTAAAATATTACATCTGGCCAAAATAAAGTAATCGAAAAAAAGAAATAATGTAAAAAAAATATAAGGTAAAAATTCTATATACAAAACAAACTAAACTATATACAAAACCATTAATACTATGACGAGAAACTTAAAGCTATTTGCTCTTATAGACCAGTATACACTTTTCCGAAAAAAATAAAGAATTAAAAAATAAAAATGTATCAAATTCTCTATTAAAATCCGCTCGAATGGTTAGCAAGTATCTGACTGTTTTTGTGATAGGAATTGGAATAGGAGGGATTTGAATGTGGATATGGAGGGGGAATGTCGAATTTTGATAGGGAGGGAATTCCAGAAATTGACAGAGCGAACAATAAAGGAATTTTGGAATGAGGCAGATCTGTGAGAAGGCATGTAAAGGTCAGAAGGTCGAGATCTTGTGGACAGGGAATGGACTGAGGATTTGAACTGGAGAAGGTTGTAGGCGTAAGAAGGACGATGGTTGTTGATGATTTGGTAGAGGAACGTACCTAGAAAGTATTGTCTTCGGAAGGAGGGGAAGAGCCACCTTAACTCAGTGTAGTGGTGAGAGACATGGGAGTCAATGGGAGTCATTAGTGAAATTAAAGTTAAAAATCATTATGGAATCTCAATAAATTAGAATTTAAAGTCTAATGGAAGTCACTTAGGCATTACAATTATAGTATTTTTTCTATCATTGTGATAAAAATGTGTTGCTATATTTTACTGAAACGATATTGTCTGCTATCACATCCATTAATCAAATCTGTATTACCGGTATTACGTCTATATTATCCAGTAAGTGTTACAGTTCAGTCGAAAAGTGAAAAATGTAACCAATAGGTACATATTTATTTACAGACGCGCGTGGAAACCAGTTTACTTTTATCTGTCATATAAATATACAAACAAGCAATATAACTTCCTAAATGATTGGTGGTATCAAAAATACTTCACATCCTTAAAATACTTCTCTCTTAAAATTAGGACAATATTGAGCAAAATGTTTTAATTTTTTTAGTTTGATTTTAGCGAAATTAGAAACATCCAGAAGTCTTAATCCATCAGTATTGGAATGAAAAAGGATATATATCCAAGACTATTCTATTAGGAAGTGTGATGGATGTGACTTGACAAAAACAGAGCTGGTGAGGGGGAGGTGTAATCGATTCTGAGATGACTCCACAGGTAATTACATCGAGGATACTGAGCTTATCCTTCCCTGGCTCTTCGTCTTTTTCCTTCAACCCTGCCTTCCTGACCCATCACGGTGGCACCCTGAAGACAGTGCTGATCTGTCCTCGGAGCTTGCCTGTAAAGGGTGTCTTATTAAATCAAATAATGATGACAAAATTTCAATCGGCATTATGGTTAATTTAGGATTCATATTATGGCACATAAATGCGGTAACCTTGACAGTAAAAAACAAACAAGTTTTCTTTTAAAATATTAAAATCAGTTCAAGTTTTCATCTACATTTCCGAAAACATGTAATCTGTAGATAAGAGAAATTAATATGTCAATGCTTATTCTAATTTTTTACAAATAACTTGTTCAAAACTAAGGAAAGCTCGGCATTGAAACCTCCAGAAGAACGGATATTGTTTTATGGAGTTAGAAGAAAGAAAAAGAAGACAAATCAGGTTCCACTACTGGAATCCTTAAAGAAGAATACTGATGAGAAGCAACGGAGAAGATCGTTTTCTGAAGAATGGGTAGTTGTAAACCTGGAGAAAAAAAAGCAGTTGCTGAGTTGCACATGATAACTGAACTTGATTATTTTAGAAACATCAGCATAGAATAGTAATGCAATATCTCCATTCTGCAATCTATGAAGTTCGCGAATAACTATGGATCCAAGGAATTTAAATATACGTATTATCTCGCTTATAAGCATAAGAGGTACGAAGCCGCCTACATTGAAATTTTACTGGACTACTAAATCACTAATAGTACAAATCGATAAAGAGAGGCGTAATACTAAAAAAAAAAAATAGTTTAAATGATATGTTTTTATTGTTTAAATATTATCATTATGTTTTTTTGTCTTATCATTGGGTTGTTTGTTGTCTTTTAATTTGAAAAAAAATAGCAAAACAAATATGACTCAAACTACAGTGAGAAGGTTTCAATTATAGTCTGTGGTACAGACTCCTTTTTATCAAATCATTAACATTCGCCTGAAACTTTGTTAATAGTTTCATCTCATCGTAACCTACAACTATTTAATTTACGAAAATTCTTGGAATTGGGGCGTTTTCAATGGAGGAGATCAAACCTTGTCTATTTAATTAGGTACTAAAAACTCGTAAATGTCCATTTGATTTTCACTCGGCTCGTAAGATGCCATCACAAAATCGATAAAATATGTGGCCAACAAAAATATTGCGCCGTTTGTCCTGTTAATCTCGTGATTTTTAGAATTTGGGAGTGTAGGTCACACCAAACGGCTGAATATTTTTTAAGGCCACCTTTTTACTATTTTTCGTGCTCAAATTATCTTACTTTCCAAATGGAAAGCAAATGGCTATTTACGAGTTTTAGGACCTAATTAAATAGTCAAAGTTTGCCACCCTCCACATTGAAATCCCCAATTCTGAGAATTTTCGTAAATATAATATTTGTAAGTTACAGTGTGATGGAGGTATTTACGGAGTTTCAGGCGAATGTTAATAATTTGATAAAAAGGGGTCTGTACCACGGTCTATTACAAGATGTTCCCTTTAAATGTAAATGGGTGATGTAAAATACAAGGAAGTTTATTAGCAAGTAAGTTGATATCTTAACAAAGCTGTAGCTCACCATTTCCTTATATTAGGTAGCTTATAAAAATAATTAAAACATAATGAAAAAATTTAATCCTTGTGATGTAACTCAGCCTATATAAAGTGGGAAACCTTAATTGGGTTGGTGAATAACTCGAAGGCTTTAGCGTGTATGCTAACTACATAACCCTCTTTTGGGGGTTGGTCAATAAGCTATATTTCCTTTCCCGCTATTGATCGTACACAGATCTTTCAGGAGTTGTGGTTTAAGGATATGCTAACATCAAGAAGGTCCGATCAGGAGTTACGTCTGATTAATTCTAGGCCTATATAGTGGGTAGGGTCCTTCCTGATACCTTATATAATATTCCTGATATACTCAGACCATTTGCTGATTGTTTACAGACACCAGTTTACAGGTGCAAATTAATTTTTAAAATAGAAAAAGAGGAAACAAAACAACAACGTATCAGTATACTTATTACCCAATGTTTCGCATTTTTTATTTCGAACTTTTATCGATTCGCTTTAATTCGTGATGATTCCCTCACCCAATTAACACAGGGAATCGACTATCCCGGACAGACAGATGTGCATTAGGCTCAAACTATATTAGGAATCGACCAGAGGGTAAGGCTATCAAATATCGATTAACCAGTTCCTATCTCTATGCTAACTAGGTCCTATCTTGGTTGCTCCTATCTCGATTAAACCTTTGTTCGTGCCTGATACGATTGTGGTCTGCCTAGTTAGGATTGTAGCCAGTAAATTGGTCCTTGTAAGTCTCTTGTTAATATTATTGTATATAATGCGTTTTTTTACATCATTTGATAATTAATTTTCTGTTGACTGTTATTCGTTACATTTTATTTACGCCCCATTAATTACGAAAAAATTATTTAATTTTGTTTATTTTTTTCTCAATTAAAAATAAATTGAGTAATAAAATTGTTTTAATAATAGTTTTATTAATTTGTAAATCGATAACTAGTAATAGGTAGTAGTAGATAATGAATGAGGGAAACTGACTTCCACAGCTCAAGGTCCCTGGATTCGAATCCGGCTGATAGCAGATAAATTATTTATTCTGTTTCATCGGCTGTGTTTCGACCCTGGGGTAGGTAGATTTTTCTGAGACACACTCAGCCTCTATAAAGCGTGTACTCTTAATTATTTAATTAAGAGGGAAAACCTGGCGGTTGAGCGTGATCTCGGTCAAATCACCTCCTTGCACAACCGTTGAGTACATCTCGAAATAGTACCGAACCCAATAACCTTCATCGGTTATGGTGGTGCAGGTATTCTATTTTTTTTTTTTTTAGCTAAAACCTACAGAAGAAATTTGAAAGGTATGATAAGTTCATGCAGGAAATTGTATTTGAAAAGATTTTGTCATGCCATACTTATATACAATATTATTCTCATTCAGGCCACTGGTAAGCAATGGGAAGACTTTCGGCCCGTTTGTGTCTTTGATGCCTCACTCTCCAAATAGAAAAAATCTTTGTTTTTTTCATCAGTCTAGTTTTGTATATGTGGATGATCTAAACTAAATACTTAAATATTAAAAATGTTTCCTATTTTTAAATTGTAAGCTCGTTTCAAATAAATAAATAAAAAATATCCCTAAAAACATTGATTTTAATTTAATTTAATGTTAATTCAAAGAATCTTATTAGCCACAAGACGAACAGCCCAGTAAAGTTGATGACTTTCTTCTATAAGAATTATCATTTATGACTTTCCTTCTTATGTCTTTCAAGGCAAGGGACGTGTTTTGATGGGCCAATAGATTCACCATCCTTGCAGAGTGACCACGTTTTTCCACTCTACCTCTAATTTTTTTAAATGGTCGGGGTATGTAAGTTGTCCTTGTAAACAATTTTTGTTTTATTAATTTATTTTTTCAAAAGCCTTCAAGGACCACTTAAACATTATTTGATATAGTTTCTTTCTTTTTCTTTCATAGCAATTGCTATTTTTAAAAAAAATACCAAGCCCCCTTAAAATTAAATCCTGAATACTCCACGTGGGTGTCTAGAGAACTGAACTCCAGAAGATCTACCATTCCCAATCTAATCCGCTTATGTAGAATTGAAAGCCTGAAGAGATAGACTTTGTAAGGATGCTTTAGAATCTCTGGTCATTCGTTATGTTAACAAAAGTAATAATCGATATATTTTGTTCATTATTCATTTCTTATATATGTTTTAGTATGAATAAAACTGGCAAAATGGTCTTTGAAATTATTTATTATTATTTTTTTTTATTTCTTTATGACATTTACAACTGTATTACATAAATACATCAAGTAAATTTGGACATAATTGATATAATGACATGAATACACTTGCTGAGTAACTACCCAATGGTAGCACTCTAATGATATGACTACATTAGGAGATCACGGGGCCATCTTCTTTTCAGACGCCTCGGAGGGTTATCAGGAATTGAAGAGGAAGCAAGGTTAGAAACGAGAGGGCTGGGATGATTCTGAAGTTTATTATGGAAGGATAGGTATCTGGATTGGGCCAGATCTGAAACATAAGGAACATTAAGATCTTTATGGATAATTTTATTAGTGACAAAGTAAGGAGCATTGAGGATTTTACGAAGGATTTTGGATTGTAAGGATTGGATGCGAGAGGAATTCGATGGTTCAGTGGAGCCCCATAACTCAACTCCGTAAGTCCAAATAGGTCTTATTATAGTCAAGTATATGAGTCTTTTGTAATTAATGGGAAGTTTAGAGCGTTTGTCTAGTAAGTGCTGAAGTAATCGGAAACGTCGAGCGGTTTCTTGTCGTTTCAGTCTAGTATGAGGATTCCAAGTTAGTCGTTTGTCCAGGTGGAGTCCTAGATATCGGATTTGCTCAGCAGGGATAAGTGGAGTATTGTTAAAGGAAACTGTAGGACAGGAAGTCGTTGGTTTACGACGAAGGGTAAAGGTAATTTGGTGAGATTTATTGGAGTTTATTTTAATTCTCCAGTTTTGACACCATTCTTCTAGATTTATGATGTGTGATTGAAGCATTTTGGATGCAATTGCTGGGTCATTGTTTACTGATAGGATACATGTGTCATCGGCATATGTGGTGATGACAGTTGAAATTATTAAACTGCTTTTTAAACTCTTATTTAACGTTTAATATTCTCAACCACTATTCATTCCCAGTCAGTTTTTGGATTCCTTTGGAACAAATTCTTTCTAACCGGTTGATTTATACAAAATAAATTATTATCATGGATACATTAATAGATTATTCTCAATATTATTTTCTTTTATTTCGGTGTCGTATAATATTTCAGTTTCTATTTTTTTTATTTAAGCAAACATTTCACCGACATCTTCACTTACAAATAATACGACGTTTCGGCTCATCAGTTGGTTTATATGTATATATATAAAAAAAAATAGAAACCGAAAAATTAATAAATTATGTTTATCGAATGGATACATTAATAAAATTTAGACAAATGATGTATGAATTATGTCAGTATTGATACCATGTTTTTAGATTGCCATTTGCGTAACTTCCTCTGCTATTTCTTATGGTGTAATTCTCGAACCAAACGACACTCGAGGCATGTTTTATGAATAAATCTCGGGGGCTCTTGTTTAAGAAGGATTCTCTCTGCAAACAGAAGAACACTCCTCTCACCCTTCGGGCCTGCTATAAATAACAGCCACTTCTCCAGCAGTGTATATTGAATTACGTGTATTTTCTTAACATTGTTTCAGTTTTATATTTCAACCATTTCATCGGATCGCAACCTGTTGGATCTGTTCGTATTATATTCGATTGACTCATTGACAAGTGTAGATATTTATATATTCATATAGTCAGCCATTGATATATTTTATATTAATATATCTATCAAAAATTCTGTCTTGTACGAATCAATCCCATGTTAGCTAAACATGGATGAAATAGTAAACGCTAAGACAAAGAAATTATACGGATGTTATGTAGTAGGCTGTCTGGCATAGGTGGGGAACCTTTTTATAGTTAGAGACCGCATTTTTTTTAATATTTTACCGTTGCTATTTTTATTTATCTCTAAATACACACACCCGTATACATATATTCAATTTAATTTTAAAAATTTCGTAACCTAAATAATTAACCTTAGACCGGGCGCGCTTATTTAAGTCATGTATTTAACTTTGTCAACCACTATAGTTTTCTTCAAATTAGGATTATATATCCACTCTTAACCTAAACTATTGTATATTAATATAAATTTATATTATTTTTAATAATGTTGGAGGTGTCATAACGTACATGGTAATTTTCTTTTTTTAAATTTTATATTACAAAAATCACTTATAGAAATTAAATAGTTATAAAGAAAGTCATTATTTAGAAGGTATGATGTACACAAAATTTTAAAGTAATCATTGTTATAATTATTCTTCAGAGATCTGGTTTTCACAATCTATACATTTTATTACAGTTTTTTAATGTGTCTGAAAATGTGACATACAAAATCCTCTCCATAGAAAAAATCTTGCTCCATTTCATATTCAAAGGTAGTTTCCTTTTCAGAATCTGTTTCGTACTCAGTGTCAGTATTATGTTCCTGGTCAGAGTAATTTACAAATTCATCTTCACAGAGTTAACGAATCGGAGGCAGTGAAGACTTTATAAATAATGTTTTTATTCATAATGTCTGTTACAAATGGCATTTAATATACTGAAATATACTATTGATATATGGGTTGACTACAAGAGTTTACTTCAGGTCTCCTACAAGAGTGTGACTTCGAGAATGTAACTGCAAGAGTGATTAGTCCAGAGGATCATGGTGTTTTTATACTCAGGAATAGTATGGGGATTAATAAATTCTGGGAGGTATAGGAAGCGTGTGAAAGTTTTTTTTTTCTAAATTGTTAATTGTTAATATTTATGAAATATTAACTATTAAGAATTTATATCCTTATCCTTTAGAAGTCTGTAAGACCTTTTGCTGAAATCGGTTTCAATTGTTCAATTGTTCAGCAAGTCTCGATAATGGTTCTTGTGTCCAGTCGGTACATTCTATCTAGAGGTAGCAATGTCCCTCTATCTCTTGAATCATGAGAACTGTCAATATAATACATGATTCACCAATTGGCACATTTAACAAACTCAATTATTAAGATAAAAGTTAAATTAATACTATTATTATTTGTTACGGATTCAGCCCATTCCGTAACTACAGTCCGAAAAATCACACTCTTTCGATCTGCCAGCACAAGGTATATAGCTTATTTCTCGTCTGATTGCTCATAAAGTTCTTTTAAAATTGCAGGTATGTTTTCACTTTTAATAAAATGCGACCTAAACCAGTGTAATCCGCTTTAAAGAAGAGATGCGAAATTTATAGTCAGTAGAGAACAGAAACTAAACTACTTACATGACCGAACGCTTAGTTGACTGTGTCTACCAAAGCTTGGTTAAGCAGTTCTTTATCGGTCTTTCTTCTCCATGCGTTAGTACTCTGATTCTAAATCGCTCCGGTTATAGTGCTGAGGATTTTTCTCTCAAATCTCAAAGTGTCAAGGTCTCACAGCCATATATTAGGACTGGCTTTATCATACCAGTGTACTCCGTTAGTTTTCTGATTTTTTCGAGATTTCAGTACCTTTGAGAGGAAGAAGAGAGATCTGTTTGCGCTAGTTTTACGCTGGTATATTTATGCCCGTTGGTCATTCATTCAGGGTATTGTGGAGACGAGGTACTTGAATTTTTCTACTCTCGGGAATGATTTTCCTTCTGCGCAGATTCTGTTATTGGGTTGGAATTTTAGGCTTATTATCATATATTTTGTTTTGTCTTCATTTAATTGTATTCCGATCTGCAAAAAACCGTGTAGCCGGAAGGCAATGCAGGAAAAAGTAAATAGATAATATGATTTTAGATATCATGAGTAGAGAAGTTAATTTCTGAAGAATGGTGCGAAACTATTTAAATATTTCAAAGTTCTATAAAAAAACTTGTAACATCAAAAGTTATTATAATCCAAAAATATCCGTAACTCGAATCGTGTATATAAAGTGATTTAGCGTTCTCTTCAAAATTAAATTATAAAGATTTGAGAAGATATTATAGAAAAGTTTATTCTGAATTATGGCTTAGAAAGAACCAGACAAAGGTGCTTCTGATATATATCATACGATGCCAACCTTTCCTGGACCAGCGCCAACTATTTTAATGTCTGTAACCGTATTTTATCTTGCACATTTTAAAAGGAGATAATCCATAATACTATCAGTTCTTTAAAGTATAGTAAAAATGTGTGAGCACCACTTTTCAATCAAACTTGGGACTTGATTCATTCTCTTAAATTTCTTCAACGTCCTCCATTGGGAACTTGTGTTACAAAGACTCAATCTATACGCTTTGTACCTTAGCGTGTGTTTCACCAAGTTTCGCTCCCACTTTTAATAGTTAAAGCCTGCTTCGCCTAAGTCCATTATTTCCAGTAAAGTTAAAAGTCTATGAGGGCGAACTTCTTCATTCACCTTTCAGGACTTTCTAATATTGAAGTTTTGCCACAGGCAAACTTATTTGCATTGTATACTTTAGAGAGGTTGTTTTTTTATTTTTCTTTCTATTTTTGATCGAGTCCGTGCAACCGCCTCCGATTTCATCTGAATCGGATGGATTAAAGGAGAGATGACCTATCTATTTTTACCGCCGTGGAGTGCTGTTAGAGTTTTGATATTTTTTGGGGGGATTCGTTTTTTTTATATTTTGTTTCTTTAAGCTTATAAATTAATCCAAATTTCTATATACGTGTTTCATAATCAATAAAGTTATTACTAGTCTTCTAAATTAAATATAAAACTCCTTTTAACATAACATAGGTATTGATTAGTTTTTATAATCATATTTTTTATGTTTGGTGCCAACCCTTCCACACTTACTCCTAAATATAATAATCCAGGCTTACGAAGATAGAGAGCAAACAGACATGAGGTCTTCCGCCAACTCGGTTCATATTTATGATCAAAACCCTATATTATTTTTAGAAATAAATTTAATATTATTATAAGTTTTATATAATTTTAGTGATAGCAACGAAAATTCCTAGAATATGAAATGGATCAAAACAACGAATTTCTTTTAAAAATGAATTTAATAAAAAAAATTTTTCATTATAGGTAATTAAATTTCTATAAAGCAAAAGAATCTAAACTAAATATATTGCATACAGAAAGTAAAAAAAAAAAAGATTGGGTTAAAATTAAAATATATTAATGGTCTATAACTAATTATAAATTTTACATTATTTATTTTATTTATTTATTTAATTACAGTTTAAGGTGCCGTGTACAACAACAAAGGTTAGAGGCACCGTGTTTCTGTTACATAATTACATAAGTTAAATCATTTTATACAGTTTGTTATCCTTCAAAAATTGCACCAAGTTTTTCTGGTTTTCCTGTTCCAAGCCGTGGCAGTACCTCCGGAGTTTTAGTGAAATTCTTGAAGGACATAACCGCTGATAATTTTCCGTGATGTGCTCGATGGACATTGGTGTGTTGCAGCTGCTGCATCTAGGATACGGCTTCCCTTCAAGGAGCTGTCCATGTGTCAGATAAATTTTACAGATAATACTTAAACCCTTAATCAAAAATCTACTAAATAATAATTGATGTATACAGAATATTTTTTTTTCGTTTAATTTACAATTTAATAAACCAATATTATGTTTGCATTGTGTACACACATGGAATTATAAGCAAAAAGCCTTCGTTGTAGGCTATTCAACAAAACTAAATCGAGGTTATTTGTTGAAAATTGACTAATCATTTCTTATAACAGGTGCAGTCCTCCACCTCTTCATCCAAGAAATGCAGACCTAGCCGAATTTCACCAATAGTAAGTATACAATGTTATTATTAGTTATACAGAAATCGTTGTCTGCTACCATTATTTACAATATTGCAATTTCGTGTCTCGTTTGTCAAAGTTTTATCTCCAAGAGCTGATTATAAACAGGTAAAAACAAATTTACACGCCATAATGATATAGTATATTTAATTATACAATATGAGTCTGATAAATGATATTGAAAAACTAAACTCAAGTTAGCCGTCATAGAGTACCAAAAAGAACCAGAAATCCCGCCTAATTTTCCTACATTAAAAGCTACTTTATTTATTATTTTCACGTATCTACGCACGTATCATTTAATAGAGGGAAATCATCGCGATAGGGAAAATTTTCGAATTTGATCTTTCAATGAAAATACACGTCCTGAGGTCCTCTGATGAAACAAATGTTCTTTGTGTATAATAACTCAAAAATAAAAAGGCGAATTTAATGATTTTTAAATAGCTGCGATCTTTCTACATCATATTGATGTAGCCTGACAGGGCTTAAATCGCGAATTTTCAAAATTTCTTCTCTAAACTACCTCTGATCTTTTTTTAATTAACCACACCACTTTATAATCTGATATGAAAAACTAATAAAGAAAATATAAAGAAAAGAAGAATAGTTGGGGCGGTCAGTCAAAAAAGAAGGCAAAAATAAATGATAATATTTATTTTTGCCTTCTTTTTTGACTGACCACCCCAACTATTCTTCTCTTCATTATCCACGACAGTCAACCATTTACCAATCATGAATAAAATATAAAGGATGAAAGAATTTTATAATTAACTAAAGAATAAATAACCGACTAAAGAATAAAACCGACTTACCTACCAAACATGTGTCAGTACTTGAACAACCTCAGTGCTCAAACCATGCTCTGAAGATGACCCACATGTTTGGGTTGCAACGTTGGCAAAAATAAAAAAAATTTTTTTTTAATAAGACTGCGTCCTGAATATTTATGACCCATAAAGAATAAATAAGATATCGTAATTTAGAACCGAAGAAATTCGAGTTCGCATCCGAACTTGACCGAAAGGTTATAATAAACTTCCAAACGTAACACATTCTTAGTATAAATCGGTTACATTTTATGGATATACATGTGCGTTTCGTATTAAGATTATCGTTGGTATTTTATTATTTAATATGAAATTAAATGGATGACAGCAATGCAAAAATTAAAATTTTTAGATATAACAGTGCTTACACAAATAAAAGTAACCACAATGAAATATAAATTATTACGACCGCCTTGTTTATCAGTGGTAGTCTTGTCGGAATACAAATTTGTCGTGGCACCTAATTATTTATTATAATTAAAATATATAGTCGTAACAGGAAACGGTTATTGACAAAAAAAACACAACATACATTAGACTGCTGTGAAAAATTTGTAGTAATTAATTGTTTTAAATTGTATGTTGTACCCTCTGTAATTTCTATTTTTATTTCCGGTTGTCATAAAATACCTATTGCAGCTAAAATAAGAGTGGTAAGTGGAAGTTGTGTGATGTTCTCACCACACCATATTTTAATTTTTTCGTAATGAACGTATTTGACGTCGCCGAAAAGTCCTTATGTATAAAAAAGTACAATTTAGGATGGTGGATATTTCTTGATCACATTACCAACTACTTACGTTAAGTAGTGCATTCAACATCATTATTATAACAGTTAAGAATTATTTATGATGCTCTTACATATTTTAATTGTCTCTTATCTAAATTTGATTGGAATAGGTGTTCCATTGTCTGAGACATCACCTTGTTGGGTATGGACTTGGATATTCATGATATGATATTTGTCTTGTATTGTAAATAACCTCCATTTTTTAATTCTAATTTGCCTCTTGTCTAATTTGCTTTATATAGTCAAACTGTTGTTGCTTAATTCTGTTATATACTTGCTCATAACTGTGGTATCCTAAAAAAATATAAATACATTTGGTATGAGATCAATCACTTGATTTAGAACTTCTATAACTTGCTTTGGTGTTGTTTTTCTGTGTTTTTTCGAATGTTTTAGTTTAGTTGGTCAGGATAAGAAAAAAAAATATCCCTGTCATTATGTTCAGTTTATAATGGGAATCAATATTCTTGATGTAACGTCTTAATTTTATCCTCCTTTTGAATACGCAGTACTTTTGAACTAATGGAATAATAAAAATTCCACAATTTATAATTCTTGCTGTAATTAAATTTATATTCAGTGCATAATATATGGTGTCCTTTATCCCTGGTTTTAATTGACAACATAATATATACTTACATGCACAAAGACGGTTTCAATGTATAATAGAACACCCACCACAACAGAGGGCCGCTGAAACTTAATCATATGAACTAATAACAGACGTCAGTGTTGATTAAAAGCTATACGCGGCTCGAGTGGAACCTGCTCCACCATTATCTATCCTCTTTGCCTGCTTCATGATAGGACAGATCTTGTTATTTCAAAGCTATTATACTGTTGAAGTATATTAATAAACTTTTACATTTTTTTTTAAATAGTCAAATTAATTTTTCTAAGTATATAATTTCATGTAGGGTTTAAATTATATATTAACTTCATTTTTTTGTAAGTTCTGGTATGACTGACATTTTTTTATTTTAATTGGTTTTGAGTTATTTCGTAATTTCAATTAAAGTTTCTGCAGAACTTTTATTTTTTAAAAGACATCCACTTTCATCCACACATTTGAGACTCATAGAACGAAATATTTACAAAAAAAAGTATATGCAGACAAGGGATATACCATATTCTGAATATTTCAAGAAAAATAGTTAATCTAGTAAACAAATTTAATATAAACATTTAACATTAATAATAGATGGTAAAGTTCATGAAAATCGTCATATAGTCCAAAACGTAAGCATGGCAAGCGAAGAGAAGTTAAATGATGGCTCATACAAAATTTTGGAAATTTTTTTTTACTTTAAATTTTTTTATTCACACCTGTCATATTGGTAACGACAACCAGTGAATGAGATTATGGTTGTAAAATATAATGGCATGTAAGGCATGAGAGGGAGTGGGGGAGGTTTCACCTTTTGACGTGAAATCTACATTAGGCGAGGAGGTCCCTCATCCAGTTCCTCTTCAGCCTCCTAGGGAGGTTACAAAAGATTGAATGTTGTTGATCAACATTGGCCTCTGGTATTGAAGGAGTTATTGATATAAATATGTGACGAATGTTTATTTTAGTTGTAGACTTCTGACAAGTATGGGTTCTGGAACTACGTTAGGAAACAATCATAAAAGCCGGTAGCTCAATGGGGTGAAATAATATGAAATTAAACTAGGGTTTAATAGAAAGCAAAGGTGTAATCTTGTATTCCAAAATGAACGATTGCTGGCTTTATGTGAAATGGATCCATCATCAATGGAGTACATTATTTTTTGGCCCTGAAATTCAAAAGACGTGTTCCTTATTTTTACCGGGTCAAATTACTTTTTAAAATAAAATTCAAATACTCATTCCTTCCTGTCACAAAATAATGACAATCTGCAAACATGTTGATGTTTTTTTTTATATTTTGGTTTGTCAACCATTCAAATATCGTGATTCACAAAATGAGATCTCTCGTCCAGCTCTTTTCTTGTCACCTCGTCTGTTGAAAATCTCGTGGGCTATAACCATATGCCTTATCACTCTATAATTTATAGTGATAGGGGAGGTAATGAGTCCATATGGATATGTTGTAAGTTGGTCTAAGTAAGGATATAAAGTTTTGTTATTTACTCAATCTGGAAACTGCGTTAACAATCTTGAAATTTTTTATTAAAAGTACTTCGATTTTTAATGCGTTTTTTTTTATACTTGCTCGTATTTAAGAAATCCATTTAACAGAAAGTTTTGATGGACTTCCAAATGGTCCCAAGCGAACCGACAGTTGAAAACCACTTTATAAGAAGATCCAAACCTATAAAATATAAACAGCAATCTAACTGATGTGGTTTCCATTAAGGGTTATTGGAATATTAGCCACCGATTGGAAAGGAATTTCTGCCACCAATGTGCTCGACATTGCTGGGAATTATGTGGGCTGACCGGAATGTGGAGCGTCATTGTTGCCAAAATTTCCTGTTTTAAATTATTGCAGACCTCGCTTGCAATACATATTTCGTGTGACCGGTTTCACCCACGCTCTACAAATTCTCATGTCCTTTCTCTGAAGGTTTGTCACAATGTTTAACATTTATTATTTTTATTAATTTGAGTACTATATTTTTAAGCAGAAGTTGCACTTTTAACCGGTAAAACGGGGTTCAAACGAGAGAGATAAGTTACATACCTAACATCGTGAACGATATAACATTTTTATATTAAGAAAAGCGTGGCTCATATAAATCCTATAATATAAGAGCAAGCGATAAGATACAGCAAAAGAAGTCTCGCGTCCTTAATTAGGACTTCATTGTCGAATCACAATAAAGTAGTGAGCTCCTGGTACTTGAAGAGATGAGGAAAGAGAAGACAGTGTATGTATTCATATTTTTTTTTTTAATTCGACTCTTATTTCAACCAGTTATTCTAAACTAGTTTTGAGATTTTTTTTCTTTCTTTTTTTCTCTCTATTTCCTATCTCGCATTTTCGGCTATAGAAGGTTTATCTCTGGCCAAAAATGAGAGCGGGGAATTAATACAAAAGTTTAAAGTCCCAGAACCTGGATTCAAATTCGAAACCTCCAGTTTATCGCATTGCGGAACGTGTGTTTTGCAAACGCGTTAGCCCGTTTGACAACCTAAATCTGGAGATTTTCATTGGAGCGAAATCTTCAATGGCAATGTTTGTATACCGGGAATTAGATCCTCCGCAGAACCATTTTCTTTCATTCAAGTTAGATTCCTTTCTGAAGTCATGAACAAGAACCATATCCTTCTAAGGACGTTCTTATGGCTCCTTTACACGGATCACAAAACAATATTCATTCTCCTGCTTTTAGTTCCTACACATACATTATAATGTGTAATTAGCGAATAAAAATAGTTAAAGGTTTCAACAAGTTTCAGAATCTAGTTTCCTACTGTTCGCCCTTTCTCATTGTCTTTCTTGATGAATTCAATACTATGAAATCAGTCTTCTGTCCATTTATCTGGCTCCATTTTATTCAGAGCTCCAGTGTTGTTTTATTCCTAGCCTTACATCGGCATAAGCAAAATGCTGTGCCATCCTGTTATAAATAGTGCTACCAGGATATGTCCGGATCGCCCAGTAGCTGGATACTTAAGCCATTACCGCAAATGGTGGACTTATTGGTTCTTATTGTAGCTACAGCATTTCTTTATGGAAGTTAAGAAGTAACAATTTTGACGCACAATCCTAATAAAATTAATTTCGTTAGTGCATTTTGAATTTGATATTGCTTTTATCTGTATTATATAATAAAATGAGCTCGATGGATTGGTAACAAACATTATATATACAGCGATGAAAGCAATAACGCGAGTGAAACTCTTTAGTAATAAATAATTAAAAACTGAGTGTAAAAGTAATATGTTGTATGTTTAGCTTTCAGAATGTTTGATTAATTGAATATGACCGAATCCCTCGTTCAAAGACCACCTGTTGTTTCCTAAAATATTCCTCGTATTTAAATCCTACGTTAATCTGTGTTTGAGCTGCAATTATGTATTGATAACCTTTTGGGATAGTTTATAATCATTGAATCGATTGATGACAATAATTTTTATAATCTTATAGTGCACTATTTATGCTCATATTTTTTATTTCGCTCCCAGCTTTCCGATGCTTACCGACACCGTCCCACTCCCTTCTCTCTTCCGTTTCAAATATGTCTCCTATGAGGTTGTCCGGTAGGGGTTATGTTGACAGCCTAGGTGACATCCGCGAGGTGCCAGAAAGAAGATACAGGTAGATAGCCGAATGTCGCATGACTCCGATAGATCGATGCGGAGGTGGTGGGGAGTTGTGGGGAGCCTGCGCCGGTCGCCCGACTCCCGACAGACCTCCCCGGACCATCCCGACACCTGTTGGAGTCAGCTCCACGAACTAGTGCCTGACCAGGAGTCGCTGCAGCAACACGCGATAATCGCGATATCGCTATTGAAACCACCGCTCGTTATCAAATATCTCACTGGAACAGGTAATAGTAAAAGTAATTCTGTCTGTATGTCTTTCTTCAATGTCCTCCTATTCTTCAGCTATTCTCTCATTTATTCTTCAGCTTCTACCGGGATATCACACATTATGAGATACACATTGAAGACAAAGTTGGAAATGTATATAAAAAAAACAAATTAAAAAAACGGAAAAAATATTAAAATAACAAATAAATAAATCTACCTCTGGATTTTTATTTTCAACAAATAAAATTTGATATTAAATAAAAAACTGCAACTATCATTATTTTTCATTACCATGGAAAGTGAGATGGATATAGAAATACACAAAGAACATTTAACAAAAGGAACGAAAATTTTATTTCCTAATTGTTAAATCGAAAAATGCTCGATTTAATGATTTTGAAAAAGGTATATACAGTATCTTAAAAACAAAACAAGCAAATTATTTTTCCTTGACTTTTTTTTAAATCTTGTTATTCTTGCCAAGCTTTCTTTCACACAATCTTAATAAATTTACTTCATCATTGGATTCGATTGTAGAAACACAGGGCTGCTATCAGACCACAGCAATTTATTTCTTGTTGCTTCCGATAAAACAGTTTTGGTGGAGAAACTCAACGAATGTTTTATATTTGTCTTTTATTGTGTATTTTTGCTCCAAGTCTTGTTTTTACATCTTAAATATTTCTTTTATTTTTATCTTTTTCATTATTTTTTTCCTTTTTATTAGTTTATTCATCAATAAATATCAGAATTTTATTTTGTTACTGCCTTTTTCAGTTATCAAGAAAAAATAATGAAATCTTTAAAAAAAAACTTGTTATTATAAACATTTTGTTTTATTTGAAATTTAGGCGAGTACAGTCGAAATCTATAAGTAAAGAAGTTGAAATTTCTCTGTAATATTTGAAACTAAATCATTGTTTAAGGTACATAGTAGGATATCTGTAAAATAATATTTAACAATTTTCTCAATTTTATTCTTTTTTCTCTGCCAAAAAAAATCTTGTACTCCATAAAAAAATAAATGTGGATTATATATATATATATATATATATATATATATATATATATATATATATATATATATATATATATATATTTGTATATAAAGAAATAATATTTTGTTAAAACGATCAGATAGTTGTAAAGATTGTTAACGTTACTCAATTGGATTGATACTTTATATAATTATATGCTTACAATTATATTATTTAGAATTTTGAATTTGACTATAAAAAGTTATGGAAAATTACTAAAATTAATGCTGCACCAGTTGAAGTAACTTTTTCTGATTTATTTGAATTGTATGATAAATAAGTACCTAACGAGCCGACAGCAATGGATAATAGACAAATTTGCTTGAGTAAAGGTACGTTTACCTAACGACATTAATTGTGAAAAATCTTAGGACAGCCAACGGTTTAAACTCTGCCAGTAAAATCATAAATTTTGAATTTAATTATCTAGAATATGATCATCAGAATTGAGTTAATCATAATCTATATCTGTCAAATCTTATATCTTCATAATCAAGATTATCAAATCTTAAAGCTTAATAATATTTCAATAGTTCAAATTAAATGACTTTTTAATGAATTATTTTTAATTTTAGATATTTTTGTATTGATTTTGCTTATCATCCAGTCGAAAATCCTTTGAGCCGAAAACGTGATTTTTAAAATCTGTTGTCGATTCTTCCTTTTTATAACCTTTTTTACCGTTTCCCTCTAACTAGATGTATGAGCATCAGTTATTTAATAGTTGTGAAGAAAGTCTAGATTTCTCAGGACTATTCCAATAAATCAGAAGTGATGATGTGTGGCTTTGCGATAGTTTATTTTAAATTTTTGTTTAAGGAGTGGAATAAATAGTAATTAAATTATATCGAGAAAATTAAATAGAAGTGGAATATTGTACCTGAAAAAAACTATTACCCATTTGTCAATGCGTGTCTTTGCAAGTGTCGTAATAAGTATATTTAAAAGGAAAACAGAGATTAAATTTTATATTGATATGAAATGTAAGCGGATTCAATCTTTTTATTTTACGGATGGTATAGTTTTTTATTTTTATTTTAAATATATGTTTTATGATTTCGATATTTTGTTAGAATTTTTTTAAATCTTAAAATTATAATTTTAGAAAGGTAGTATGTCGGGGAAGTTTTTTATGTATTTTGAAATACAGGTACAACATTTCGACAATAAAATGATTGTTGGAGTTTTATATAGTTTATTATTTTTATTAATTATGATAATAAAACTTTCGGTAAATTAGGCCCTGTGCTCACGAGAGAGGTAAGAGAGGCTCAAACTGTGCAAACTGTTAAGAACGATGTGACGGTTGAAATGTGTGCGCTATGAGTAATATTAATATTATTAAAGTTCATATTCTTCCATATTTTAATAATTTTTCATGAAAAAAGATGTTGTTTTTCGATTAAAATATTCCTTAGTATTTTCTGAATTAAATTACTTCCCATCTTAAATATTTTCGGAACATAAAATCTATTATGAAAGTTGTATTTTATGTATGAATACATCCCGGTTGTTTTCTTTACATCCGTCATACTAATACATATATAACGTCTTCTTCATTAAGTGAACGGCTCATATTAATATTTTTTGAAAAAGTAAGTTATACACTTTTTATTTTAAACTGCTTGCTGAGTGTGAGAAAAATTGGAGGAAATTTCACGGAAGACGCTGATATCGCTTCTTTTCCTCCGTTTGATTCATAATTGTCATTATTTTTTCTTTAATTTTTCTCGCTTTTGCAGATTAAGTAATTAAGAAGGGAGAAATCTTAAACCATCTTATTATATATTTTTTCAATTATATAAATTTTATTGAACAATTTATGATGTATCCAAGTAGTGTTGCCCAAATGCGCGACCGAGACGAGTCTTGGTCTTGCAAACTCAGTCTTCGTCCATGGTCTTGGTCTTGCGCAAGAGTTTCGCAATGGTCTTGCTGTTACTTATTAGCTCATTACTCTAGAGATATTTCTGTATTTTTTAGATAAGAGAAACCTAACTAAGCCCGAATGAAAAATTGGTTAAAAGTTAAATGCAAAATTATATTGGTTATAAAAATTATTTACATAAAGTAACTAAGATTGTCAAGTATTCATAACTATTTTGTATTAATTTTTATTTAAAAAATCCATTTTTTTTTTTACCAGTCCTGGTCTTGGTCTTGAAACACTTAGGCGGCCTAGGTCTTGGTCTTGCAAAGTGCAAGATCAAAACCGATTTAGGGCAACATTATATCCAAGATAAATAATTACTGAGCCTCTCTTACTTCATATAGATATAATTCATGACTATCCCTACCTACCACCGTTGGTTTTGGAATCAGCCCATTTATGGATATTATAATTGGCGTGGTGGGAACGCTTTCCAAATAGCATAATTCCTTTAATTCGATAGCCAGTTTCTGATAATTTCTCCCCCACAGTGGAGCTTATATTATTATCGTTAGGGGATCCGACATCAATCAGTTTTGCTGTATTAATTACTATTTTAGTTTGGTTCTATCTTCAATGACAGTTTTTTCTTGATGTTATCTTGTATTTCTTTTAAAATATTTCGAAAATAGCTATCCTGATTTTTATAACTATTTAGAGTGAACACACCCGTTATGGACAGGGGGCCCAGTAATGAGCAGGTTAGACTTTAAATGTAAATAATTAGCTTCCTTGTCGATTTAAATGTTCCAATTTTTTAGGGATTGAATAGCATTGCCCTCTATGGACTTTAAATGCAAATAAACGTTCATACAGTCCTCTATTGAGAACTGTATGAACGAAATTTCCAAAAGAGAATTTTAAAATGCTTATCATTATATGTCTATGACTGGTACCACCGACCTTTACTAGAACAATTGAATTTCGAGATGTCCATCACTAGTGCAAAAAGGTTTTTTTTTATTGGATTTTTTTCTCTTTTTTATCGTCTCTACCCTAAAGGATCATTGGCGTTTTCTATAATTTATGTTCTATTATAGTAATTTGCAATTTCACTCTTATATTTTTTTTCTGTAACTTTCGAATTGGGGGCATTCTACCAGAGGGTGTTTCACAGTTTGAAGTGTATTATTGCATTTTTCGCAAGTAGGAGTTTCTAGACCTCTTAAAAGATAGCTATGTTTGAACTGGCATTGCCCAATCCTAAGACGGCACAGAATAATTTCCTCTTACGAACTTTTTGTGTAAGTGATTCATCTATCGTAATTAGGTTTCACTTCTTTCAACTTACACTCTTTGATTTTCCAATCTTTTACCCACTCTGCCAGTTGTTTTTTCTCTGTTACATATACCCAGTCTTCTGATGGAGTTATAACTGCATAACTGATTTTTTTTTTTCAATTTTAAAGTGTTAAATGGAAGAAAACGACCCTAGAGATTATAAATGTCTAACGGAGAAGTTAATAACTACAATAATTTAGGAGACATAAGCCAAAAAATACAAAAATTCCATTACCTATATCCATTACTAGTGCGCTTACCCTATTACTCACAAAGTGAAATTTCCTTTTTTTTATATATATACTTATTTTTTTTGAGTAGTATAACACTTCTTCACTATATTGACAATAGTTACAGTGAGTAAAGAGTACATTCACACCATAAAAAAGTGCAACAAATAATTTCTAAGTAGAACGATTAGGCCGCAACATCTCCCCAACAGCTGTTAAAATATCTATTTTTACGATCAAGTCAGTTTTGCTTAATTTTACTTCTGAACTTATCACTCGCGTTTCAAAAACTTTTTTTTTTGTGTGTCACTTACGTATATTATTATTTTTATAAACAAGTTCTATAAATTTATCTATGAGTTAGTTGGAATCCATCTATTGTTTTAATTAAAATATTTGAGGCATACGCCTCCGAATTCAGAGTGTATTAATTACCTATATATGTATTACCTTTACGTCTCTTCTACGTTTCATGCGACATGCTATTCATGAGGATCTTTTTTTAAATTAAAGAGCTCATGCAATCCTATAATTCATAACGGTATTAAAAATAATGAAATAAAAAAAAAACCACAAATTGATTAAGACCACACGATAGAAGTGAAAACATCAACGAAGTGGGATTATTAATATGAAATATAATTTTTTTGAATTGAAATCTTCTTTAAGCGCGTTTTTTTTAGGGGGGGGGGAGGAGTGAATTAGATTGATCCGTCAGATTTCCGAAGTATTAACGCTTAACGCTCGGGTAAAATCGGCTAGAGTTGATTAATTAAACTGTTTTTACGTATGGATTAAAATATCTCAGAAACTAAATATCGGGCCTGCATACTGTAAAGGAAGAAATTGTTCAGCATTTCATCCTCTCTATAATAGGCTATAATTCAAAATTGTATCTTACCGTGACCCGTGTTAGGGAGGCGAAAAGGGACAAAATAGTGTCAAAAACCAAGTGATAACAAGTTTTATTGAAGATATGGATTAAAATATCTCAGAAACTGAAGGATTATTTCCTTGACTTGAATCCGATTAAACTTTTTAAAGTGAAAACTTCTTTAAGCGCGATTCGCACTTTTTTTGAGGAGAGTGACTTAGATTGAACCGTCAGATCTCCGATGCGTAACGCTCGAGTAAAGACGGCTAGAGTGGACTAATTGAATTGGTTTTTGCATGTAGATTTAAATATTTCAAAAACTAAAAAAATCAGACCAGCATATTGTTAACGAGGGAATTGTTCATCCTTTCATTCTCTCTGTAATAGGTTATAATTAAAAATTGTATCTTACCGTAATGCCGTGTTAGAGAGGTGAAAAGCAAAAAAAAAAAAAAAAAAAATAGTAACGAAAACCAAATGATAACGAATTTAGTTGAACATATGGATTAAAATATTCCATATATTAAGAATTGGACCTGCATACTTTAGGGAAAAATTCAGCATTTCATCCTCTTTTTAATGAGCTATTATTTATAATTTATATTTCTTTATACTTCTATCGTATGGTCTATAGTACTCACCTTAGTTTATTTTGTTCTATCTTCATAAAGTTATTAGATTTACAATATGAACAATTATTATTGTGTATAAGCTGTTGCTTGTTTGCGATTTTAATGACCATTGTCGATACACTATCAAGTGCAACAGAAAATCGAATAGAACCACTTAATTTCTCATTTTTACGGCATATTAAAAAATAATTTGTTTTTGAGATAATCCATGATTTCAAGTAAACTCGTTGTCGTTTTTGGGCACTATCTTTTTCCATTTTTGCCTCTCTAACAGGGCTTCGCCTTAAGATGCAATTTTAAATAATAGCTCATTACCAAGAGGATAAAATACTGAATATTTCCCCCGCTTGCAGTATGCAAGTCCGATTTTTAGATCCGGTGATATTTCAATCCCAACGAAAAATACAATTCAATTAGGCGGCTCGATCCGGCTTTATGTGTATGAGCGTTACACCTCCATACATGACGACTCAGTCTCATTCACTACCCACAAAAAAAAACACAAAGCTCGCCTTAAGATGTTTTCACTTAAAAAATAATTAATAAATAAATATATAACTTAATAATTAGTTACTAAAAATAACAAGTAATTAATACCTTTATTGAATATTACTTGTGGCTTTTTATTAGTATCGACAATATTCGAAAAGAACGAGTTGATAAATGTATGTTATATTGTCATTATTCGTCATATATATTTTCTAAAAAGTATCTTCTTACAGTACTAAATTTCAGAAGGATTCTTGAGAGGTATTATTAAAATACTTAGAAGCAAAGAGGTAAGTAAATAACTAATAGCTATCTTAAACTCAAAAGAAATAAATATTCCAATATTGAGCAAAATAAAATTATAAAAATCAATACAAGTTTTTAGTAAGCAAGTTTAAGTAAATTAGTAAAACTCTATTTTTTTTTAGATTACTTGTTTATTGATGAATATTACAATCTATCTCAATTAAGGATACCTATTATAGAGTTCAGAGAGCGCATCCATACTTTAGTTTTAGGATTGAGTGATAAATGCATGTAACGGATCATATACACATCCAGCTTCTTTTGAGCATTCTACGGGTGCTATCGGGCATATTATGTGTGGCTATGCCTCGAATCTGTGAGTTGGTATGTCCGTGTATGTGATTGTGAAATCTTTTGTAATATGTTCGTATGTTGTAGGCATCTGTAGATCTTTATGTGAAGTAATGTTATTGACTGACCGGAGAGCTTTGGTGATAGTCCCAAAAGTTTTTTTTTTTTTTTAAGTGTGTAGTTTACATATGTGAGTCTTTTTGGATGTCCCATATATTTGTGAAGCGTAGGTTCAAATAAGTTTATGTTGATAAGTATTTCTGTTCAATTTCTGTCTGAGCTTTAATTTCGAATGTCTTGAAATGAGTGAATACAATAGTCATAGTCTTAGGTTTCGAGTTTTTGTTTTGTTCTCGATATGTGGGCTCCACCTCATTCTTCTATCAAATGTCAGTCCAAGGTGTTGAACTTTGTCTGTCTGAGGAGTTTGGACATTGCCAAGGTAAATGGCAGGCCAAGTTTCACGTCGAAGGGTAAAAGTGATATTTAGTGATTTTTTCTGATTGAGTCGTATTTTCCAGGGTTTCTACCAGTCGTGGAATTTTTTTAGGTGATATTGTAGAGTCTGTGACTCATATATTGAATTTTGATGTCTTATTAAGATTGTTATATGGTCTGCTTAAGTGTCGTTATTACAAATTATTTCGTCATCACTAACTGCCAAGAAAACCCGATTCTGAAACTTACGAATTGTGCACATATATACCAATTTGAAATGGGTATTTATTATCAGACACTAATACAGAATATTCATATATGAAAATAAATAACAGTTTCACATAAGTTCTATAATAAACTATAAATAATAAAGTTCGATTGAATTTTAAGCAATGGACCAGTGCTGTAAGAGATTTCTAAAATAAATCCTTAACTATAAGTATAGATTTTCCATTACAGTCTTTCCGAGTTATTGGTTTTTCGCAATGGTGTGGAATAATCCACTGTTTCTGTAGAATAATATCTGAACCATGAAAGGATTCCGATTATCATCTAAGGAATAAAATCCTTTCCTGAATTGAAATGTCTTACTTTAATAACTTTGAGAAAACTATCTTAAATTCTTTTATGATGAATAATTCAAATAGTCAGTCGATTAGAATTAGAATATTTGTTATATTTTATAGATATCACACATATATAATGTAATGTAAAAAAAATCGATTAGTTCTTTACTCTATCATGTTTCGGGAATAAAAATTGCTAAACAAATTATAAAATTGTAATTTAAAATTGAATTATTCCTCACACCGAATATGGCGAAGCCGTGAGAAGGGTTTTGTGTGTAGCTTTACATTATATATGACTAAATTATAACTAATTAGAAATATTAAAAAAACAAGTTTTAGAGATGTAAATTAATATGAAAATAATTAAAATCACCATTCGAAACGAAAAAAAAATGTTTATTTTTAAAATGTTTCAATATCATTCATAGTTTTACTGTCCATGGTTTTCAGTTATTTTCGAACTAGAATCTTTTCTTTTGTAAATTTTTAGTAAAGGTTTTACAGAACTTATATTAAAAAAAAAGTTTATTTAAAAGTTCAGTCGACTTCATTATAAAGTCGGTATAAAAAATGACTTTTATGATACTCAAGCAAACGACACACTAGAATCATGTGTAATTCATTTAAAATAAATTATAACTCCGATCTAATTATAGAGCCATTTTTTTCATTTTTTCATTAACTGTTTATTTTTCATTTATATTCATAATTTTTTTTTGATATCTTGAATCAATAAAAGTTACACTTTTACTATAAACCTGGAACTTTATTACAAAAGTTCCTTAGAACTTTTTTCCTAAAAAGTTTCACAGAAACTGTTTATATGAAACTTCAAACCCTGGTTTATACACAAATTACCATATAGTTAATAAAAATGAAAAAACTAATATGAGATACTTAAATATTAAAATAATATAGTTTGCTATATTTAATAAAAGAAAACCAGCAATATTTCTAACTAAAAAAATAATTGATAATATGAATAAAATAAATAGAACGGATTAGAAATTAGCAAGCGACATGATGTGATAAAAACTAATTAATAAATTTCTAAACTTGTTTCTGAAAACCTATTATTCTATCGTTTCAAATATTTTTATAATAAGAAAATGATCCTTCAACAATAAAGGTGATAGTAGCGAATTCGAATCTACTAATAATTAATAATTATAAATCCATTGTCCATTCGCTTTCAACAGAAACTTGTTTTGAATAGAATTAAAAACGAATCATTCAATGAGTTTGTTAAAAAAAAAAAAAAAAGTTTTATCTTTTTTTTCTGTTTCGATGAAAATAATCGTTTGTAAAAAAGTAATTGAGTCTGCTGTTTAAAAGTTAAAAAGAATGAAGAGGGGAGATAATAAGACTGAAAACAAAAATCCAAATTCTAAGTAATCAATAACTGAAAGTAGTGAATTTTTTGTTATTAGTTGATGAAAAATCAAACTATAATTGTATTTATTTATTCGATATAATCAAAATATGCAACTATATGCATTCATCATCAAATATGCAATATACAATTTGACGGATTGCATCTGGTCACACTGATTCGTAAAGATAATCAACAAGCAATTTAAAAACTGCATGCAAACAAAATATGTAATTGGATAAAAATCTGGGGCCTTGGAAATGACTTTTTGAGCGAAAACTGTCTACTAACTCCATAATTCATTTAATCTTAAAAATAAATTTATTTCTTAAGGAGTTATTAGTAATTTATCCCCAGTCCAGGAGATGTAAGTATTTTGTGTTTGTATTTGTATTTGTATTAAAAAATAAAATACTAAACTTTTGGTATTTTGTATTGGAAATTATATTGCTGAATACAAATTAAATATTTTGTAGTTAAAACAGACGGTATTTAAAAAAAATATATTTGGTATTTTAAAATAATGATTAAGATTTTGCCCGATGCTGCCACGGACAACGCCGCAGTTGTGACTTCAAGTTCACTTTTTCTTTCAAGAGTTGAGCCTTGTATATTATATTTCTCTTTATTATACTTACGCCAGAATTGTTGAACAAATTACTTACTCGACTTTAATCCCTCTGTTAACCTTTGTATCACCACTTGTATAATTCGACTAAGGCTTTCATCAACGTCTTGCAGGTAATTGGCTCTAAGATGGTTCTGTCTTACTGATCTCCGTGAATAGCCTTAAATATTTATAAAGCTAAATAGCGCCATGAATTAATCAGCCTTTGAAGTTGCCATTCCTCCTAAACTTGGCCATGACTTACAACTAGTCCGGCCATCCAGTCGGGGAGTCCATAAATTTATCCCTATCTGTCTAATGGCCGCTACAGATGTAGTTTATGTTCAGATCATGTTTATGTTCATATTAAGTTTATGTTCTATCTAAGACCTTTAATAGTGTCACAAAGTTTATCCACAGATATCGCTTAGTCTCGTTAAGTAGCTATCGTACCATAATACGTTATTTTATAGTATTACAATTATGCTGTAATTATCACGCTATTTTCACACTTACCTGAAAATGACATACGTAGTAAGGGAAACTATTGTAAAAATTTTCGAATCTCTAGTTTTTTATGGAAATACACGTTTTGAGATCCCCTGAGTCCAAATAACCAAGTCTCGTAAAATGGTCTGTGTGACCTCTGCTTTAGGAGATCACTGATCATGATTAGTTTAAATATGTTGCTGGTATTGTAGGTCATTTTTTTTAATTATCTGTCTTTAATATATCTTTGACAAAACAAATATTTTTATTTATTTATTTCTTCCTTTTTTTAAACATATTTTTTGTCATTTCTACCACTTTGAACCTTGTAAAAAAATAATATCATAGGTGAAGATCAAGTTTCCTTCTTTGCCTCTAAGTTTCTTTATGCGTTCCTAGCTTTGAGGAATCAGAATCTTTGATAACATAGAAATGCTTATATGTACGAGTAGTATGTTGGGATTCATGATTTTTCATTGAATCAATTATTCAACTTACCTATATCAACCTATTTACTTACTTACTTAATGGAGCTACAGCCCTGGTTGGACTTTGGGCTCACTTAAAATTGATTCCTGCCTTCCTTCGCCATCCTCTTACTCCTATCCGTCATAAAACGTCCTCTACGTCATCCAACCACTCCAGCCTTGGTCTTTCTGCTAGTCTCCTTCCGCCTGGCCTGCCATTCATTATCTTTTTTGGTAGCCTCTTATCCGGCATCGTTTGACTATGACCTAGCCATCAACACCTTCCTTCATTGATGAATTCCATAACAAAATTTTTTAAATAAATGTTTGATTGCGCTTGTAGTTTTATCTTCACTTCCTTTGAAGATTTTTAATGTAAGAAATGCCTTATGAACTCATATATTATATGAGTAATATATTATTTAATAAAATAATATAATATATTATATTTTATTAAAAACATTATTTTGGTGAACATGTTCCATTTGACAACAGTACGCAATATTTAGTTCTAATTTTATTTCCATAAACATAAATATTTGTCATAAAATGATACAGGAGTTTGTCGTAGTTAAACTCGGTCAAATAATCTTCAGTCCTACAAACAAATCTACATATTCCGCCATAAGTACCTATTAGTAGTTTGAAGTGACCATTTGTCGTTTGATAATATTGTTCTTGTATGGTAATTGCTTTTGTTTAGCCTGGTGCCGATAATGTTGTGAAATCGAGTTCATTGTACCTCTAAAGTGTGTTATGGGTCTGTTTATTGTGGTTCAATATCTGAACCGAGTTCGTTAATAGCTAAATAACAATCCTGTATTGAAACTGTAAGATTATATAGTTGAACCCAAATTTTCAGTTGAAATATTTTTAATGTTTATCCTTTTTGCGACTATCATAAGGTGCAACTATCATGGATGAGACATATTCCAATCTCTTTTTTTGTGTATCTCACAATTAAATCGTCACAATTATTTATTTATAATATTATTTCTAAGTGGTCCGGGGAATTTCTCATTTTTTATTTTAAGGTATTATCGAGGTATAATACAGTGCACCGGTTAATCATAAGACAACTTCAAATATTTAATGGTTGAATATAACAACACACCTCCCTATCCGGCAAAACTCATTAATTCTTTTTATTAATTTATATATATAGCATATAACAATTTTTTAATTAATGTACTCATTACTAAGGCTACCCAGTTCTGTAAGATTATAAGAAATCAGCTCAGATAATTTGTTAAAAATTATACAAATTGAAGAGTAAAGTGGACATAGGTGATAAAGAACATTTTGTGAATAATGATAAAACTAATTTTAAAATGATCCTTATTCACTTTAAGGCAGACTTACATTTTCCGTCAACTATATATTCAGTTGATGTATTGATCAGGAGGTGATTTCGGGGTTTTAATAGCTGATATTCGTTGATTCGTGGAAGTTCATCACGAATGGAAAAGAGGAAAACAAAGCTTCATTCCTGAAGTTAATGTCGCCGGGAAGTATTATCAGCTCTTATGCGGGTAGGAAATATTACGATATATTGAAGGAGATATCGATTTAGCCATTACTATCGTTCGACAAGGGTTTCTAGTGAAGCAGATAAATGGGCTTTACGAGGGCTTTATCTGCAAACAGGCTTATCAGTTTATCGGCATAATCCACAAAATTCCTTTTGAATATACTTTTTTTTTTATCTCTTTGTCTATATCTCTTCTCCGTTTAATGCTCCATTTTCTTTTTTTCCTCGTTCGGGAATGTTCTTTTAAAATGGATAGAATTAGTATATCTGATTCAACGATAAAGGTATTACATTTGAATTGATCAATGAATTTCTGGAATTTAAAAATATAAAGTTTTATTATCATATTGGTTCTCATATACCAGTGTATAGTGTTCCCCAAGACCACGACCGTCTAATTGTTTCAAGACCAAGACCAAGACTGGTAAAAAAAAAAAAAGCAACAAAAGTTATCAAGTTTCCGATATAAAAAAATCATCTAAATTGGATCACTTTTAGCAATATTACAATGTATTGAATTTTATACTCTAATTTTAATAATTGTTCACTTGCCCGTTTACATTGCTTTAGTTCATTAAACAAATCGTAATCTAATGACTTCCCTGATCGATAAATAAGACACTTATTTTAATTCAATTGTATTATATATAATGAATATATTTACATTTGAAAAAGAAAAAGTTTCAAATCGCAAGAAAAGTCATGTGAGTAGACACACCAGATATTTTTTTAAATAATTGGCGACATTGTATAGATTGCCTTTACTCTACAACTCTTCCATTCCAAGGTGGGAGCCTATCAGTGTCTTTCTTGACAATGTATTTTATGTATATATGGCAAGTTATTTTTATTTATTTTGTTGGACTATACTATGTAAGGGGTGGGGTGGCCGAGCGGGCTAACGTGTGTGCACAGCACCGCGCGTTGTCCGGCAATCTGATAACTGACGTTGGAGATAATAAAATTACGAGTTCGCTTCTTTTAACTCTGTTATTAATTTCCGCCCTCCCCCTGGTCCGAGAAAACCCCTGTATAGCCTAAAAGGCGAGTTAAAGGAGGACATAAAACAAAACAAAAAACTTTACTATGTTTTTGTCAATAAAATATCCAAAATATACCTATTCTGTAGCGTTTTTCTAAGATCTAAAGAAGCATTTTTAATAAACAGCAACTAGCAAATAAATAGCAACTGCAAGAATCTAACCCAAAACCAAAACTGAGTGCACATTTGGGCAACAGTACCGGTGGGTGGAGTTTTCGAACTTCAACTCTATTGATCATCTCCATAAAATAAATAAAATATAAATTATTATTATGAAATTATGTAATATATAAATATTCCCAATTATAGGCCAAAACGTAGTGTAATAAAATGACATATAATAAAATCATCTATGAGTAAATTTCATTGAAAAATCTAAGTACGTAATTTAATTTTTTTTTTATAATTGTTTCTATTTATTTATTGAGTATTACAACAATCTGTCACTTGGACATTAGTTATAGTGAGGTAGGTACATATTCACACCGTATGTACCAAAAAAAACTAAATAGAAGCAAAATAACAATAAATAATTATGAAAAGTATGTACAATAAATAAAACAAAATAAGGAAATTAAAAAAAAGCAAAAACACTTAAATACCTATATACACTATTTACAATCAGGTGAGGTAACTCCGAGGCAGGCCTATCCCTCCAACTATGGAGGGAAAAGCAGAACTCCAGGAGAACCCTGCGCTACTCTCGTAACTGCATTACAGGTACTAAAGCCAATGATCGAGAGCTCTCAAATTTTAAGCAAAATGAACTTTGATGATTTGTGTTTCTATTTTGCATCTGTAAAACCACAATAAAGTAATTTACTCTTTCATCAGTATTAAATTGAGTATTACTTTGAAATATTAGGAAACAAACATAATATTTTTCAACCGTACGGAATCAAAGATTTTTATTGCCAGTTTTACGGCAAAAATTTTAAATGATTATGTGCGTCATATATTTATTTTCTAAATTACATTTCCTTGTCGTATTTATCTGCAGATTTTAAGCATTAGATAAGCGTTATCATTGTCAGTTTCAACCAGAAGTATTACACAGTATGATTTTCGGTGATATCAATATGAAACTTTTGGCGTTTTAAGGGGAACTTTTGAAAGCTTTCAGTATTGCGGTTATTATAGACTTTCGCGGCTGAAACAGCTTGGTCTAAAGTATAAAGTACTTTTCGTCGGTGTTCATAATGGGGCCTTGCTGAAGTGAAGTGGGCTTTATCCGTGGTTTAATGATTCCAAACTTTTACTTTTTATTTATTTTTTTATTGCTCACGGCATTATTTTAAACGTTTAAGGGATCTACGCTATTATATTTTAAATGTTTGCAGTAAGCTGAATAATTTGATAAAAAATTTATATTATTCTCAGCTAATGTAACAATCGTATCTAATTTTTATCTTGTTGAATACCCATTAGCTGTTATTTAAGTAAAAAGGTTCTACACCTTTATACTTAAATTTAAAATATTATAAGAATTCATATATTTTTTATTTATTTTTGTTATTTTAAATTTGCCACTGCGTTGGAACGCATCAAGCAAATGTGTTGGCGTTAAGTATATCTTCTTGAATTCCTGATATTTTCTTAACTTTTCTGCAGATCTCTAGGCCACTGCCTTTTTAGTCGTCTTTGAGGCTCACCAGGTAACAGGGAGGAAAATAAAGATAGAACGAGTGGATTTGGATGATTGAGAGTAGAAGAGTGAAATGTTGTGTACTTGTGTATGTAGGATTTTACTTTCGGTATGTTGAAGTCTGTGTGTATGGTGTAATTTGAAATAAACCAAGGAGCATTGACGATTCTACGGAGTATTTTGGATTGTGTGGTTTGAATTTTGTTTATGTGTTTTGCGGAACCCCAAAGTTCTGCTCCGTATGTTCAAATAGGTCTTAGTACAGTGGTGTAGCTTTGTCGCTTGTTTAGTAAGTTGAGTGGAGATCTGTAGTCTAAAACATGTGACATTTGTTTATATCGTCTGGTCAGTTCTTGTTTTTTTAATTTAGTGTGAATGTTCCAGGTGTGTTTTTTGTCCAAGTATAGTCCGAGATACCGTACATGTGTTTTTAGGGAACCGGTTTATTGTCTATTGTCACAGCAGGACACGAGATCTTCCTCAGGGAGAAGCTAACATGAGTTGACTTGCTGGGATTGATGTTAATTCTCCATTTGTGAAACCATTTTTCAAGGTCGTGCAGGTAATTTTGAAGGGCTATTGAGACGATGGTGGGATTTTTGTGAGAAGAAAGTATTGCCGTATCGTCCGCAAAGCTATAGAGAATATAATTATATGTACTCCTCAACTTTTTATTTCCTTTATGTTACGCGCTGGTCACCCATTTCGAAAAACAGTTAACCTTTTCATTATTTTATATTTTTCTTGTGTACTTTTTCTTGTGTACAGTGTGTTTCAGTTCTTAATGGTCAAACTGTGAGGGGTGATTCAAGACAAAATTTTCCAATAAAAGTTTATTTAATTCATGGACCGATACCGAACGAAAAAGGAATTAAGACCAATTTTATGTGCTCTTGTTTTTTATTAAATTAGCAGAAATTGCTCAAAAACTGTTCAAGATAATAAAACTCTAAGTAATATCATCGTAAAGAAAACAATTTTTTATTTTTATTTTATTTTATTATTATTATTATTTTTTTTATTTTATTTTTTTATTTTTTTTTTTAGGGAAACATTGGTTAAATTGACTAAGATCAATGATAAATGGTACTTTAATGGAGGTCCAATACGGTCGCTGTACTGATACAGTCACAGTACCCATATACGAGGTGCTATACACAACGACCGTATTAGACCTCCAGAAAATTAATCTTATAATTGGCCTCAGTCAATTACATCACTGTTTAATTTAATATAAAAATAATTTACGGTGGTGTACTTAGAATTTTATTTTCTTGAACAGTTTTTGAGAAATTCTTCCTTATAAAAAAAAATGTGACCACACAAAATAGGTCTTAACTGCTTTTCCGTTCGTAATTGGTCAATGCATTGTATGATTTTTTTTGTTGGAAATTTTTTCTAAAATCATCTCCCAGGCCATTAAGAACTGAGCCACTCTATGTCAAATACTATTACTAATTAAAATCTACCAATATCTAGAACATGAAAATTTTAACCTATATGACAAATTGAAACTAATATTTTTTAGTGAATGTGTATTTTAAAATAAAACCTTTCAAACGTTCATATCAGAACAACGAAATAACTAAAATTATGTAAAGATGTTGCACCACGTTAAAACGTAAGAAAGATGTATTTGAATCGATATCATGTTATAACTTATAATGGATAAAATAATTTTGGGCGATTATATAAAATATTATGATATTAATAAACAATTATTGGAAACTGTGGTATGTAAAAAAATTTAAGGCTTTGGAATATACATACCTAGCACAGTTGTTGGCAGAAACGGAAAAATAGGCCAAGAGATATCAAACAGGATCAAAAAAGCAAATGTCATCTATTATTAGATCTGCAACACGGTCTTAGGAAAACGAAAGGTGGAAAATATAACTAAGCTCTATATATGCAATACCCTCTACCTTCCAACCCTGCTGTATGGTAGTGAGAGCTGGGTCCTTCTAGATAGGCACAAAATGAGACATACCGCTGACAAAATGAAATATCTGAGAAGAGTAGCTGGCCGGACCAGAAGAGATTGCAACCGATACGAACGGATTAGAGAAAATGGGTCCACCAATGCTGGAAACCATGGAAAAGAAAACGCTCAGTTGGGTTATATGAGAGCCCTGGCGAGAGACCGTGATGACTGGCGTAAATGGGTGGAGTCCCCTCCACGCTGAAAGGCACTAAGGAGAAAGACAAAGAAGAAGAAGATGTTTATTTCAAACCTCTAATTTCAGGAAGTTCTTCACCGATTGCTCTGTGGCGCTCAGATCATTTCTAGCGCTACAACTCCTTGCTCCGACATTCTTCCCTATTGATTACCACCACACTCAAATTGTGGATTCCCAAGATGGAACTGGCATCCGCTATCACTCCATCAATCCATCGAAGCCAATGTTTCTCTCTCTTTCCCCATAAATCCTTCGGTCTAGGACCATCCTCGAAATTTGATACGGGCTCATTCTAATTGTTTGACCGATGCCTGAGGTCTTGTGGAATCTTGTTAGCTTATTATTCGTCATTATCGAACTATCATTATGCAAACTAGGCCTTAAATTCTCCTCAACATTCTGCTCTCGGGCCTTATATGACGATGAAGATGGGCTTCTTATAGACGGGGTAATATCAAGAATTCGGAGGTTTAAGTGATACCTGGTCCTACCAGACTGTACGAGTGCCCTTTTTGTGTTTCGAAAAATCCCCACTCCTGGAATGCTTCAATAATCCGAAATATCATTTATTTCAAATAAAATGCTTCCAGTTATAAAGTGCGTTGGTTCGTACACATCTAGTTGTAGGCCTTCATGCATGTATTTGGTTTTTTATTCATTAACTTGTAAACCCACTATGGACGTTCTATCTGGATTTACGAGTCTCCAAACTGATCCAAACGTTTTCTAAATATGTAGGGGTTTACCCAACGACATCTTTATCATCGGCGAAGGTCCAAACCATAGTTGATCTCAGGTGAAGTCTCTATATAAATAATGATTTTAAACAAAACCAATCTTATATTAACTAAGCTAGAATCGAATAACTTTTGTATTTAATATCGAATGTATTTAACAACTAAGGGTAACAGATTAAGCGTTTGAGATTTACTGGCCCATCGGCATAGGAATCTAATCAGATTAATTAATTTTCTCACCCGGGTAACGCCCCTAGTTCTCTCTGCTAATCTGCCCCTTGATCAAGACTTCTCAGGTCTCTGAGCTCCCTTGAATCCGAAATAGATAACATCCATTGTACAACTTAAGGATTGTAGTAATAACTGATAATATAGGATTGGACACATTTTTTAAACATAAAAATTTACAAATGAAAATTTATTTAAATAATATTATAATTAGAGAACGGATTTCGTGCAGTGTGAAATTGAACCCAAATATTGTGAAATTGAGTGTATATTATACGTTTTTCTATAATTTCTATTATAAATGGATGAAATGATTTGATGATAAATGATGAAATGAATGAAACTCGTGTGATGTACATTCTTCAAATTGAAGTTGTACATAACGTAAAGTAATGTAAGAAGAACATTATTTTTAATTCAATAATTGACAGGCGCAAATACATTTTTTATAGAGAAAGAAACAACGATTAACCTAAATCTAGATAAAAGAAAATCATTATAAAATTAATTATATATTAAATAACAAATCGTGGATTCTTAAATTCAGGCTTAATGTTACAACTATAGATCAATTTAAATTTTAAAAAATACATTTTGAAAAAGTTGTTATTAAAACTTAAGATTAACCCGGCGGCGTTTTTTCGAAGAACTTGTTTCCAAGTGGAAATAAGAATTTTGAATACCTAATTGTTGACCGTTGCATTTTTAAGGAAGGAGATGGTCCGGTGTGGCGGTCATAAATAAGACCAAATAGTGGAAAAACTATTTTATTAAAAGCCAACGTTTCGACCCGGCTTTGCAGGTGTTCTTTAGGGTAGAACGGACACTTTGATGTTCCTTCAGGAGGACGCTTGGAGGAATGACCTAAAGAGATGCAGGGACTGAAGGCACTCCCAGAGGGGCTTCAACAGAGGATCCTTGGGGATCTAGGAAGATGGAGTGGCATAGTCAGAGCGGCGACACTAGAGGAGTGGAATGGGCGGTGGATTGCAAGTGAAAATGTAGCCACCATGAGAAAATCCTTCCCCACCGTTCATTCCAGATTGGAAGCACATTGGGTCGAGCCGGACTACTGGACCTCACAGATCCTGACGGGACATGGGGGATTTAGAGACAAACTCAGGAAGCATGGGAAGAACATCGACCACTCATGTCTCGACTTCGGTGCCCCTGATACGGCTGAGCACGTGATTATAACATGCACCGCGATGGAGCAAGCCAGAGGCATATTGATGCGGAGGACGGGACTGTACGCCCTAGACGAAGATTATCTTCCTCGACTGATGGAGGAAGATAAATACCCCCACTTCGTAGAGTTCGTGGAAAAAGGTGGAACCTACACACTCAATAGGGACTGTTGGAGGAAACTACCCAGGAGGGCAAGATACGCAAGCAGCTGGAGGCTAAGGTGCGGTCCCATCAGTAAAGCGCACAGCCGTGCACCGGACCGCACCGCAGTGACAAAATAAAATAAATAGCATTAGTATTAAGAATATTGGCAACAGTAGCGGTATGTATTCCCAACGTGTCAACGCACTGTTGAAACCCCGTATAGCAAAAATACCAGGAAGGGGATAAAAAAAAACAAAAAAAAAAAAAACGGTAGAACGGACAAGATACAAAAAGATATAGAGAATTTGGGAAGTTGCATCATACTTGGATAAAAAAAATGATAACCAATGTGAATAAACTTATTAAAATTATAAACAGTTAGTACATTAAAATATTAAGAACAATAAGTTTTATAAACAGAGTAAGCTAAATACCATGATTCTAAACTGAAGTAAATAGATGGTAACAACTGTTGTAGTATAATAAAATATATTATATGCAATTGTGAATATACTCCTACAGATTTACAGGAGAGATTGACCGAAAAGGAAAAAGGATATAATAGAAAAATAAGTAAATAAAATTAGTAGAATACAAATAGAGATTTATTTCTTGGGAATAACTTATTTGTTTATAAAAAAACTATCAACAACAACGGACAATATTTTTTTGTTTGGAAACTGGTAAAAGAGTACATATTATTTTTAAAAATCAATTCTTTTATGTTTTGGAACCGCGAATAACAAAAACAATACACTTGGCAAGAAAAATACCAATATTCTCTAACATGCTCATATTATAAATCAATATTCGCAAACACATCACGCAAGCCATCGTTTTCAACAACAAATCTGAATAAAGAGGAAATAAAAATATACTGTAGATTTAGATCAAATCACAGACTATGAATTTTTTTATTATAAGAATTATTATAAGAATTTTCGAATTTGGCTCAATGAGAATATTGTATAAATCGTGGAACACTAATATCACATTATCATGGAATTTGAGGCTTGCAAATATCACAGAGAAAAACTTTTCCAATCCTTAAACATGAGCAACATTTCATATAAAAAAATAGTGTCACTGAGCCATTGAGAGTATATGATCAGCGTGGTTAAATATTTCAAAACAATTATAAATATATTTAGTTTATAATGGCCTAAAAAGTCCATGAATTTATAGGTGGCGGTATGCAATTAAAAAAATAATTAAAAGGGAATAACGGAACCTGAGAATATATAGCTTTGACTCTCCATATATAATACAGGTTATTTTTAATTTTTATTATTTAATGAAATTTTCAACTGTATAAGCAATACAACTAGTGAAAATGCACACATTAAAAATAATGACATGAACAGACTTAAAGAGATACTGCCCAGTGGTAGCACTCCCTATTTAATTCTAGGTGAGAAGATCACGGGCATCTTTTTTTCAAACGCCTAGGGGAATTATCAGGAATTGGGGAAGAAGCAAGGCTGGAAACAAGTGGATTCGGATGGGACTGGAGTTTATCATGAAAGGATAAATATCTGGGTTATATTAAATGACAAAATTAAAAAGTTGTCCCTAATTATACTACTATTCATACAATAAAATGTACGTACTTGGACAGTAATTTTGTACGCTTTTTTTAATTAAAAAATTAAGAACCAGCAAATTAATACTATGTCCTGCTGCCATTCTAAATTTAGCCCTTAAAGTGAAAAAATACAATATTATACAAAAAACGAAAACAAAAACCAATAACCTACGATTTATCCTGGAAAGACTAAATGGCGCAATTTCGTGTAATATTAATTTTTTATATGCCAATCAACTGATCGTGAAACTGATATATAATTGGTTTGAAGTTTTTACACGCAAGTGAATAAAATGTGTAATTAGATGTAAATACGATATCTCTATATACAATAAAGTGCTTTTTATAAGTATGATAGTGTTACTCATCAGATTAGTTCTTTAATTCAAAATACACTTTATATTGGATTTAATTTATAAATCTCATCCATTATATGGATTTAATTTAATTTTAGCTCTCATTAAATCTCGTGTATAAATCCTGATAAGGTTATTAATCTGGTAAGAGATTCTTCAAACAGAATTTGTGGCTAGTGGTTCGACACCTCATTTTCCGGAGCATTATATATTTATGGCCTGAGTGATGGGGAGGAAATTTGATCGGAAAAAGATCGATATTCTATCGGCTTCGTTATTTATGAGCGCTGAGACTATAACTCAGCCGTTCTATGTCGAAGATTAAATTATATCGGCTCATCTGTTATTTTTATTATTTTTTTTTTTGGGCTAGGCCTCTGTGCTGCCAAGCACCGTTTAAGTTCCTTTATTCTTATAACCATCTTATTAAAGCATGACATTTTCAGCCTATCGTGGAGACCCTGAGGAGGGCAATCCCACTAATCCGAAATAATTGTTACAGTGGATGTTCAGATTGCAGTGTTTGTTCGGAAAAAAAATACAATTAAATATTAAACGCATTAAATATATACGGCATCATTGATCATTATGCGCAAGGAGACCTTCAAATAAATTACAGAAAAACCAAATATATGTGCTCGGAAAAAGAAGAGGGCACCTAATTAAGGTGGAACAGTTTTGTTACTTGGGATCCATAATTATGATCATAATAGGATCCATAATGATTATAATCCAAAGCAATGGGAGAAAAGAGGAAGAAATCTAAATCGCAAATGGTAAAAGAGCAGTGGGAATGCTTAATCCATTACTCTGGAGCAGCATTATTTTACTAAAAACAAAAATGATAATATACAAAGCTTTGGTAGAAAGCTTAAAGATGTATGGTTCGGAGACATGGTCCCTCAGTATGAACCATGGAAAAAAATTCCTTTCAGTTGAAATGAATTTTCGGATGAGATCTACTAGGTTATCACTAATCGAAAGGGTAAGAAACACTATAAGGGAGGGATTGGAAATAAAGCAAAATATTCTAGTGGTAATGGAAGAAAGGAGACTGAGGTGGTATAGGTATTTGAGACGAATTGGCGACAATATGATACTAAACATAATTATGGATTGGAGAGCAGAGGGTTGAAGAAGAAGGAAGAACCACAGTTAGGTGGAAGGATTCAGTGGTGGAGAGTATGATGGGTAGGAGACAGTCGGAGCAGGATACGTTGGACCTGCATAGATGGAGAGACTTGATAAAGGAGTTTGATTGAGGAAAACTTCATATTGAAGAAGCTCCTAAAAAAAAAAATAAATAAAGTTTGGATGGGCCATTTCCTGAATTGTTTATTTATAATCAGTCTGAACTTATTTTGATTACCGAATGAATGTTATCAAACACGAATTCGGTGGCTATTGTCAAATAATTACATGATTATCGAACAAACTGAACGGTATTAAATCTAATGGTGTTCCTAAATGTGTCCATTTAAGCGTTATCAGTATTTATAATGATTCGATTTCCTCCTGTCGCTTGGCAGCAATCTGCCATCCCCAGTCCAAAAGCCCTAATAATTAACGGGGGCGATTAGTTCCTCTTGTAACTGACTTTTATTACCTTCGTTTTAAAAGGTACAACTGCCAGTCAATACTTATTTTATTATTGTTATTTATTGTAAATATAACTTATATTTTAATCGTTATTGGGTAAAAAATATGAAAATAAGCAAAATATATTCTTATTTTTGTAATAATGGATTTATTCCAATTATGATGTGATGAGAGTTTCAAAACCTGCACCGCGCGCGTCTTGACTGAAAAAAATCGTACTGCGCAAGCGCTGACAATTAATAGTCAAAACTCCAGTAGAGATAGGCAGTATTTGATTTTGGGAGAATATTTTACTATAGTAATTGCTTTAGAAAAAAAAAAAGAACATATGAAATTATCTCTAGGTGGTCGTTACAGACCGGTTAAAAAAAAAAAAAAAAGGTGATTGCAAATGAAAAATAGAATCCCTGAATTCGGTGTTGATGACATGTAATATTAATATAATTAACTATCGAATTATTCCTTTCAGTTTGCAATTATCCTGCAAGTTTGGATTTCAACGTTTGCATAGTGTAGTATTGATATTGTTCGCTATTGTCAATTTATTGGTAATGTAATTAACTGGTTAAAGTTTTACAATTTTTTTACTATGATTTGTATAAATATATACATAGTGATTTTTTAGTTTTTAGTTATATATATATATATATATATATATATATATATATAAAATTAAAAACTAGCACTAAAAAAAAAGTGAAAAAGAAAGTAATTGCAATCGGATCAATTGGAACAGGCTTAATCGGAGAGGGCATGGGTTTTGCTGATAAAGCTTATCTGGAGTAAACTGATCTATCTCCTCCTGTCACATGAAATACTACTCTTATGTTTCCCAATACCCTCTTATTGCCATCTGTCCTTTTCATATCTATGTACGTGTTAATAATTGTGTATATATTCATATTTGCTTATATATTGACATATTTCCCTTTCTGGCAAGCCCCTCGTGTCTTGAGGATGAATGTGGTCCAAATATGAGCATTTCGAATATCAAATCAGATTTATGCACAAGGAGAGCAAAACTATCGTATACCTTCGCTTAGGATGTTAAATATGAACTATAACTAGGTGAACTAACGTAAGTAATATTTTTTTATAAGTAGATTAGTTGAGACTATAAGAATTAATAATCAGACGTTGAATTTACCGATTTTGAAAAAATCAAAAGTATAAAGTTTTTAACTGAACGTGGACAACTTAAATTTTACTACAAAATTGTTTCATCTGACGGATACATGCCAATACGACGGACAAACTCTTCAGACATTCCATCATATTCTGTACGAAAACTTTATCTTTGACAGTAAAGAAGTACAGTTCTCCAACTCGATAACTGGCTGCGAAGAGAGAAGGATATTTTCAAGAAATACAACAAGGAGATAAATAAATTTACTCTTTAAGTTGATCTTCTACTCCTTCAAGAAGGCTGTAAAGATTGTTGAATTATTATTATTAACATGGGTGATAATTATTCAGGACACAGTCATTATAAAAACTTTTTTATTTATTTGTGCCGACGTTTCAACCCAAACATGTGGGTCGTCATCAGGACTGAAAATTTTAAAATATAATCAGAGGTATAATATTATACGACCGATAATGGTAAATAATAAACTCATGTGATTGATTGTAAATGAATCTTTACTATTATTACAATACTCCATATTAATAATGAAATTTGTAAAAATTTATAAAAACTAAAAATAATTTATATAATCCATTTATAAATTTTTTAAATATTTTCTCTTACTAACCATGATTCGGGCACTGAAGGCTTTCAAGTACTGAAATATTTGGTAGGTAAGTGAAAGAGTCGAGGGAGGATTTCCCAGTTGTCCTTTTTCAAAAAGCAAAAGGTTGGTAACCATAGTCACAGGGGAGAAGAGAGGTATCATTTCTGTTTGTAGAATATAAATAATTTGCTGACTAAATATTCAAGATGTGTACAAAATTTTCGTTGTTTCTTATGGTTACAGAATTGTGAGTCTTAGTATAATGTAATGAACATAACCAAGAGGTGCCAATCAATATAAATATAACATTGTTCGATTGAAGGTATACGATGGTTAACCAAATAATATTTATAATAAAGACAATTGTAATGGATTTAAATGATACGCAGGACAATATATTATACAATATTTTAAAATTAACAATATTAATCATAATATATGTTTATTATCATAATATATGGTTATTATATTGTATAGGTACATCATATATCATATAAGTTTTAAAAAATGTTGACAAACCTACCAATGAATTATCCTTCAAACGTGAAAAATTTGTTATTATTAGTTTTCTAGACAACCCAATACTTTCTTATCATAAAGAATAAGAATTAAAACATGTTTTCACACTACCATCGTTAATGTATGTACCGGTAAAGAACTCTACATCCATTTTTGTATTTCCTCAGGGGAAACATTGTTTTATAACACTGAACTATTATAATTTGTCTCTTAGTTTCTAAATTATTTAATAAAATAATGGACATGGTGTCTTTTATGTCCGGGGCATTGATATTTCACAGAAAAGCAGTGAATAATTAATGTCGCTTATTCTCATGTAACATTTTATCCGTTTGTTATTACAGTTGACAGCTGACTGCAACCGTTTATTAACAATTATACAGAGCTGAAAATACTAACAACAGTTCATCGTTTCCTACTACAGCAGTACATACTAAATAAACTTCCTCTGCAGAATTAACATGAATGTTTGATTGGAGAAACCTCCCAGCGAAAGCACTTTTAATGTGACTCTTCTTAATGTAACAGATCCCTACTCCAGAGGCGTGTAAGTCTCCTTGTTTTAGTGTGTCTGCTAGTAATGTCAGTAAAAGGGGATTAGGATGTCCAATAAATGAATCGTGTAAATTTTTTAAATTTCGTCAATCATTTGTGATATCTTTAGGTCTTTATGAAGCGACTTATTGGTTACGTAGAAGAGATAATGAGTGATATGTCGGAGGTATTTAGATTGGAAGATTTAATTAGTATGTAAGTGTGTTTTTTTGTATAAACCACATGCCTGAGTGGCATATGTCCATTTTGGTCTGAGAAGCATGATGTATATAATAATTTTGTTAGAAAGTGATAGTTTGTTTTTATGGTGCAGCATTTGTCTTAGTAGTGACAGTCGATGGTTCAATCTCTTTTTCTCTGTAGTTATGTACGATTCCCAGGTCAGTCGTCTGTCCATTGCGAGTCCAAATATTATGTATCTATATGATTTGGCATAGAAATGTTGTAAACTGTCAGTGGAGGGTTATTCGAACGTCTAAGTGTAAATGTAACCTATTCATGTATGTTAATTTTATTGCGCCATTTATCAAGCTAGTCTTATAGCTTACTCAAATAAATCTGTACTTTTTGGGATGCTGAGAACGAAATAGAATCTGTCGAGATTATGACAGTATCGTCTACGTAAGTTGCGAGTAATATGTCTGGCGTAAATAAAGAACAGAACAGGACCTAAAATACTGCCCGAATAAACGTTCTTTACTACCCAAATTGTTACAAACCCAATATATACAACAAACTCATTTACATGTATTCCTAGAATCAGGTTAGTATTGGTCACTAAACTATGAAGTTCTGTCAGTATATAACCCTTACAATCCGAAATACATCGTGAAATTCCGGTCTCTTTCTAATAGTAAACTAACACATTTGATCCTTTAACCCTACTTTATTTTTTCTCACACAAATTCAGGCCTCATTACATGGGAAGAAACCTTATTTTATAAAATAAAATAATTTAGGCTGATTTTCTTTTGACTCATATTTTAAACCATACTGAAAATTTTTCTTGGTTTTCCTCTAGACAAAATAATATTATAAAATGACCTAATGGTATAGAAAAAAAAAATACCATTCATTATTATGATCATTTTTACCGAATAGTTTCTAACTATAGATTTGTTTCTGAATTGAATTGATACTTAATAACTCTCTGAGGTTTCTGGAAAAAAGTTGTCGGAACTTAATTTAACTAGAACTTCTAAAAACGGAACTTACTACGGATATAAATGTATCTTATTTTTTTTTGCGATTGTACGTTATTCTGATAGAGGACAAAAATAATTTTCTCCATATAGGTAACAATTTACTTCTACTATTACATATCAAGAATGTCGATAAAAAATATTTTGAACTCGATAGAAATAGTCGGTTTCAAATATTTTAGTTACTGTGATATGTGTGTGTTACTGTGTCTATAAATGAACCTTCCTGTTGAAAGAATGTCTAGTTCCAATTTCAACGTTTATGATTATTTATTATAGTGATATTTCTAGTGAGAAAATGTATACCTTTATTCACAGTTCTATATCTCGACACTGCAATCACCTACTCTTGAATGAACTTACTCACTGTCCGCACAGATATAATATAGCCAGTGGTACAGATCCCTTTTTATCGAATTATCAACATCTCCCTGAAACTTCGTAAATAGTTTCATCTCATCGTAACCTACAACTATTATATTTACGAAAATTCTTGGAATTGGAGCCTTTTCAATCTGGAGGGGGACAAACTTTGTCTATTTAATTAGGTACTAAAAACACGTAAATAGCCATTTGGTTTCTACTTAGATCGTAAAATAATTTGATTACCAAATCGAGGTTGCCTACAAAAATATTGGGCCGTTTTTCCTGTTTAAACTCATTTTTTTGAAATTTTGGGGGTGTAGTTCACGCCAAACGGCTCAATATTTTTGAGTCACCTTTTTTTTTTTACGATCAAGTAGGAAGAAAATGTGCATTTACGAGTTTTTAAGTTCATAATTAATTGGACAAAATTTGCCCCCTTCCAGATTGAACACGCCCCAATTCCAAGATTTTTTGTAAATAAAATAATTTTAGGTTACAATGAGATGAAATTATTTACGAAGTTTCTGGCGGATGTTAATAATTCCATAAAAAGAGGTCTGTACCTTGGGAAATTAAATTTTCGAACTGGAAATATATCTAAAATGACTTTACTCGAAATTGTTGAAATTGGAGTTGGTCATTCTGTCAAAACTTGAATACTCAAATAATCTCCAATCTCAGCGGTATCATTTTACATTTACGTTCCAATATTTAGCAGTTCCACATCTCTCCCTTATTGAAATATTTCTATTTACAGTAAAATAGTGCAAAAATATATTTTTAATTTATACTTATATCCATATTTATCACCGACATTTAACAAATATTTTAATTTAATATATGGATGCACAGATAGTGCAAGATACTGAAACTCGACGAATATAGAACCCACATCACTCGTAACAGATCCTACCCTCATCCTGCTGCAAATTATACACTCACCTCAATCCATATACAGGTAGCCCATATCACCTGGGGCTGTCATTAATCATATTTTTACAGTGCTTACATATCAATAGGTGAACATAGTCTAAGTTCTCAGGCTGGCATAATAAGGTCAGTGTAATGGACGCATAGATATCTATTTTGGGTAAAATCTGCTGCATTCAAAATATTTATATCTAAAAGGATAATTTCGTAAGTGATATAAGAAATTATTTAAACTGTGGTTAATTGTTAGGAAAATCTCCGACGAGCCTAAAACCATACACGTATTAGTGTCGGTAATTAAAATTCTAAACAATACTGGGTGAAGTAATAAAATCACTTAAAGGGCGTTACGTAAGTTGTTTTGTAGGGGAAAAATGTTTACCTATTTTTAGTTTCTGAGATATTTTAAACCATATGTAAAAACATTTCAATTAGTCGATTATAGCTGACTTTACCAGAGCGTTAAAATAAGAAAAAGAAGATTTCTTTAAAAAAAAAACAAAAAAAAAAAACTGGGTTCTGTACTATTTAGGGTAAGCACTATTTCTTAATCAACGGTTGTGCAAGGAGGTGATTTGACTGAGATCAACCACCAGGTTTCCCCTCTTAATTACTTAATTAAGTATATCCACTTTATAGAGGCTGGATGTGCCCCTGGAGGATTTCCTGACCCAGGGACGCTCCACGGCTGTAGAAACAGAATAAATAATTTATCTGCCATGGGCTGGTATTTGAACCCGAGACCTTGAATAAAGAAGATCAGTGTCCTATCAGTGAGCTATTCCACTCCCAAAAATATTTATTATGTATGCTATAGAGGATGAATGTGCTTTGAGTGAATTGAAAAATATGAAAGATAAAACAGTGAGCAAACCTTGATCAGATTACGAACAGGTCATATAAGAATGAGTCTTGCTCTGTTATTTTCATATATATTTTCTCTAATGAGCCGACCAAAAAAAAAAATCAAAAGTGCAAAATCTGGATTTTGTTACTGCAATTTCTGTCAAAAACGATAGGATTCCTGTCAGATACGGCGATTGCTTAGCGAGGTAATCCATAATCAAACTGATTTAATTTTTTTTTTATAAGAGAATAATTTTATATTTGATATTTGAATTGTTTATTTTCAAAGTGAACCCTAACCATTAATGACCATTTTTCAGGAAACGCAAACAACTATTTGATATTTATATCTATTCTAATTACTATATCAAAAATAATATTTTTTTTTTACAAAATTAATAAGAAAATTCTTTATTCGCAACATTTATTTCCGATATTTTTAAAAAATATTTTAATAGAAATTAAAATAAATAGAGTCTCTTCGGAAACGAATTAAACTTTAAGAACCGTTACGGATTTAGAAAAAAAATAGTGTATGATTCGGGACGAAAAAAGCCGTCATAATAGAACAATAAAGATTTAACATTTTATTTAAATTAAAGATACAGCAAAATTAATTTACTTTTAGTCTTTATTCAAATTAAACGTGTTTCACGAAAAATTGTTATATATATATATATTTTAATATATAAACAATCAAGATACCCATCCATCCATAATAAACTTCTTTTATTCCTGATAACCCTCCGATGGGTCTGAAAAGAAGATGGCTACGGGACCTTCTAATATTGAAATATAATTGGAGTGCTGCCAATGGGTGGTTTCTCTTCATGTTGCATATGTAATGTTACTTATTTCATATTTACTTGTTGTATTTATCATTTAATACAGTTGTGAATTTTAATAATAAAAAAATAAAATAAAATAAATACATAAAAAAAAAAATAAAAGCAGGCATCATTTTATTCCATGAAAAAAAGGATGATTTTGGAAATAAACTTTTTTCGAACCACTTATTTTTTTTAATATTTAAGTTTCCTTTGAAAAAAAGAAAATGCCCCATTGTATACATTGTGCGTGTTTCCACAGGAATCGATTCATATCTCGATTTCCAAAAATCGATTATGGTTGACGTTGTATGTACGTAACTCATTTAATCAATTTATTACTTTATATTTAATCCATTTTATATTCTCCATTTTAATTATTTCTGAATTTGAGAAATCTTGGCATTATGTCATCAACCATTGTCATATCAAGAGGCAAAAGCATACATTAGATTTTACAACTATGAACAATAAATTCAAAATAATAAAACTTTTCAGACAGACATTATTATAATCGTGTAAATGAAATTTTTTTTGATAAATAGTAGCAACATAATATTTTCGCTATTTTTCCGTTTTGTTTATTTATGGGAGTAGCGAATTTGATAGAAAAAAGCAGAAAAAGATGTCGACGTGTTTTTTTTGTTTTTTTAAATTTGGTGATTAGATGAAATATGTTTGGATTGTTTTTAATATTCCTGTCTTGAAACTATCTCTGAGGGTAGCTATGACATGTTGCTAAAGTTTGGAATGAGATAAATGGGTGATGAAACATCAGTATAACATTTCAAATTTAATGAAAAGTTGATCTAGTTCTTTCGGAAACCTGCCTTCGTTAAAGAATGCATTATTTGTTGTGATTTTTAAAGAATAATTGTTCTGAAGTTAATAATATACATGAAGAAACTAGATAATCATGGGGGACTGAATACTAATTTACTAATATTGATTTTAAGTTGATTGATAACTGATATGTGATTCAGCTAAAACTGTACGTTAAGATTTTAAACATTTTCACCTAAACCTACATGAACCTTTGATAGCTACATTATTGACATTGTATGAGATTTCTTGCAAATACTTATAATGTTTTACATATTGTATGGGCATCGCATATAAGTTACATGCCCTTAATGGCAATATGTATAATGTAACAGACTACTTCAGTAAAACTGAAAAGAAATGGATGTGACATCTAATCATGAGTATCTTAAATGAGAGGCAAGGCTGAGATACTGCTGAGTATAGTTGAATCTTGTGCATGACACGACACCTCATTATTTTTCTTGGAATACGCTTCTTGATTTGTCTTTCCCTGTTGTCTGTTTTTAAGAAAGTTGTGGTAAGAATGCATATATATAAGTAACATATATCGCTACTGTTAGTGCAAAATGTCGTATGTAAAAATTGTTTTTTTTTTTACAGAATAATTTAGTATTTCTTTACGATTTATCAGTATAATTTCATATCTTATTTCCATTACAATTTTCTATAGTAGCCTATTACTTATTGTATTCATGGACTAAAAAATGTCACTTTTTAACCAAAAAGTCTTTTTTTTTCTCTTGGCATTACAGACCATCTTTTGCCGTCTTAACAAGTCTATCCATCTCTGCTTGCCTTGGGCCATTTCTTTCCAGTTATCTATAAGCAGCTCTATTAAATCTTTGTTTCTTGTATCTATCCATGTGCTTTTTGGCCTTCCACGTGGTCTTTGGCCTCCTATTGGGGCATTCATTGTTACTCAGAGGCTTCCAGATGGATCGCTACGAGCTACATGCCCTCCCATCTTAACCGCCGTGCCTTCATGTCTATTCATACATTCATATTTTTTTCGCTTCATGAAACGTGTCGAGTATGTATGAGAGGGATTTGCTTAAAAACCGGCACCATCCACGTATTTCACATTATTGAAGAGAAGAATGGTATGGATGATAGGTCTTGAAGGTCTTGCGGATTCCTTTCGTTTGACCAGTCCTGACGAAGGCCTGAACTTTGGACCGAAACGTCGGCAAAAATATACATACAAATGTACTTATTTAATTTAATAATTTGTTTTTTTGACAGATCACCCCAACCATTCTTCTCTTAAATTATTCTCTACAGTCAACCATAAATTCACTGTTTCACATAATGTTTTTACTATACATTATCGATATCCTCAGTGCACATACGTCAATTTCTGAACCACATACGTCGATTTTGTTTTTAAAATGCTCTTAAACTCCTGGTTCTACAAAAAAAGTTATATTTCTTGCGAGAAATGAGTATAGTTGTCTACCTACATGTGAGAGGTTCTGTCAAATATAACGCCACAGTCTAGCAGGTAGGAAAGATATGGAAATGTCGGGATTACCGATTTATATTTCATGTATCTATATCAAAATGTTTTAATGGAATATGGACCAACAAACTTGTCTTATTTTGATTAAAGAACACTCTCTATATCTATCAATATTCTATAATAATAAAATCATATTGTTTAATATGATATAGTGCGTAATATGAATATAGTTTTATAATTAATTATAAGCCGTATTTATCATTCAATACCGACGAATATACTGCCCTGTGCAAGAGGGAGAAGTTTGGAGGGGACGAAGAAACTAGTAGTTATTTTTATCCTTTTTACAGGAGATCTTTTTACACCGCAAGGTTAAAAGATCTCGGAATACCCCAGAATATATCAGTATCCCTGGGAAATCATGAAGAAATTTCCTAAAGTTATCAAGTTCCTAAGTAATGAAAGACTTAAACAACATATATGACAAGTTTATAACTAATGTTCCTTTGCAGATTTACTATTATTTTTTATTTATTTAATTTTATTTTTTTCATTTGTTTATTAATTTCTAGTTTTTATTGCTATTTTTTAAAAGTTGTTTTATTTATCTATTGTATCTTATTATCAATAAGTGCCTTTTGTTATTTTTATTTATTTATTTTATTCTATCAATCCCTTTATTTATTTTTTTATTCTTATTTGTTGTACCAACCATCCAGTATATATCCACAACAGTATAATAGTAGTGTTATTTAGATGACCTGGATGTTTTGTGCCTAAACATCGAAACAAACGAAACGAAACGAACAAGGAGATATACACTCTGTATACCGACTTAATAAAACTTGGAAGCTTAATTTGAGCCGACCACGTGGTTCAGATAGAGGAGGGTAATTTTCCGAAAAGATTCTTTGGGGATAAGATTGACCCAGGAGGAGATACAGACCCAGTCTAAGATGGATGGATAGCGTTGCGGCTGACTACAGGAAAATACGAGGAACACCGAACTGGAAGGCAGCGGCAATGGATCCAGCTGGATGGCGGAAGCTCCTAGACCCACTAGTAGGCCTAGACCCACCATCGAGTAGTAGCGCGCACGAAATGGATAGAGATTTACTATTCAATTCAATCTGAATTGAATGAGCTCTATCGACGATTATAAAGATTATGTAGGACACTCTTTATTATAGGATTATTTCGATGTATCCTCTATATTATCTTTCGAATGAAACCCTTGTTTTATTTAGTTTAACGTTGAAAACTTTTTTTTTATCCAACTTCTATGAAATTTATATAAAGAGCAAGAGATAGTTTGAAAATAGAATTCTTCACAGAGCACCTTGTTATTTAAAGAGAAAGAGGCTCTTTACTCATAAATGAGTCCACAGGCGCCTGGGCCCGATTCCATCTCAACTTATATGTGAGTCATTAAAGAGTTAAGATGGTTATAAACCTCACCAGAAGGTTAGCAAGACAATGAAACCAACAAACGACTAGTTTACTTTAAACTTATACGGGGATAAGCAAAATATTCTTCTTTTTTTAGTTTCAGAAAAGTTGATTAATTACTAGGTTGACGTCAGATTTATGCATGATGACATTAACCACTTATTTACCAATCAACCACAGATTTCAACCCTTATATCTGTCCCGCGGAGGTAAACATTTCCTCTGTTATGTAATTTTGTGACTTAAGAAACAAATTTTAATAGCTCAAAGGTATGGAAAATTGCCTCCCTGAACAAATACAAAAACGTGACGTGTTGTTCTTTGCCACCGAGGTGCAGATGTAGTAACTAAGAAAAAAAGTTTAATAGCTCAAAGTTATAGAAAATTGGCTCCTCTAAATAAATTGTGCTCTTTAACACCGGAGTACAGATATATGGACAATAGAATAAAATTTATACATATTTGTAAAAATGATTTTTTTCAAAACCCCATAAATTAATATATAGCAGAACTTCAGAATTCCTTTAAAAAGTTACGCAAAATATTCCAAGTACCAGCAGTAACTCGTTTTATGCCTAGTTCAGAGGCATCTAATTTATGCTCGAGAGTTTACAAAACAATTTACATTTTTAGGAGCCCGAGTTTGGAGCCAAGCGCACTTCTCCAAATTATGTAAACGAGTCTGAGTATGTTCCTACCGAGAGGGTAACGCTCCTGAAATATGGCCGTATTTTACACTAATTTGCTTCAATGTGAGTCCTATCAAACAGCGCTTTTTCAGCAAATAAAGTGCTTGGTGATTTCGTCAATTTATCCTGATAGCTTAACATCAACTAGAAAATAACAGTAGCCGATATTTTTGAGAGTTGTGCCTTTTGAATCAAAAAGGGATACCAGTAAGTACATCGACTGCTTTAGGATGTAAGGAACAAGTCTTAATTGAAGTCATATCTTTTCTCACCGAAGAAATAATTTTTAAAAATATCTGAAACCTTATCTCTCTTTTTTTATTTTTTATTATTATTTATTTATGCATAAACAGGCAATATAACTATGAATAAAAATATATATTGTAAACTTAATTATCAGCCTGATAACCTACAGGTTTAACGCGTTAGCTCCAAAACAACCAATCAACCAACACGCTGAATTCCACGATAGTTTGCACTAATGAGATTAGAGACAGTCTAATGGATTTTCTATGCCATCGATGAGCGCAGCACTAAGCTCATGAACTTGTCAAATGATAACTGTTCATAAGATATTCAATGCTGTTCTCCGTCACAGACTGCGTTATAGGCTTAGGCTTGTCCTGAATTTTTAATCTTGCTTTGTCGTGGATTTAACGAAGAGCGGTAGGCAGGCTGTTGGTGAAGTTAAGCGGCATTGCCTTCCGGTTTGGCTTAGGCAGACGTTTTAAGCCCTGAGGTGACGTAGGGAATTGGAATATGAAAGTTTAAAATGGAATTTGAGTAAAAGGACTTATCCGATGAAATTTCTCTGAGGGGAACCGAAGTGGTAGACAAAATTTCAAGGGACTCACTAATTGAGCTTTATACTTCTATGTCAGTTTAATTTTTGTTTTCATATTAAAGTTTTAATTATTGAAAACTTTATTAGGTTATTCCATTAAACTTTTAATATTTTTTTCTAAATATCAACTATTAAGGATTTCAGTTGAAATATAACTGCTAAAAATCTAATGTGATGGATCACTCTACTTGTAGTAGGAATTAATTTTATAAATAGGCTATAAAACTTATAAATATTACTTTAATTATAAATAAATATAATGTATTCGATTTTTTAATTCTACGTATTCTGAAATGCAAAACCTCAAATTTTGAGGCGGTTAAATTTTTGAATTTTTTGGTTGATTATTAAAAATTATAAACCAAAACTTAAGATAATCAGTATAAAATATGACAAAAAAAAAAAAATATATATATATATATATATATATATATATGTATTTTTGTAGGTGACAAATAGTCATGATGCAGTCATTTTAAGATTTTTATTGTTCCGACGTACTGGATAACATAATTCATTGACCATACGTTTCCATTGGAAATCATGTATTAGTCGCAAATAATACTTTTATAGTTCTCTTCAAGTCAGTATAAATTTAATTTTCAAGAAAATTAAAATTTAAATCGTAATTGCAAAGAATTAAAAAATTGCAATACCAATAATAAAAAGAAAATCAGTATGGAATTATTAAAATTAATTTAATCTATTTCCTTAACCTTATGATCAACATCATTAGAAAGTTCACTCTCTGACTGAAGGCCCTCGTAATCGCTTCCTAACCGCAATTTAAATTTACCTGTTATTTCCTTCTTTTTTTTCCCTGTCTAAACAGTTTGTAAATAAGTACCTCCATATACTAAAAAAAAAAATCCATAAACCCTTAAAAATCTACTGTCTCAAAAATTTTGATGGCTTAACTTGCGCCATACAGCCCCCTTCTGTACAGGTCTGCTATTATAATCCTGTATTCTCATCCCATAAGTTTTTTTCAACCTTGAAGGAAAACATAATTCGGTTTCCCTGTAACATATTTCTCTAAAAAGAAATAAAATTATTTTCCAAGTATTTTTCCAACACTCATTAACTTTGCATATAAACAGGGCTACATCATCTTTCAAACCTGTACAAGTTTTATTATATAACTCGTAAAGTTTTCTTATGGGATTAAAAAAATTTGAGCTCAAAATTTTTGTTTACCTTTTCTGTAACGTTTTTTTTGGTTAAAATAGAGATATTATCCATTAGTATCACTCAGATCATAGCTCTATACTAAATTGTTTCGAATCTAAGAGGATACCATGTTAGAAACTAGGGGCTTTTTTGGGTCTGCATTTTATTTTAGAATATATATATATACATGAAGAATATATAGAAAGATCTTCATGGTCTGTAGTGCCAACCGAAAAAAAAGTATATATATATCTACTTTTTTTTCGGTTGGACTACAGAAGATATTTCTTTGACCGCGAGTATGATCTCTTAGACTACATCTCGATTCGATATTCGGAATCTCCGCCTGCTACATAAATATATTCTGACAAAACAACAGGAAAAAAAGTGTTGATGTTATTTGAGAGCGATAAATTGAAATCTATGTCCTCATTGATGTATGTGATTCCATCTATCCGAGTTAATAGCTGTTTCTAATCAATAACGGTTACTATAGCCTTTTAAATAATTTATGTTAATCATGGAAATCTACTGGAAGAAAACAGTATTGGCTATTTGGAATATTGTATATGTATATTAACGTGTTTTTTTTTTCTGTCAATATGTTTAATGTTTTGGCAAAAGGAAAAAAAATAATAATTTATTTCATTAATGTTCATCCTGCCTTTTCTACCTCTTACTTAAATCGGAAAATTACGAGCAAAGATAAGGTCTTCAGTCCTTTTTTATATGTTATACTCCAAATGATGTAGAGATGGTTGACAGTTGATATAATATGAGAAGGAGTTGATCGGAGGGTGCGGTCAAATTAATACTAAATTAAATAAGTACAATTATTTAATTTTTGCCGACGTTTCGACCCACTTTGCAGGTCTTCATCAGGGCGTAGGATGTAGCACTGCGGGAGGCAGTTGAAACACTGGCAGTATAAAAACAACTTTTTACTTTTTACACTGCCAATGTTTCAACCTAAAAAGTGGTTCGAAACGTCGGTAAAAATTAAATAATTGTACTTGTTTAATTTAGTATTAATTTGACCGCACCCCCCGATCAACTCCTTCTCATATACTCCAAATGTTATATTGTTTGTTTGGTTTTTAAATTTTGAATGTGTTACTGTAGTAATGGCATTTTTTTTAGCATATTACTAATGAAAAAAAAAAGAAAGTTTAGTCCAATAACTGGAATCACCTTTTATCTATTTTTTTTCTTTGTAACTAGGAAGGTAATGTTACTTTAAATGTATAATTGTTTGGAAATAACAAACCATTGTGAAATAATTTGCAGCGATTTTTTTAAATATTTATTTATTCGGTAATATAACAATCTGTCGCACGAGCAATAATTATAATAAGGTATAAACACATTCACACCATATATACAGCAAACGTATAAAATAAAAAAATAATAATAAAAAGTATATTCTGAAACAATAAAAAAAAAGTACTTAGCGTAAAGCTGCGTACTTCTCTGAGCGATTAATTCTGGAAAGAATACAAAATATGGATGATGTGTATAGTAGGTGATATAAAATGGCAATTCAAGTAGAATATTTATCCCGAAATTTTCTGTAACATTACTTGCATACAAGTAAATCTTTTTAAAAAATTGGTTATTTGTTGCATTTTTTTCGATAGAACTGTATGCTTAGAAGGCAACAAATAAGTATTGGAACGTACAATTAAAACATGATATAACTTGTGACGGAACTACCCATTCGTACTTCAATAACTATTCCAAGTTAAGAGGTCTTAGGGCTTTCTTCTTTTAGAAGGTTACTGTGGGTGAATGTATAGAGCTGATAGTTAAAACTAATTGGTTAGTTTGGGAAGGAAAGTTTTTTAATGAAGGAGGTATATTTTTGCCTAATTTAAATATATTTATGCAACATTTATTTTAATATTTAATAAATTAGATAATAATTCCTGTCTCTGTAAAATAAGTAGGTTTTTTTGAGCTAACGATTGAAATAAAAGGAAAAAAAAAACTGGCTTATTAAAATAGTTGACGTTTTCAATAAAATCAATACGATTTGCGATATGCTGCAGCCCATTCATTGGATAACCTTGAATTATTGGATTATGGATGAAATGTAAACAGGAGCTCCCATCTGGCCTGTCAATAACTAGTTATCAGAAAAAGGTGAATAATTGATGTTCATTTAACCGCGTCTCCATTATATACCTGAGTGCTTCTTATAATTTTCATTATAGCCATTAGCAAATTTAATTGTGCTTAGATCGTCTGATATACAAAACTTAATAAGTAAGACGTAGAAAAGGCAAGATGAACATTAATGAAATAAATTATTATTATTATTTTTTTCCTTTTGCCAAAACATTAAACATTTTGACAGAAAAAAAACACGTTAATATGCAAATACAATATTTCAAATAGCCAATACATGTTTTATTCCGGTAGATTTCCATGATTAACATAAATCATTTAAAAGGCTATAGTAACCGTTATTGTTTAGAAACAGCTATTAACTCGGACAGATGGAATCATATACATCAATGAGGATATAGATTTCAATTTATCGCTCTCAAATAACATCAACACTTTTTTCTGTTGTTTTGTCAGAATATATTTATTCAGATTCCGAATATCGAATCGAGATGTGGTCTAAGAGATCATACTCGCGGTCAAAGAAAGATCTTCTGTAGTCCAACCGAAAAAAAAGTAGATATATATATATATATATATATATACTTTTTTTTCGGTTGGCATTACAGACCATGAAGATCTTTCTATATATTCTTCATATATATATATATATATATATATATATATATATATATATATATATATATATATATATATATATTCTAGAATAAAATGCAGACCCAAAATAAGCCCCTAGTTTCTAACATGGTATACTCTTAGATTCGAAACAATTTAGTATAGAGCTATGATCTGAGTGATACTAATGGATAATATCTCTATAAGTCTTTCCACGCCATTAAAGCAATTAAGTTTGAATTGCTTTAATGACGTGGATAGACTTGTTGTATTTTTAGTTAATTCATTTCATTTCATTTCCATGGCTCTACAGCCCTTGCAGGGCCTTGGCCTCCACAACAACGCTCACCAACCCTCCCTATCAGCAGCTTTTTTTTTTTTTTTTTTTTTTTTTTTTTTTTTTTTTTTTTTTTTTTTTTTTTTTTTTTTTTTTTTTTTTTTTTTTTTTTTTTTTGGGTCCTTCCCTTCCTCGCCGTTAAGGCTATACGGGATTTTCCCGGGCCAGGGAGTGTGGGCGGGGATTTAAAAGACTCCCCCGGCACCGGGACGCGAACTCGTGACTATTTTTATATCTTTGTATTCATATGTCAGGTTGCCAGGCAACGGCGGTGCAGTGCACACGCTTTAGCCCATTCGGCTACCCCGCCCACAATACCCGCCCTATCAGCAGCTAAGCTTCTCCATTGTTCAATTCCCCTCTTCTGCAAATCATCCTCCATATCTTTGATCCACCTCAGTCTGGGCCTTCCTCTCCTCCCTGATAACTCATATATATATATATATATATATATATATATATATATATATATATATATATATATATATATATATATATATGGGTGTATATTTTGGGAAGAAAAAGAAAGAAACTAACTACTTCTATTAAATGGTGTGTAAGTGATTCAGTCCCCTAAAAATTAAATCTTGGATCAGCAAGTTCCTCCTCCTATATATTAACACATATGGCTATATTTTTGTAAATATATCAAGACAATGGTTATTTTATATCATGTAAATGATTATATTAAAATTTTAGTAATCTAATAATAACTTCAAAACCTACAAACTTTAATTATAATTGTAACTATTTCACTGGCTCCTTTGAAACTCCGGCAAATCTACCTATTTCCAGACCCTGTATGGACCTACGAAATATAAAACTTTAGCGATAGAAGGAAATATTTTATAAGATACACATTTTATGATTAAATATTCAGTTTAGTTGCTGGACATTCCCTGTTGTTTAGCCAATATTTTGTTTAGCTTTCATAGCAATTAGTTAATTTATTTTTGTCAATAAACCCGACGTTGTGTGAATATTGTTTAGTCTGTCCGTGTTGTTTAAACACATGTATCGTTGGAGTTTCGAATAATGTAAACTTTGTTCATCAGCACTGCTTATTTATTCATATATTTGTTTTGTTGTAATTAATCTTAAATTGCCCTCATCTTGTCCAGAATCAAATTAAAATTATCCAACCATTTGCTACAGTTAAACTTATGTGGTATGTTGTTTAATTTTTACTTTTATTAATACCGGTTTGTATTATGTTCGGATTTTCTATTCATATTATTTATATCGAAGAGATAGTGATAGGAGAAAAGATAGTAAAGAAGAGAAGTACAGATTGGATTGCGCCACAGCCCACAATTCTGGACAATAAGAATTCCTCGTTCGGATTCTAAGACTGTTGCTGCTGATGTTTGGAGAACCTCGGTGAGTTGGTTTACACCAAAATTGCTTGAAAATCATTTTTCAAGCATTTTCCAAGTCCAAATTCTAGGCTAGAGGTTAGGGCTACACAATTAATTACAGTACACAATTAATCACGGACTAAAGTCACGAGGTAATTGAATTAGTCCAAAAAGTTGGTAAAACATTGTGGAAATACTTATGAACATTAATATTTATTGTTGCTTTATTTTTATATTTATTTAAATTAATTATTTTATTCATTTACGCCATTTGTGCTTGAGTATTGGAAGGAGTTGATAGAAGGAGCGGTTTAGAGTTCAGAAGAAATGTCAGTAAAAGAAATTGATTCACACAGTATAAATTTTATTACATTTCATTATATTTATCAGACTGCTATCTGCAAGATCTCCGGATATTTCGAACGATATTATAAAAACTATTACAATACTAAGTGATTTTTTTTTTGTCTCCTCCCAGTTTTTTTTCTTTCGCTCAATGGTGCCTCTTTTTTTCTTTTTCTCAGAACTATAACTACCGTTTATTGATGGTACCCTATTCGAGTATTGCCCGTGAAAATTCCTTTATTTCATGCAGAGTCACAATTTTATTATTTTTTTTACGAGGACACTTTTGACATAGATTATAATTACAGCTTTTATCCTGACATTAGTCTGATCTGAGAAACAATGTTAAAGTTTTTCAGTAACCCTAATAAGTAAAGTAAATAAATAAAAACATTCAATGAAATCAGCGTTTTCAACATAAGAATCAAAAGAAATACTTGATGCAGAGTCTATAGAATTTTAAATTGTATTAATTGTACTCTGCTTATTTGTGTATTGCTAAATCCTAACATTATGTTCCGTACATCCAAATTAACTTTAGTATGTATTCCGTGGTACAGACCCCTTTTTATCAAATTATTAACATCCGCCTGAAACTTCGTAAATAGTTTCATCTCATCGTAACCTACAACTATTTTATTTACGAAAACTTTTGAAATTGGGGCGTTTTCATTCTGGAGGGGGTTAAATTAGATACTAGTCTACTTAATTAGATACTAAAAACTCGTAAATACTCATTTGCTTTCTAATTAGATCGTAAGATGATTTGATAACAAAATCGAGGAAAATGTGACCTTTAAAAATATGGAGCCGTTTGGCATAGGACAAACGGCCCAATATTTTTGCAGAGCACCTTTTTTCTCAATTTCGTGATCAAATTATCTTACGATTCAAGTAAAAAGTATTTACGAGTTTTTAATACGACAAATCGACAAAGTTTTCTCCCCTTCAAATTGAAAACGCCTCAATTCCAAGAGTTTCGTAAATAAAATAGTTGTAGGTTACGATAAAACGAAACTATTTATGAAGTTTCAGGCGGATGTTAATAATTCGATAAAAAGGAGTCTGTAACACGGACAAATAGTGTTGTTGATTATTTGCTTGTTTTGTAGGATATGTGAGGATAAACAGTGCAGAAGGTGTGAGAGTTGATTATATTGTATCAGTTCTTATAATTTTAATTTCGTTTGTATTTTCCAAGTAAGTCTTCAATTTCAGTAGAGCTTAAGGTTCTGTTCATTGGTTTTTGTATTTACTAGGTTGTTGTCGATTGTATAACGTATTTTTAAGAGTCATTTTGTTTTTGTTCATTTGCTAGGTATTGAACATAGCCTAATATTAATTAATAATATTTAAAAATAATTCCTAACATCTGGGCGGGTACCTGAGACCGACCCTTTAAGAACCCCAAGAGACCGACAACAGTCTCACGGCTGTTTAAACAGGCTCCAAATTACCATTAACACCTTCCACCAGAAATACTTAAATCTGTACCTGCCGAAATACCTTGGCCTGGGGGAGAGGGCGTGATCATCCTTTAGGCTAGGAATATTCAGCCAATCAGAAAAGGCTACCAAAAGAAAGGGGATGAAGAAAAGTGGAAAATATAGGACTTGGACTAAGACACTTCTTTTTGGGACTCAGCTGAGGAGACTTCAAGCTGAGAAGGAAGCGAGGGCAGCTGGATGAAGAGAGGTCGGATGTAGCTGCCCGGCCCTGAAGAGGTCCCTGATGTTTCTATCTGGCTGGAGGACCGTTGAAGACCTACTTGAAAATTGATGATCTCAACTTCGCACTTCAAATAACATATTAGATAAGTAATTCCCAAGAATTCCTTTTTAAAGATGTTTAAATATTTAATGGCAATGTAATTTTAAATCCCATCCTTCTGAATCATGCCTTCACAACCAATAGTTTGATCATTAATTTTTGTAAATATAATGTATATAACAGTCTTTATTATATAATTTGTAAATAAACATAATTTGTACATAAAAGTTATTTTAATCATGCCACCTATTGATATCATTATAAGCACAGGTAATGTTTGGTAATTATAGAACAGATAAACACACAACAAGCCTTTGTGAGAAGTAATCCAATAAATTAATCAAGGACCAATATGCCAAATGACATAATTTGTTTAACTAAATATTTTATTAATTAATTCTGGATAATTACCCGGTGGCATCCCGTAAAAAAATCTATAAAAACCCATTTGATACGTACCATATTTAATAACAAGAATGTATATTTATTTCGTTTTTTTTTTTTTTTTTGTTTATACAAACTGTCTTTCAACAAAGTTTTGTTTGGAATCTTTCCTAATTAACTTCATCCCAACATATCCTTTGTCGTTTCATATTATATGACATAACTGTTTCTTGCGCAAGTTGTACCCTTGTATCAGTACGCTAGTTTTCTGCCTGGCCGAATGGAAGATACCCAGATGAAGATGGATGCTGGCCCACAATCTAGATAGTGGTTGCATTAGGGTAGGAGTAGCGGATTGAATAATTTAGCAGGCTACCTTCTTAGTGGGTTCAATACTAGGGCTACCTGAAGGCCTATCTGTCAGCCTGCTGTATCAGCCCCTTCACCTCCCACCATCCTTAAAACACTCTGAATATCTTCCTCATTTCCTTGGATTGAGGGGTTGGATCCCTGGATCAATATCCTCCAATATTATTCTTCAATCAGATTGAAATGGAGTTTGATTGAATCAATACTATTACGATTCAATATTATATTTGACGATATATTAATAAAAATATTGATGGAAAGAAAATACACATTTTTAGTACATTTCTAATTTCTAATATGCTTAAAATTTTCATTGTATATTTTATTTCATTCATTTAGGGAAGAGTGAAAAATATTTTATTTAATTTTCAGTACCTTTTTCTGCCATTTGACAGATGAATGACATGGTAGCCATAATCTGTAGTACAGATCCCTTTTTATCATATTATTATTATTTTTTTTTATAATCTATTTATTGAATAATAATACAATCAGCCACTGCTGGAGGGCTATAATTATTAGGGCTAATAGTTCTCATTCATACAATATATCCACATAATAGAGAAATAAATATAAATATAAAAAGTAAATAAATAATACTGATGAATAAAGTAAATAAAAGAAAAAAAAAGTAAACAAATAACATAAAATAGAAACTTCCTCATATTATTAACATCCGGTTGAAACTTCGTCCAACGTCTGTTGGAAACTTCGACCATAGTCTGTAGTACAGATCCCTTTTTATCTTATTGTTATTATTTTTTTTATAATCTATTTATTGAATAATAATACAATCAGCCACTGCTGGAGGGCCATAAGTATTAGGGTTAAGAGTTCTCATTCATACAATATATACACATAATAGAGAAATAAATATCAATACAAAAAGTAAATAAATAATACTGATGAATAAAGTAAATAAAAGAAAAAAAAAGTAAACAAATAACATAAAATAGAAACTTCCTCATATTATTAACATCCGGTTGAAACTTTGTCCAACGTCTGTTGGAAACTTCGACCATAGTCTGTAGTACAGATCCCTTTTTATATTATTGTTATTATTTTTTTTATAATCTATTTATTGAATAATAATACAATCAGCCACTGCTGGAGGGCTATAAGTATTAGGGCTAAGAGTTCTCATTCATACAATATATCCACATAATAGAGAAATAAATATAAATATAAAAAGTAAATAAATAATACTGATGAATAAAGTAAATAAAAGAAAAAAAAGTAAACAAATAACATAAAATAGAAACTTCCTCATATTATTAACATCCGGTTGAAACTTCGTCCAACGTCTGTTGGAAACTTCGACCATAGTCTGTAGTACAGATCCCTTTTTATCTTATTGTTATTATTTTTTTTATAATCTATTTATTGAATAATAATACAATCAGCCACTGCTGGAGGGCTATAAGTATTAGGGTTAAGAGTTCTCATTCATACAATATATACACATAATAGAGAAATAAATATCAATATAAAAAGTAAATAAATAATACTGATGAATAAAGTAAATAAAAGAAAAAAAAAGTAAACAAATAACATAAAATAGAAACTTCCTCATATTATTAACATCCGGTTGAAACTTCGTAAATAGCTTTATCTTCAAAGCGTGGACTTCGTATCACGCAAATATTTTATTAACAAAAATTCTCGGGATTTTCACAAATTACAAATGAAACTTTGTCTATTAAATAAGATACTAAAAACACGTAAATACCTATTTGCTTTCCACTTTAATCGTGAGGTAACTTGAACACAAAGTCGAGAAAAACAGTAAGCTTCAAAAATATTTAGCCGTTTGGCCTGTATAACATCGTTTTTTGTCAACTTGGGGGGTGTAGGTCAGGCCAAAAGACTCAATATTTTTTTAAGTTTACTGTTTTTCTGGACTTTGTGCTCAAGTTATCTTACGATCAAAGTATTAAACAAACTGATCCTTACGAGTTTTTAGTACCAAATTAAATAGACAAAGTTTACTGACCTCCAGATTGAACACGGGCCAATTCCGAGAATTTTTGTAAATAAAATGTTTGTAAGTTACGATGAGATGAAGCTATTTACGAAGTTTCAGGTGGATGTTAGTAATTTTATATAAAAACCACGGATTTCTATATATCAACGAAAAAAGAAAAAAAGTTTAACCTCAGACTACGTGTACTATAATTATTTCTTTCAAGAAACTTCAAATTAACACTAAAATATAGCTAATAAATAGTCAGGACACAGCCATTTTAAGATTTTTATTGTTTCCAACGTTTAAAAGTCTATGTATGTAAATGTACTGTTATTGAGATTAACCACAATTCAAGATATATCATAAAATTTATGTTACCCTAAATAGGTCTTAGGTCTTGCACTATGATAAACCAAGATTGGTAAAAAAAAAGCCTTTTTGTGAATAAAAATTAAGAAAAAATAGTTACTAATAATATACCATTCAAGTTCCTACACGTAAAGAATTTGTATAACCAAATACTTTTGCATTGAATTCTTTCAATTTTTCTTAAGTCTTAATTTTTGTCCTCGTATTGCGCAAGGGTCTCGCAACAGTCATGCAGTTATTTACTAGTTTATTCATTTAGGGATAATACTGTAATGTTCCAGACTAGGAAAACCTAACTAAGGCCGAAAGAAAAATTTGGAGAGGTAAATTCTTTACATGTAGTAACTTCGATTGTCTAGAAGTAGTAACTATTTTGCCTTATTTTATATGAAAAAATCGATTTTTTTTTTCACCAGTATTGGTTTTGTTCTTGCAACAGTAAGGTGGTATTGGTATTTTTATTACAAAGTGCAAGACCAAGACCGATTTTGGGCATTATTAAGCGAGCTAGGATTCTCGAATCGCCGTAAGGCAGTAAATGCCTCTAAAAAGAACGTTTTTGCAGACTGAACCAAAAAGGTGCATCCACCACGGAACCACCACAAACTAAATTTTACTCGCTGTCCTAAAGCTACGAACCCAGTTCCAAAGTTACCCCATCTTACGATCGACTTCTATGCTCTTTGTGAGAGTGAGCAGTACAAAACAAGGCTCTTCTGTTTATATTATATCGTACAATGCTGCAGTAGAATAAGTTCAGGTAAAATCTGTGCTTTATTACTTAACTATTATATTGGAAGGGTATTTTCCAGTTGTACAACATAATCACTTATTAAATAAATTGTTTCTTGAATAGTCGCGGTGATGTTTGACGCTTCACCAATTGTGAGTGTTAATAGGCTATATTGTATATGGGACTAAGCACTAATTGCTAATTTCGCTTACACTTCGAATATCTTTGAGAGAAGGGTAAATATGTGAAGTATGATATAGCCTCACTAGATTATATTAGTAAGAATTACCATCGCTTTATTCTGTATATTTTATCTTTACTAAACTAGGCTTGATTTGACTTTATTGATGCTGACACTATTCGTTCGTCCGTGATGAATGATCGGTACGAGGCTACTAATACACGATTTATCAAATCCTTTCTGTCGGCCACAAACAATAGTCCTGCACTGTTGAGGATGCCATCAATCACTCCCTGATCTTTTGCAACCCAGTGCTCAGGACTCAATTCCTCTAATGAACACCGACAAAAGAGGTAGAGAGTTCGGTTTGTCACGTTTTTAAATTATATGTCAAAAATGGGTTTAGTGGCATTGTAGCTGAAAGTGTGGTTGGTATTCAACCGTACAAGTCTAAGTATTTTTTGTTTACTTAATACGCGCAAGTATACCTTTGATTCATTAATGTATAAACAATATTACATAAATAAGAAGTTTTTCTATATAAATTAATATTCAAGTTCAAGTTAAATAAACAAAACATGAAATAACCTTTACGATTCGTTGTAAACCCATGAATGGTCTTAAAAAAATGTCCACATCGAAAAAATGTGGAACATTAAAACCATTATGGATGGTTTTATATGCGAAAAAGTAAGGAGCGTTAAGGTATACACGAAAAATTATATTTGCGGATTTCTAAGGATTGGATATGAAAAGAATTCGGTCGCTTAGTGGAGCCCCAAAGTTCAAAGCCGTTAGTCTAAATTGGTCTTATTGCAGTCATATAAATGAGCCATTTGTAATTGAATGGAAGGTTACAGCATTCGAACATGCCTAGCAGTTTCTTGTCTTTTATGTCTTGTGAGAGAACTATAGGTAACAAAGTTTTTCAGGTGAAGTCCAAAGTAGCGGGTCTGTTCAACAAGGATAAGCGAAACATTGTTGAAGGATACAGTAGGGTAGGAAATCATGGGTTTACAACGAATGTTCCAAAATGTTCAACATTTTTTCGATGTGAACATTTTTTTTCCTTAAACATTGGGCCGTTCCATATACTTAACCTTCAATAACAAATTTCAGACTTATACAATCCATGTTAACTAGTTTCTAACCTTTCTTAGTCAACAATTCCTGATAATCCTTCTAGGCGTCTTAAAAGAAGATGACATCTGATCCTTTTAATATAGGTGCTATTAAAGTGTTACTAATGTGTACATTTTTACATATCTATTTATGTCGTTATACTATAGATAACATGAAGGAGAGACTGCGTACGATTGTGACGGTTTCATATTAACGAAAATTGAGGGATCGCTGATAAGGTTTATTGGGAAGAAAGGGATGTTGTACCTATCTGAAAGTATATAACAGTATTGCTTACGTATCACGCGACATTAACGCTAGTAGAGGCCTTTATTACTTTTTAACAGACAAAAGTAACTATTTTTATTACATTTCTTTGAATAGTTCTTGTTATTTTTCTACATATAGACTAATGAATGTTTTCCTCGTTATGTGTTAAACATTAGTTGTTAGTTCGCAGTTACTTTGTACGTAGATAATTTTATATTATCGAGACAACTTTTTTTACGAAGGAGTGCGTTGGGTACGGTAGTGACACCAGTAATTTTTTATTTTTCTTTTGCTCTTAGATACCCAAAAACGCTCAAGGAAGACCAAAAGTTGATTCTTTCACAAATGTTTATACTTTATTAGTTATAAGCGATTAAATTGTTCAATAATGTTAAATAAGAAAATAAAAGTACTTTTAGACTATTTTGGATTTTTTTTAATCTGTCACTGCCGATTTCGTAATATATTTATACGAGTAGGCCCGTGCGCAAAATTCACACAGCATATTGTTATCAAATGCCAAATTAATAAGAAAATGAAATAGTGCAATGTATCAACATATAAAGGGATCAATTGTTATTTTATCGATCAATATAATCGACAAAGAAACAAAAATAAATTTAAATCTTCATTAATGTTTGGAACCAGCATGTTTACGAATTTCAATAAGCTGTATCTTTGCTAAAAATATTCCGATTTCGATGATTTTTTTTCTTTTGTAAGAAATTTAGTAATCCTTTATATAATTATCTTCATTGCCTAGGTATGAGTGCGTAATTTTTTAGTTATTTGTAAATAAAGTTTATTTCATAACTTGTTTGTCTGAATTTTCTGGATGATTGGACTATTTTGCCCGGACTATTGAAGGAGAAGGAAGCCTTTGAAATTGGTGGCTCAATCTTGAGATCTGGTGAAGTATCAACGGTGATATGGCTTGTCGATCAAAAACACCATCGATAAATATTAATAAAATCCTCCTCTCTCGATGACAGAGGCCTCAAGTCATTGAGATATGTATTCAATGAAAATACTACAACTAACGTAAGGTTGTGTGGATACGATACCTATGCCTTGCGTTATCTCGAAAATAGTACGTTTTTGGCCTTGAAAACGCAGGTTCCGAAGGAACTATCCGGGTCTTGCTGTACGCATCGAAATCTTCAAGGTCCAATTTGTCCCGTATCGATCTACAGACCTACCACCGTTTCAGTATTGAAGCCTAGCAAAATGTTTGTATCGACTTTATTTATTTTAGAAAGAAAAACGAAAATTGAGAATACGATCATGGTATTTGAGCATGACAGGAGCTTATATTTGGTACAGCGATTTGAGCCTTACTGTATAAATATATGTGGGGATTTTTTTTTTCAATTTTCTCCAATGAAATAACCATTGTGCTTACAGACAAAATTTCAGTATTTTTACGTAGTCAAGTGTATGCTTTATTATAAAAAAAGTAGAAGAAAAAACACCTTTCTTTCTTCTGATTAATTGGTATACTAACTAAATTGAGGACAATTAAATGAAAATTGTCACTACCATACCTGGTCTCCCCTTCTTGCATTTATATATATTGTCTTCAAGGATCGATAAGTATTGGATCATAAATTGAATTGTCACGGGACCATTATTAATCATTATTATCAACATTGTTTTTGCGATTGAATAAATAGTTGATCCTTGAAGACACCGTATAAAAATACATTAAGTGTACTCAGAGGAATATACTACTGGAAGTAACTTATGTACGTGTTGTATATTTATGTTCAATACAACATAATTTAATAAAATAAATTTAAAAAACAAATAAATTTATGACAATATTACTACATATCGAAGGATCCTGGCTTGCTTCCAGTAGACTCCGAACTGAGGGATTTGAACAGGTTGTACACTAAGAGATGCAAACCCTTGGTACTTTATCCCTATAAAGGACTCAGCCGCCTGTGAGCCATCAACTATTCAAAGGCTGACAATGACCCTTCCATCTGCAGCCCACTACATTATTCATCTTCGCCTCTCCCGGTGACCTATGGGGTCCTCTTGTGCGGGGAGGGGGTCCCATTCGGCCAGGGGACGGTATTTGGCCATCAAAGGATATTTACATAGCGTCTTCCGGCTGGAGACTTCTTCTCAGGGAGATCCTCATTGTGGAATCTACTCCTTGCAGTAGCTCTATAAATAAATCTTCCTTGAAAATGAATTATAAATTGCATGCAAAGCAAATAATGACACTTTTCAGAAGTACCGATGTTTACGAACAATAATTTCAGAAGAGAGAGAAATAGTTAATTCAAAGTAATAATAATAATAATAATACTTTATTTATTCTGGGACAAGTCCCTTTAGAATAATACGTAAGGACAGTAATGTGGGCTAAGGAGCCTCAGAGATACATAACAAGAAATGTTGAGTAATAAAATAGTCATATTAAAAATTATATGTTACTTTCTAACTTAAATAAGTTAATAATAAAAAAATTTAAATAAAATAAAAATAATGAAGAACAATCTAATAATTTATATACATATTTTCAGTGGTATCTATTTACTATTTTATGATTTTATGGAGACTGAATGGACAAGAAATGATCGAACAGGGGGGATTTAAAGGTAGGAAGGGTATTAGATTGACGGATGTGGGAAGGGATGGAGTTCCATAGGGATGAGGATCGGATAATGAATGATCTGTGGAAAGCAGCGGTTCGGTGGGCTCTTATGTATAAATCAGAAGACCTGTAGTGCTTGCCTACTACATACGGTTGCTTAATACACAACATACTTATACATCCCTTTTTGGCATAACACTAATGCATTCATTATTCATTTTTTTATCTCTTTTCGTGTGTCGAATCGTACAGCATTACTATATTACACTGTATTAGTGCTGTTAAATAATATAATTTATATAAGTTATATTTATTTATTTTTACTTTGAATTTTTTTATTAAGGTTAGGTTACGAGTTGTCCTAGGCGATCAACAACTTGATTATTAAGCTTTTGAGCTATAATTTTATTATTTGTAACTTATCATTCTGAATGAAAAAAATGTTTCTTTTTATTTATTTCTATAGTTGTTATCTTCTATGATACAATCGTGTTTATTTAAAAATTTTCATAATATTTCCTATTGAATTTACTGACTCTTTTAATGCTATTTCTCTATAATGGGGTATTTTTTTTTTCACAAAGGCTTGATGTAGTAATGTACAGTCTTCTATTATATGCTTTTTGGTTAGCGAGGACTGGCAGGTATCGCAATATGGTTGGGCCTCTTCTGTTATTAAATGGACATGAGTGAGGTTTGTATGACCAATTCTCATCCTTGTCACAACCACTTTTTCTCTTCTATTTCCTCTTCCAGTACTAACCCACTTTTGTACTTTGTTTAAATCTTTCGAAGTTTATTAGCCAGTGGAATTTCATCCCACATGGAATCCCAATTTGTCCGTACTCTGTCTTTTAGCAATGTTTTTACATCACTCGGGTCGTATATTTGGAGAGGTGGGGTATTCATATGAGCAGCTTCTTGATTAAACACTCCAATCAACTTCCCTTCAATCATGCATACCTAAAATTAAAAGTATAGTAGGATTATAAATCCTAGATTATAATCCTTCTTGTTTTATGACAATTTAAACAAATTAAAAAGAAGTTCAAGTTAATCAAAACTAAAAATATTGTACAGGACTCCAAGGTCCCATCATAGGATAGTGGAAGAGCATATTTTGCTGAATAAATATTTAAAAGTGTTCTACTGACAGATTGCTACAAAACTGATTTTTTTTCAACAACATTTTCAAGGGTTCTTTGGTAAATATTGTAAATACATAGTACGAAACTTGAAGGATCACTGATAAGATTTATTGGGAAGAAAAGGATGTTGTACCTGTCTTTATTTTAACTGTGTCTGTATTTAACATTATTATTAACGCTAGTAGAGGCCTTAATTACTCTTTAGCATACAAAAGTAAATATTTTTATTATATTTATTTTAATAGTTCTTGTTATATTTCTACATATAGACTAATGAATGTTTTCCTCGTTATGTGCTAAACATTAGCTGTTAGTTCGCAGTTACTTTGTACGTAGATAATTTTAGATTATCGAGGAGTGCGTTGGGTACGGTAGTGACACCAGTAACTTTTTATTTTTCTTTTGCTCTTAGATACCCAAAAAACGCTCAAGGAAGACCAAAAGTTGATTCTTTTGCAAATGTTTATGCTTTATTAGTTATAAGCAATTAAATGCTTTCAATTATGTTAAATAATAAAATAAAAATAATACTAATTTTAGACTATTTCGGATTTATTTTTAACCTGTCACTGCCGATTTTGTAACATACATACTAGTAGGCCCGTGCGAAAAATTTGAACAGCATATTGTTATTAAATGCCAAATAATTGAGAAAATAAAATAATGCAACGTATCAAAATATAAAGAAATCAATTGTTACTTTACCGATAAATATAATCGACAAAGGAAACAAAAATTAATTTAAATCTTCATTAATGTTTGGAACCAACATGTTTACAAATTTCAATAAGCTGTATCTTTGCTAAAAATTTTCCGATTTCGATGATTTTTTTTTCCTTTTGTAGGAAATTTAGTAATCTTTTATATAATCATCGGCATACCTAGGGAAAGTGTGTAATTTTTTAGTTATTCGCAAATAAAGTTTGTTTTCTTTCATAACTTGTTTGCCTGAATTTTCGGGATGATTGGACTATTTTGCCCGCCTGAAGGAGAAGGAAGCCTTCGAAATTGGTGGCTCAATCTTGAGATTTGGTGAAGAATTAACGATGATATGGCTTGCCGATCAAAAACACCATCGATAAATAATATAAACTCCTCCTCTCTCGATCATAGAGGCCTCAAGTCGACGAAATGAGACATGTATTCAATGACAGTACTACAATTAACGTAAGGTTGTGTGGATGCGAACCCTATGCCTTGCGTTATCTCGAAAATAGTACGTTTTTGGGCTTAAAACGCAGGATTCGATAGTTCCGAGAGAACTATCCGGGTCTTGCTGTACGCATCAAAATCTTCAAGGTCCAATTTGTCCCGTATCGATCTACAGACCTACCACCGTTCCAGTATTGAAGCCTAGCAAAATGTTTGTATCGACTTTATTTATTTTAGAAAGAAAAACAAAAGTGGAGAATACGATTCGCTAACCCCCCGTGAAATTCTGAATCCAACGGTACCTCCATTCATGGTATTTGAGCATGACAGGAGCTTATATTTGGTACAACAGCGATTTGAGCCTTACTGTATAAATATATGTGGAGATTTTTTTTTTCAATTTTCTCCAATGAAATAACCATTGTGCTTACAGACAAAATTTCAGTATTTATACGTAGTGAAGTGTATACTTTATTATAAATAAAAATAGAAGAAAAAACACCTTTCTTTCTTCTGATTAATTGGTATACTAACTAAATTGAGGACAATTAAATGAAAATTGTCACTACCATACATGGTCTCCCCTTCTTGCGTTTATATATATTGTCTTCAAGGATTGATAAGTATTGGATCATAAATTGAATTGTCACGGGACCATTAATGATCATTATTATCAACATTGTTTTTGCGATTGAATAAATAGTAAAATTATAAGGGCTTATTGATCCTTGAAGACACCGTATATAAATACATTAAGTGTACTCAGAGGAATATACTACTGGAAGTAACGTATGTACGTGTTATATATTTATATTCAATACAGTATAATTTAATAAAATAAATTTAAAAAATAAATACATTTATGACAATATTACTACATATCGAAGGTTCTGGGCTTGCTTCCAGTAGACTCCGAACTGAGGGATTTGAACAGGTTGTACACTAAGAGATGCAAACCCTTGGTACTTTATCCCTATAAAGGACTCAGCCGCCTGTGAGCCATCAACTATTCAAAGGCTGACAATGACCCTTCCATCTGCAGCCCACTACATTATTCATCTTCGCCTCTCCCGGTGACCTATGGGGTCCTCTTGTGCGGGGAGGAGGTCCCATTCGGCCAGGGGACGGTATTTGGCCATCAAAGGATATTTACATAGTTTCTTCCGGCTGGAGACTTCTTCTCAGGGAGCTCCTCATTGTGGAATCTACTCCTTGCAGTAGCTCTATAAATAAATCTTCCTTGAAAATGAATTATAAATTGCATGCAAAGCAAATAATGACACTTTTCAGAAGTACCGATGTTTACGAACAATAATTTCAGAAGAGAGAGAAATAGTTAATTCAAAGTAATAATAATAATAATACTTTATTTATTCTGGGACAAGTCCCTTTAGAATAATACATAAGGACAGTAATGTGGGCTAAGGAGCCTCAGAAGAAACGTTGAGTAATAAAATAGTCATATTAAAAATTATATGTTACTTTCTAACTTAAATAAGTTAATAATAAAAAAATTTAAAATAATGAAGAACAATCTAATAATTTATATACATATTTTCAGTGGTATCTATTTACAATTTTATGGATGGATAAGAAATGATTGAACAGGCGGGATTTAAAGGTAGGAAGGGTATTAGATTGACGGATGTGGGAAGGGATGGAGTTCCATAAGGATGAGGATCGGATAATGAATGATCTGCGGAAAACAGCGGTTCGGTGGGCTCTTATGTATAAATCAGAAGACCTGTAGTGCTTGTCTACTACATACGGTTGCTTAATACACAACATACTTATACATCCCTTTTTGGCATAACACTAATAAAATAAATGATTATTCATTATTCATTTTTTTAATCTTCTTTCGTGTGAATAATCGTACAGCATTACTATATTACACTACATTAGCGCTGTTAAATAATATAATTTATATAAATTATATTTATTTATGTTTACTTTGTATTTTTTGATGAAGGTTAGGTTACGAGTTGTCCTAGGCGATCAACAACTTGATTATTAAGCTCTTCAGCTATGATGTTATTATTTGTAATTTATCATTCTGAATGAAAAAAAATGTTTCTTTTTATTTATTTCTATAGTTGTTATATTTTATGATACAATCGTGTTTATTTAAAATTTATCATAATATTTTCTATTGAATTTACTGACTCTTTTAATGCTATTTCTCTATAATGGGGTATTTTTTTTTCACAAAGGCTTGATGTAGTAATGTACAGTCTTCTATTATATGCTTTATGGTTAGCGGGGACTGGCAGGTATCGCAATATGGTTGGGCCTCTTTTGTTATTAAATGGACATGAGTGAGGTTTGTATGACCAATTCTCATCCTTGTCACAACCACTTCTCTTCTCTTCTGTTTCCTCTTCGAGCACTGTTTTGTACTTTTTTTAATGTGTCTATGTTTATTAGTCAGTGGAATTTCATTCCACATGGAATCCCAATTTGTCCGTACTCTGTCTTTTAGCAATGTTTTTACATCACTCGGCTCGTATATTTGGAGAGGTAGGATATTCATATGAGCAACTTCTTGATTAAACACTTCAATCAACTTCCCTTCAATCATGCATACCTAAAATTAAAAGTATAGTAGGATTATAAATCCTAGATTATAATCCTTCTTGTTTTATGACAATTTAAACAAATTAAAAAGAAGTTCAAGTTAATCAAAACTAAAAATATTGTACAGGACTCCAAGGTCCCATCATAGGATAGTGGAAGAGCATATTTTGCTGAATAAATATTTAAAAGTGTTCTACTGACAGATTGCTACAAAACTGATTTTTTTTCAACAACATTTTCAAGGGTTCTTCGGTAAATATTGTAAATACATAGTACTGTAAATTTGTATATAAATTATTAGATAATTCTTACTTATTTTTACTTAAGTTATATATATATATATATATATATATATATATATATATTGCTACGTATCAAATGGTTTTTGATTAGTAGATTTTGATAACGGGATGCCACTGGTAATTATTGAAGATAATTATCCAGAATTAATTAATAAAAATATTAGTTAAACAAATTATGTCATTTGACATATTGGTCCTTAATTCATCTATTGGATTACTTCTCACAAAGGCTTGTTGTGTGTTTATCTGTTCACTAATTACCAAACATTACCTGTGCTTATAATGAAAGAAATAGGTGGCATGATTAAAATAACTTTTATGTACAAATTATATTTATTTACAAGTGATGAGAAAGAATGTTATATACATTATATGTACAAAAACTAATGAACTATACAATTGATTGTGAAGGCATGATTCAGTTGGATGGAATTGAAAATTACGTTGCCATTAAATATTTATACATCTTTAAAAAGGAATTGTTGGGGATTACTTATCTAATAAGTCGAGATCATCTGGACATGGATCAGGTAGGGCCAAGGCTTCAGTCTCCAAGTTGGAAGAAAACATCAGGGACCTCCTCAGTGCCGGGCAGTCCATCAGGCCTCTCTTCTATCAGCCTCTCCTCATCCAGCTGTCCTCAGCTGAGTCCCATAAAGAAGAAGTGTCCTCAGCGGCGTTCCAAGAAAGAGTCCTCTCTCCTCCGAGTTCCCAAAAAGAAGTGTCTTTCTCCTCTCCTTTCCAAAAAAGAAGTCTCTTCGTCCAAGTTCTCTCTCTCCCACCTTTTTTCATCCCCCTCTCTTTTGGCAGACTTTTTCCTGATTGGCTGAATATTCATCAGCCTAAGGGATGACCACGCCCTCTCCCCCAGGCCAAGGTAAAGCAGCAGGTACAGACTTAGGTATTTCTGGTGGAAGGTGTGAAAAGGTCTTTCGGGATCCTGTTTAAACACTTAGTTGTCGGTCTTTGTCGGTGGTCCTTAAGGGTTTTTATTACCACTTACAAAAGGTTGTCCTAATGGGTTACCCTCCCTCAGGTACCCAACCGCCAGATGTTGGGTTTATACCTAAATATGTTTATATTTAGGTAATACCTAAATTACCTTAATGTTTATTTGTTTATACCTTTAAACTAATTATTCCACCGACGGTCTTTACAATACATAGCATTCTCCTAGTCTTGGGGAAAAGAAAAAATTAATAAACTTGTTTATTAATTTTTTCTTTAGATATTATTCATCTATACCTTTACAATAGGCTTCCTCTATCTGATCTCAGAATGAAAAGTAAAAATTTATTTATGAACAATATAGGATGAGATTTAACTCAAATATACACAAATTTATACATTAACTACTGGAAATATTGAAAAAATATGCTTTTACATAACCAGTAATTCAATTTTACTTATATATCTCAAATTTACCAATTCTGCAATATATCAATACCACTACTCGTAATTCTTTATAGTTTATCTATTTGTTTAGTGGAACACAAAACAAAACATATACTTATATATATATACACATTGACATTCATTACACTACTCTCATTGAACTATGTCCTCCTTTACTAACATCTCATTTAGCCAAGATTTTATAGTGTCATTTCCTTGAATTCTTAACATTCACATTATCTTTACACTAGTTATATAATTATTATTTATACTCTCAAAAAAGAGTCTTCAAAGGAATTCAAGTTATCTCTGGTGCACTTTTAGGCGACTATATTTATACACATAATACAACAATGACATATTATTCATTTAGTGTAACTACCTTGTGTTGCAACCGCTATAATAAAAACAAAAATTTTACCTTAGGTTTCTAAGTGGTTTGTACCAGCTTTTACCTTTAAGTTTTAATGTCATATCTTTGGTGTAGAAGCTCATAGCATTCTCATCATTTACAACAGTCCTTTAATTTTCATTCACAAATTTTCAAATCATATATTCCTTTAGCTCTCCAAAAGGAGAAGTCACAACTTGTTTTTTAAACAATGGGCTGGCAAATGTTCGTGAAAAACATTTTAATGTCACTATCGGGATACTTATATATTTTGCTGAAATAGTGAATGAACCTCAGGCGACTTCGTTTTCTCAATGACCTATTAATATTCTTATTCAATGAATATTAAAATTCCTATCTTATGATTTTCAATTATGATTTAATTATGAATGAATCATCCATTCCTTACACGTGGCCGCTATAAACCGTTAAATTTGCCTCAAATGTAGTCATGTGCACATCATAATAATGAAGTATATTACTTCAGCCCCATTTACCATTATACCTTTTAAACCTTTAACTTCTGGATCCATACACATACTACCTCAGTACTCTGGAGGTATAGTTATAGAAGATTTCTTTATCTTCTCCTAATTATTTATCACACTTAGTGATGAATGGATGCACTACAGCTATTCCATTAAAAGGGTTCTCCCTTATATAAAATTTATCAACCCTACGGGCGATGAGGAGGACCTATGTCTACTCCTAGTTGAGGGTAACTATTCCCTATTCCTTTAAACTAAATCCTATCAGGATTAAAAACAAAATGGTCCAATTTTTCTTAAGAAGTTAATTTGGGGTGCTCGTCTGCGCTAACTTTGAACTACGGCAATATTCGGTAACATAATTATAACTCGATCTTACTCCCATCAATCTGGCCACTGCACATTTAAATTAAAATAAAAAGTTGTATCCCTTTATTTAATAATGATTTATTATCGGTCCTTCCCTTTTTCTTTTCTAATAAAAGTTTAGTAACGCAAATCTATTATTAAAAAGGTTTTAACTCTACTTTAATTTAACTATTATCATAAGATAGTATGAATACTTAAACTAAATTTACTTTGGTCAGTACAGCCTGTGATTCATTCCATTCAGCCATCTAAATTAGTTATTAAATCCTACCACCCTATTTACAAAATTATATTTACAACTAACTATATACAATATTTCAAGTATCCAGAATGGTTAACCTGACGATGGTTTCGCCAGGACCCATTAGCTCGTCAACGGAAGGGACGCTAAAAAACCCCTTTTTGCCCTCTGGAATGGGACAAAGACTACCGCGTCCTAGAATAAGATACTAAACCTATTTACAAATTATATTTACAATTAATTATCTACAACTTATATACAATTATCCAGACTGGGTAACCTGACGATGGTTTCGCCAGGACCCATTAGCTCGTCAACGGAAGGGACGCTAAAAAACCCCTTTTTGCCCTCTGGAATGGGACAAAGACTACCGCGCAATTTGGCAACTTCAAGGAGGTATAGCGCTAGTTTTATTAAATTAGCGTTTCTTGCTAAACCTAGCATTTATCAATGTTTTTACACGTTGATAAACCTAACTATAATTTCCTCTTTGTACGTATGCTATTCCAATTACAAATACTTATTATGTTACAAATACTTACTATTATGTTATTATACTATATACTATTACACATCAATACAAATATTTTAATACTAAAGTTAATTCTTTACATATATACAATTGTCTTGGTGGGTCTCAGGTAGCTGATAGGCCTTTGCAGCCTTATTGACTAATGTCACAATTTTTTACCTGTCCCTCTGTGTTACACTGACAAACAGGACTATTATTCCCACGTTTAATATATTTTTTCATAAAATATTTTATGGCAAGTCATTATAACTTTTCAATCATAGTAAAAATTATTCTTATTAAAGAATATGATAGTTTTGTCATGAATTTTGGTTATTCTTTTTAAGTAGTATTTGGTCTCTTTTATTACTTTAAAATTCCGTCTATATATATCCATTGTCCGTTTTCTATTGTTTTTTTTAATGCCAAATGATCAACCGGTAATTAAAATTGATTCCTTTTTATTACCTTCCCCCTGAGGTAGCTTTCTGGCTCCACAGGAATCATTTTCATTTTTGAAAGGAAACATTTTACCCTCGAATTTTTCCGACGTTTTAATTTGCCTAATTCTTTAATCCGAATAAATGTTCTCATTTTAGCTATTGGTGTTAAAACTACCGTAGGTTGCTCTGCTGATATAGTACTATTTGATCCTAAAATGTTTACCCGCATGCCTTTATAGGTTTGAATCTGATGGGTTTCATTTTCCCTATGATTTTCTTCTTGTCTCACTTCTTTTGCAGTATCTTCGAAATAGGATTCTTTTTTCTGATGTTCCACTATTTCTTCTAGGAGTTCAGGCTCATTAGATATTTCTTCTTCAAAGCAAACATCTAAATTAACAATTATAGAGGACTCAGTTTCATTATATAATTCTTTATTCCCAATGTCAGAGGAAGTACTATTTTCATCATTCACTTCTTCTTTGAACCAAATATCAGAATTAACTATACCGTCATAAATATTTGGTAATCCCTCTTCCTTGATATAAGACATAGTTACTAAGGGTTCAATTTCATGATGGTCTTCTATTTCTTCAGAAGCTGTCTCTTCAATGTCGTTAACTTTATCTTCTTTCATGGACTTCGTTAGTGCATCGGTTGTTTCTTCTTCATCATTATCATGGATATTTTTCTTAGTTTGGGTTGTATCTGCTCTTATGCTCGCAGCCCAGTCATCCATGTTCCTACATAAGTTGTCTGCCCCATCTTCTGCTCTCTTTTCTAATCTACCAAAGATTTCCCTAATTTCCATTTGTAATTTCTTAAAATGATCATCCATTATGGCTTGGATCCTTTCAGTCAAGGGGGACTGTGATTCCATAACTGTTGCCTCATCTGTGGCCGATCGTGATTTTAAGGGATCCATCGCGAAGTTACAAATCTTTGTTAAAAAAGTGAATTAGCGAATATGTACTCAACAAAATTTCAGGTTTATAATAATAAACCGAATTAACTATTTAATCAATTCTTCGCAAAGAAACCGACACATTAAACTTTAAAAATGAATTTATAAGAATAACCAACTAGATGCAATTATTATTTTTTTTTTTCAATAAAGTTAAAAAAGATAAACTATATAAATAAATCAATCCATCTGAATCATGTTATGTAATTATTTTAATATGCCACATACAAGTACAAAACAATTAATAATAAATGATTAATGGTTAGTAATTAGAAAACAGAATAGTAAGTGCCCACAAGCTGGATGCCATAAAATGCTACGTATCAAAATGGTTTTTGATTAGTAGATTTTGATAACGGGATGCCACTGGTAATTATTGAAGATAATTATCCAGAATTAATTAATAAAAATATTAGCTACACAAATTATGTCATTTGACATATTGGTCCTTGATTAATTTATTGGATTATTTCTTCTCACAAAGGCTTGTTGTGTGTTTATCTGTTCACTAATTACCAAACATTACCTGTGCTTATAATGAAAGAAATAGGTGGCATGATTAAAATAACTTTTATGTACAAATTATATTTATTTACAAGTGATGAGAAAGAATGTTATATACATTATATTTACAAAAACTAATGAACTATACAATTGGTTGTGAAGGCATGATTCAGATGGATGGAATTGAAAATTACATTGCCATTAAATATTTATACATCTTTAAAAAGGAATTGTTGGGGATTACTTATCTAATAAGTCGAGATCATCTGGACATGGATCAGGTAGGGCCAAGGCTTCAGTCTCCAAGTTGGAAGAAAACATCAGGGACCTCCTCAGTGCCGGGCAGTCCATCAGGCCTCTCTTCTATCAGCCTCTCCTCATCCAGCTGTCCTCAGCTGAGTCCCATAAAGAAGAAGTGTCCTCAGCTGCGTTCCATGAAGAAGTCCTCTCTCCTCCGAGTTCCAAAAAGAAGTGTCCTCGTCCAAAGTTCTCTATCTCCCACCTTTTTTCATCCCCCTCTCTTTTGGCAGACCTTTTCTCCTGATTGGCTGAATATCCTCAGCCTAAGGGATGACCACGCCCTCTCCCCCAGGCCAAGGTAAAGCAGCAGGTACAGACTTAGGTATTTCTGGTGGAAGGTGTGAAAAGGTCTTTCGGGATCCTGTTTAAACACTTGTCGGTCTTTGTCGGTGGTCCTTAAGGGTTTTTATTACCACTTACAAAAGGTTGTCCTAATGGGTTACCCTCCCTCAGGTACCCAACCGCCAGATGTTGGGTTTATACCTAAATATGTTTATATTTAGGTAATACCTAAATTACCTTAATGTTTATTTGTTTATACCTTTAAACTAATTATTCCACCGACGGTCTTTACAATACATAGCATTATATATATATATATATAGAGAGAGAGAGAGAGAACGAAATTAAAGAGATTAAGGTTAGACTGAAGGCTGGAAATGCTTGTTATTTTTCTGTGACAAAACTACTTAGTTCGCGCCTCTTGTCCCGGAACTTACAAATTAGAATATATAAATCTTTATTAACTTTATATATATATATATATATATATATATATATATATATATAGAGAGAGAGAGAGAGAGAGAGAGAGAGAAAACGAAATTAAAGAGATTAAGGTTAGACTGAAGGCTGGAAATGCTTGTTATTTTTCTGTGACAAAACTACTTAGTTCGTGCCTCTTGTCCCGGAACTTACAAATTAGAATATATAAATCTTTATTAACTTTATTATCTTGCCTACAGTTCTTTATGGATGCGAAACTTGGCCGCTTACATTAAGGGATGAGCAGCGTCTGAAGGTTTTTGAAAATAAAGTATTGCGTAGAATATTCGGACCGAAGAAGGATGAGTTAACCGGAGAATTCAGATGGTTACACAACGACGAATTGCGTGAACTATGTCCGGGTAATATAATTGAGGTAATATCGTCGCGGCGAATCAAATGGGCTTGTAAAGTTGTTGGGCTTAGTAACGAGAGAATTACTGAAAGGTTAATATTTGCTGTGCCGAATGGTAAGCGTCCGAGAGGTAGACCTAAGCGAAGGTGGGATGATTGCATTAAAGCCGATCTGAAGGGACTGGGTTTGTACGGCGAACGGTGGATGGAGGTGTGTAATAAGCGATTGGTGGTGTCGGCATCGAACCTTCGGGTTCGCTAAGACTTTTATTATTATATATATATATATATATATATATATATATATATATATATATATATATATATATATATATTTATTTATTTATATTTATATTTATATTTATATGTTTTTTATTAATTGATTAAAGTCATAAAATAACAATACCTTTTTATTATGACTGTTTATTTACTTGGTAGTTATAGTTTATGTATGTCTGAGGCTCCTTAGCGCACATTTATATACCTTTTTGTATTTTTCTAAAGAGACTCGTCCCAGAATAAATAACGTATTATTATTACTTTTTTAAATTTATTTATTGAGTATTACAACAATCTTTCTCTTGGACATTGGTTATAGTGAGGTAGGATAACATTCACACTATATGTACAAAGAATGTAAAATAAATAGAATCAAAATAATAATCAGAAGTATATGTAATAAATAATGAAACAAAATAACCTAAAAATAAGAAAATTAAAACTAAGCAAAAAAACACATGCATACCTAAATACAATCAGGCGAGGGCACTCCAGGAGAACCCTGCGCTACTCTCCCAACCGCATCACTGGTACTAAAGCCAGCGGAGATTGATCGAGAGCACTTATTATTATTAAAGGAAAAGAAAAAATAAATCTATATGATAAAATTATGAATCCTTAAAATAATATCATTTGACAAAAATACATTTTTGTTCCAATTTTCGTAGAAATAATATCATATTATTTAATACTTTTTTTTTTCATTATTATGTCATAACTCATTCCCTCGTAAAAATAATTTTGATATTTTTTATTTGAAATACTTTTTCCGTAAACGATTTAAATACTTGTTAATTGAAATAGTTACACTTTATTATAAAATAACCAATAAATTCCACTATAGAGCTACTTTGTATACCTTTCACAGATAAAGTTATTATAATAATCGAGTTATCATACAAATAAATAATCTTCGTATAAACAACCCATAAACCTGATAAACTCCGACATGTATTGATTTTAAATATCTTGTTGATCTTTATGTTTCTTAACAACTAGGAGAAAAACATATTTAAAAATGATGCCTGACTTAGATGTTCGCCATGGCACTCTATCTCTTCCGCTTCCTCTTGTGCAGATACTATCAATCACTACAGTGACAAATGACTTCTCCAGTTTCCTATTCTCCAGAGATAGGGGCCCATATCCTCCAGTGTATGGCCTCTTATTTATCGCTACTGTCTGGAGTTATACCGCTATAAATGAATCATATCGTTTAGAACGGTTGTGGAGACGTTTAGAATAACAGAACAGCAATATCTGTTTACGTTTTTATATGTTTTCGTTGTACTATAGTAATGCATGGTCGTAATATAAAGAGGTCTTTTGTCAAAAATTTATGAAAATTAAATATAACACACAACTTTTACTTACCATTCGCTTCTTATCGGAAAAAGGTATTTTCATACAAAGGGAAATTAAAAGGAAAATTAGTATTTACGGAGATTCATTTTCGACCTTTATAAGCATTTTTATTTTTTTCCCCTTTGTTCAATTACCAAATTCTTTCCAAATTTATATTTAACTTTTTTTTTTTAAACTCTTAATATTGTGAGATTATTAATTATTCAAAATAAAGTATATTAAATGTACTTTAGAGGAAGACTTATATGAAAAATGGCATTTAAGCCCTGTAAAGTGACATCAACGGGGATAAGACCTAAATGATATTAAAGACCATTAAATTATACATTGATACACTAAGTTTTATCAAAATTGTTAGTGTCGTTTTTGAGAAAATCGTAAACAATTTTTTAGTCCATCATATAAAGTGCCACTTCTGGTTGGCCGATTTTGACGAAAAAGTTTGTGTAACGTCAGCAGGATATAAAAATCTTAAATATATAATATCGCTTTCGTACGACTTTTCGTTTTTGAGCTAGACTGAACAAACACACACACACACAAACGTGTATTTCCATTGAAACTGAGATTTGAAAATTTTCACGATCACAATACTTTTCTTTACTATATATTTCATATATAGTTAAGTGAAAATAGATGGTAGGGTGGCCGAATGGGTTAACGCGTGTGCACTGTTCCGCCGTTGCCCGGCAACCGGATATATGATTCTATGATATGAAAATAGTCACGAGTTCGCGTCCCGGTGCCAGAGGGGATTTTAAATTCCCCTCCCCCCCCCTCTGGTCCGGAAAAATCCCGTATATCCTAAAAGGCGAGGTAGGGAAGAACAGGGGAAAAAAAAAAAAAAAGTTAAGTGAAAATAAGTAAATTAATTTGTGTATAGCAACATCAATTTGAATCTGGCACGGAAGGACTGAAATTTATTTCGGGGTGGGCCTCACTCTGGTAATAATAGATTTGGGTGTGCCTCTAGAATAATCCCCTCTTCCCCCCAGTATTGGCGAGGTAAGGGAATACAAGAATAAAATTAATAAATAAAATAATAAAACAAGTACAAGAAAAAAATAATAGTTAAATAAATTATGTAATATCAACTGTTGTTATCCAGAGGTCCTATGGATTTACTTAAGGATCAACTCACGTGATCTACAACACGGAACGTAAGGCTAAATGAAAATAAATCCGAGTTTTTAAAAAAAATTTATTACACGTTCTCAAAAAAAAAAAATTACAGTTATAGCATGCAAATATTTCACTTTTGGGATCACTTTTAACTTAATTGTTTAAGTTTAATAGTTACACCCCTAAGCCCTACCTCCTCCTTGCTCTCTCTTAACTACGCCCTTTAAGATGGAGTGTTAATTGCAGAGATTTCTAGGCCAAGATAAGGTTATTAAGTTTTCGAATTTCCAGCGTCTTCAATTCCCTTCATCAAGTTACCCTTGAGTAATGAAGACACTGAGATTTTGGCAATGCTAAACGAAAATTTAATTTCACCTGCGCAAAGTAAAAACTTTGATAACTTCAAGAAACGGAAGTGAGATCGAGGGGGTAAGTTGGTAATAAGGGCTTAGGACATAGATTGAAGTTTGCTTTAGAGGACGGAGCCTCCGTAATCCGGCCAGAAGTCTATTTCAATTTAACACAAATCCCCGTGTTTCGGTTCATTTCCGAGTGGTTTCATCTTCGTTCTGCCCACTTTATAATTTCCGGGTAGCAGTCAGATTCCGTCCTTATTAAGTACTATGCATATATATATATATATATATATATATATATATATATATATATATATATATATATATATATATATATATATATATATATATATATATATATATATGTGTGTGTATTTTAACATAATTATTTTATTAAGAATAAGGTCACTTAATAATTATTCAATAAACCACTAAATGTGCATTGCTTATTCGAGGTTTTGATCTCGGTTTTTTATAAATTAACAATGGGATCTTCTTCAAAGTTTTAAAATAGAGCGTCAATACCTCAGGTCAGGGACACAAAAACAGACTCAGCTCCGTCCACTAGCACAGATATTAAGGTACATATATATATATATATATATATATATATATATATATATATATATATATATATATATATATATATATATATATATGTACCTATTATTATTATTATTTAGGAAAATCCCTTGTTTCGCAGAATTTGCTGGTTAATGCACATTACCCGGACTTAAGTCAAGAGTAGGCTAAACAAATTAATCTGTTGCATTAATAAATTTTCGAACAATACTAGCTGTTCAGAGTGACACCGCTTTCTGCATCAGCTCCAAACAATCGAAAGGCCTGATTCCTCCATGGGGCCCACTGTTACGTCTGGAATCAAACCGTTTGCAGAGATTAACAGCGGCAAAGCCCTCACTTTATCAAGTTTATACAATTGCTTGAGCTCCTCACCAAGGTCTTCATATTTGCGATTTTTTACCACAACCACCTTGTGAAGGTTATCATCCGATGGCATACCTATTTCGACAATCTTTGCATGGCTCTCATCGTTCAAAACGAAAAAAATATCAAACCTGTTATGTGGAATAGTGTGGTCTGTTATAAAGGTTTGGTCCCGGTATAGCTTGACCAATTGTGGTCTATACTTGTAATAAGGACAAGTGTCGTCTAAAATTTCAAAAATTTCTTGGCTAATTCCTGATGCACGATTTTAGCCATGTTATCATTAATTCAGAATTTCGCACTTCCTCAGACATTTCTGAGATATTCATCTATCCGGACTCGATAAGTTAAGCTTGAGGCTCTGTTTAGGAAATATGTAAACATTTTCTGACAATGCTGGTTATCCCTAGTAACACAGCTTTCTTACCTTGTTCCAGGATATAATCAGGTAGTCCTAATACTTTGCAAGTTTTTATCGTTTCCTCTGGGACCAATCCGTTGCTCGAAATGATGCAAGGCATCACCTTACCTTGTTTTAGACTACATTGCTGTTTCGATCCCTCACAGAGGCTTTGATATTTTCTTATCTTCTCTCTTACCACTTTTTATCATTATTATTATTATATAATCAACTAACGTTATCTCAAAAGCATACATAGCAGATATTTCATTCATATTAATTTTTTAATATCTTTGAATTAATTAAGGTACTTACCAAAATAAAAATATAAATTTATATGAACGCGTTATATTCCATTTGTTTGTTTTAGCTATCAAATTTTAATTTACTATTAAAAATCGTGGAATGACCATGGGCGAAACTCTTCAAAACTAAGTATCCAATATCTCCCACTATGCATTTTCTACCTTTCTATCTATTTAAGTGTCTAAATTACCTTGATCAAATATTCCAATTAGAAACCCTTAGTTCGCTGGCCACTTCCTTAACATGTCTCCATTTTTACTACTGTTTTGCCGTGCATGGGGTTGTCTCTGCTCTGCACGATTCATCTTCGGGATCCAAAGAGACGCTTTTTTCTTCCTTATTTATGAAGAGTCAAAATGGCATTATCCTTGTTAGTCTTTCCTGGCATCCGTCCTCTTACATGTTATCCATTTCCACCATCCCTCATATGATTCCGTATTCCTTCAATTCAAAACCAATTTTCACTCCCGGAATAGTCATTCCCGGTCCTTGGATTTATATACTATGGACCATCGAACTTCACTTTCCAAAGATCTTTCATTATTCCATCCTCCTTCCTATGGAACTTTTTTTCCTTTTTCACTCCATCCTTGACTTTTTAGTTACAATATTTTTTTCGGGCTATGGGAAAGTGCGGGAATTTATGCTAGGGTTAAAAGTCGTAATCTGGTCTAAAAAATACATAAGTATTTACCCAAAATGTTCTTAGGTCAATACAGGATATTTGTATTTGATATGAGCTATTAATACATAAATAATTATATTCACGCAAACAGTAGAAATATCCACGTAAATATTTGTGTTGTTTTTCTATGTTAATTCTTAAAAATAGAGTGGAGTCAAGAGTCACAGCCAAATAAAATGAGGCGGGCAAATTCACTAATCTGACGTTTGATACGTTAAAAAATGATAGAACTATACTTCTTACTTAAAGTTTATGAATATTTTAAAGCTTTGTCAAGTAGGAAGGAAAAACTTCCTCAGTTAGAACCATTTTCTAATATTGATATGAATAATGATTTTATCAATAAGGTCATCATTGACCTTTTATCAATATTTATTGATAGTGCTGTGGTTCTGTAGCGCTAATGGAGGCCACAACAATTGTTTTATATTTTACTGGTGCTATTTTTGTTTATCACTAAATACACACACCTATATACCTTAATAAACTTATTCTATTAATTTTCGTAACCTAAATAATTAAATTTTAATTAATTATAGGGCTGCACTAATAAATATCGTTCAAAAACGTATGGAGGCCGCAGGTTCTCTACCTAAGGTTTATTATTCTTTATTAAGAAATTTATCCAGTTGAACCCGGTGTTCCTCAAGGTAGCATTATGGGCCCTCTGTTTCTCTTTACCGCTGATATCTCTACCTATCCCGATACCTTCTTGGAAACATTTGCTGATGACACCGCCATCCTATCATCCAGCTCAGATCCCGAAATTGCATCCTTAAATCTGCAAAAACACTTCTCTGTGAATGAGCACTGGTATTATAAATGGTATTAAAGTAAACGATTCCAAATGAAAACACATAACTTTCACGCAGATCCTGTCCTCCAGTCCACTTTAATTCTATCCAGCTTTAATTCTATCCAGCTTCCTTTTTCAGACACAGAACCAGTTCGGTAACTTGGATTTCTCTTAGAACGTGGAATCCATGTACGTAGGTGGAATCCATATACTAAAATTTCTGGACAAGAACTTAAAAGAGGAAATACCCTCAGGTATTTCCAGCTATACTGACTACTCACTAGAAAATTTCAACTTTCAATTGACAACAAATTACTGAATTATAAGACAATCCTGAAACCTGTTTGGAACTTTGACAGCAACATTTTTTAACTGTTCCAACAATTTTAGTCCAAAGTCCTCCGAACAATAATCGATGACACGTTCAATAAAACCAACAAAACCCGGCATCATGACCTTAATATTCCATTTGTCCTCGACCTTATCCATGAAAATTTTTCCAAATTCCATCAGAACCTTATAAATCATCCATATACCCTAGCACAATCCCTAATTAGTTCCACTCATCCCTACAATCCTCCTCGAAGGTTGAAGCGGCAGTGGCCCAGACATCTTTTATAGTATGTATTTTGGAGTTCTGGCATTGGCCAGATTCTCTACTCAAGACATGGGCGTATGTGGCTAAAGCGCTCTCGCTCAAACTCCACTGGCTTTATCACCAGTGACGCGGTGGAGAGAGTAACGCAGGGATCTCTTGGAGTACTGCTTTTTCTTCTATAGTTGGAGGGAAAAGCCTGGCTTGGGGTTCCCTGACTGATTGTATATATTTTATATGGGTATGACTGTGTTTTTAATTTACTTATCATTAAGTTATTTTAATTTTATTGTTTATACTTTTTGATTATTATTTAGGTGTTATTTTGCTTTTGTTTACTTTATGTTTTCAGTATATATGGTGTAAATGTGTTCATAGCTCACTACAATTTTTGCCCGTGTGACAGATTGTTATATTTCTGTATGAATAAATAATAAAAAAATTATCACCGTTAAAATAAAAAATAAGTTTTAAAAAGTGGTTTTAGTTCAGAACCACTGTGGCTCTCAAAAAATCGATCAATACTACTGTTTAATATAAATAATAAGATTTTGTTCATAAATCTGTGCTGAGCGAAAACGAAAATCAACAGTAAATTGTACAACACTCCCTCAGGACGAGGCATCTATAAATCGCCGAAGCGGATTCCACAGACCTCCCCGGAGCCTCCTGAACCTCCGACATTTCCATATTTATGATCGTAAGGGGGGGAGGTGCCCCATAACCCCCCCTGTTATCGTGCCCCCGGGGGGTCTGCCGGCTAGCCGGCTTTGATAAACTGCAGGATGTGCGTCTGTAACAGCTGGTCATTTTTGAAAACGACGTTTTTCATCGATGATGCATATCCTTAGTACGTCGACTTTTTGTTCTATGGGTGATCGCTGCATATGAGAGGAATTCTCATTGATAAAGTCCTCTTGTTGCATTACAAGAGTGTAGATGACTTTTATATCAAGCATAACATAGATTTAATTTCTATTACTATTGGTAGATAAGCAAATCTGATAATATCCTTCTTTATAGTGTGGTTTTGCAGTATGAATTCTACGATTTCGAAAAATACATTAAATCTGAGATTTTTATATAATTACTTAAAGCTATCATTGCTTAGTTCTCTTTTTGTAGAATTATGGCTGTGGAGAACTCCATTCTCGCCAAAAAAATATGTAGTTAATACGTTTTTTTTCTTTTGATTTTTTCGCTCGTTTATATGTGCATTGTTTTATGTGATGACAATTGCCAGAAAAAGTTAAAATAATAAATTAAAATACCTAAATTAAAAAAAAAAAATATATATATATATATTTACATATTATTTATTTATCGACCTACTCCCACTTTGGTTAAAACAGGTTTTGTTGTACCTCCAGAACTACCCTCTCCCATATGTCAGAGATAAAAAAATAAAGAAATCATTCAATATTTTTTTTTCAGGAGTTTCCAGTGACCGAAATCTGTTTCGTCTTGGCAGTGTGTTCTAAAAGTCGCCAAAATTTCGGTTCGAAAAAGCCCGTAAGTACACTTTTATCTTCCTTTGTGAATATATTTAGTTTGTAATATTATTCTTAATAAAACGAAAAGAAGGTTACAAAATGATGTATGGTAAGCAGTTAAACTGAAAAATGAGCCTTTCAGTTGACAGAATGACTAACTCCAATTTCAACATTTTAGGTAGCACCTAAGTTAGTAAGATCTTGAACAAAAAGTTAAGTTTTTCCTTGAAAGGTTTACGAAGGCTGGAATTATATTTGAGGAATTCTAGAAACATACTGTAAATTATTGGTTAAGTTCACATCATTATTATAAAATTTATTGTTTATATATGAGCCTTTCGGTTTACAGAATGACTAACTCCAATTTCAACATTTTTCATTAATAATATTGTAAGTTTTCTAACTAGAAATATCACTAAAATGACTTAACTTAAAAATATTGAAATTGTAGTTAGTCAATCTATCAACTGAAATAATAATTCACAAACGGGCTGTAATTGGAAATTTATTTATTGGTGAATAGAAAAAAAAATATATGAGCTTAACCACGAAAATTCAATGGTTCGGTGAGATTTGGAAAGGTTTGGGGAGAGAGGAAGATCAGTCCTTGTTTTTTGCTTGGAGACCCTTTTTGTCCACCCTATATGACTGTCTTCCTGTCCGAACCAGATTGAGAATGTCAAACTGATCATTTGGAGATCCTACCAAATAACTAAAAACTAAAATAAATAATTTTTATGTATTATTTATTTTGTTTGAATTATGCGAAAATTCTGATAGCCATGGAGCTGTTCTATTTAAAACATAAAAATTAGTAGTTTGATATGTAAATTAAAATAATAGATCATCAATGCTTTTCACATTTATTTAATCCAGATTTTTTTTAATTTTTTTCTTACTAATCATGTTTAATTATGATTTATTTAAAATAATGCATCTCATAGGCAAGTTCATTTTTGTTGACATAAAACTCATAAGATCAGATTATTTAAAAAAAAAATTAAATACAATGAAATGTAGTATATAACTTCCGCTATTCTTTTTCCTTATAGGGCCTAAATCTAAGAGGTGGAATTACTTTAATATGTTATACACAATCCATGCAAAAAAGCATATTGTTAGGTTAGTGTCTCGAAGTGTTTTCAAGAATAATGAGGGGGAGGGCTGAGATGTTCTGAAGTAAATGGTTTGGCTATGTTAGGAATCCCCATCCAGCTCCTTGTGGGCATGTCAATTATGGCCATGTTTATAAGTCTATTTTTGTATCCTGGTAAGACGGTATGAAATCGGGAGTTAAGAGTACTTTACGTACGTGTTATTTGATAGTTGGTTCTCCTAAATCGGTATGTGAAGTTTTGTTGATCACGCATCAAGTTGGTGCTGTTATTAAGAAATTGATAAATGGATAAAAATAGTCACGAGTTCGCGTCCCGGTGCGGGAGGTATCTTTTAAATTCCCGCTCTCACACTCTGGCTAGGGAAAACCCCGTATAGCCTTAAAAGCGAGGAAGGGGAGGACAGACACACAAAAAAAAGGTGCTGTTATTAGCTTAAAATTTTAGATTAAAATGATTATAGTTTTTCTAACTGCGTCTTTTGCCGAGCCAAAAATCTGGGAAATGTACGTTCATATGGTTTTTATTAGGTACTTATTAAGTTTATGTCTGATTTTCAATTTTGTTTTGGAAAAAAAATTACTATAGTATTTTCAGTCTCTTATTTTCTTTTTATTTTGACATGTGGGCCTCAGGTCATTCTGTCGAAAATTAATCCGTTATTAAACTATTTCCATCCGAGTAAGGCTAGACCAACTACTTAAGTTATAAAAATTAAAGAATTTTTTGGTTCTTAATTGGTAGCAATTAATGCTGGATTTATTAATTATACTGGCCATGTTTTCCAGTTGAAGTTTATTTTAATAGGAAAGTGAAGTGATCTGTAATCAAAGAGTTGGATCTGGAAATCCTTGACTGGGGTGGATTTGACTCGATTAAACGGCGCTGTAGGGTAGATTGAACCCGCAACTCCAACCCTCCGAGCGGGTCTGCTGAGTATTTGCCTGTCAGGGGCTGTTTCTCGTCTGTAAACAGCTTTTCGGGCCGCCTACTGTTTTCTGGCTACCAAAATGTTACCATAAGATTCAGTCACTATTTTCTTATATATATAGTTTAGTAATAATAAAGTTAAAAATATACTGGTAACAATAAACTTTTAATGATCTATTTTCTTTCCTTTCTGTTTATAATATTTATAACTTTTGCCTAATATTATTAATTTTCCATTCATATAAAAATTTGTAGGGAAAGATGCAAAAGTTTTTAATAATTTTAGGACTATTCTCTCATTTAATTTATAATTAAAAGTTGAAAAGTTTCGAAACTCTGATCGTTCCATCGGACTTTCAAGAGATCTAATACAGCTGTACTACTGCAGTCAAAGTTCTTTTACACGCACAGCATATCTATGTACAGTATTATACCTCCTGAAAGTTCCTTTTATCATTGATCTTTGTAAATTTAATCACTTTTTTTTTCTAAAAAAAAAACATTTGTCGACTTTACGATCGTGTACTTAAAATTTTATTATCTTAAACATTTTGTGAGCTATTCCTTCTTATTCAAGAGAAAACGTTACCACACAAAATTGGTTGTAATTCCTATTCTGTTCGGCATCAGGCCATGAATGAAATTAACTTCTTTTGTCTAGAATCACACCTTAGAGTTTGGTCATTAAGAAGTTGAATACCTTAATATATATATATATATATATATATATATATATATATATATATGATCACTGAATCATTTAGAATAATAAAATATTTTAAAGGATATTTTGAGCTCGATTTAATAAAAAACATTCACCAAATCTCTCCGATGATTTGAACAAACTTAAAAATTGGCTGAGTTATTCGCTAAAAAAATCGTTACCTACAAAATAATCGGGGTAAACACTTTACCCTTCTTGTGGCTTCATGGGGCAAAACCCATATGAATAATTTATGTTATACTATGGATAATATAGTTAGTGATGTACTTATATAAATTAGTAATATTTTTTTAATTAATAAAATTTAGTGTGTTATTTTTAGTACAAACTAAAAACAAAACAAGGTAATTACGTAATGAAATCGTTATCAGTGACGTAACTTGCAACTCCAATAACCTAAGGAATAAATAGACTTATATAGCGGCAAATGTAATCACTGGAGTGCCATAGTAAACGCGGATACATAATGTACGTCTGTGGGAGGTTGTATAACGGCGCCAGAAAGATACAAACAGGAGGGAATACGAAAGGAGAGGGAATAAAAATAGCCCCCGCGTCGCCTCTCTGTATAATCGCTAAGGCCTAGCAGGCGTTTTGGGAGAGTTTGGCAACTCTGAGGAGAAGGTTCTAGATTGAAGGGGAAGAGGGAATTATTCCTAATAGAATCGCCAAATCTTCTATAAAAGGGATCAATATGATCTTGAACATCAGAACTTAAGCAAGTGTCAGACATTGAAATATTTTGTTTTTATAGCAAATATTCATCTAAACCTGTCGAAAAACTTTGTCGAAAAAAAATATAATGTCAGACATGAGGGAGGACAGCATCCAGCAGTACCTCTTCCCTGGATTGATTCCATTACTATGGCTTGTTAAGGAGGAAAGTCTCTAATCCAGGGCCTTTTTTTGCCTCTTCCATGTATTTTTAGGCATGTCAGCTGTATCTATATCTCTTATTAGTATGTTAGGATGTCCGTGTAAATTAGTTTGATCGTTGGCAAAGATTCTCAATGCGTTGAGCAACTATTAGCAGGTATACATAGGATTTTGTTCACGTATCAAGGTGTTTAATGAATCGTAATACTTTTGATTAGAAAATTGTAATTTTTTTAAAAGCTTTTTTGTTTTTTTTTCATTAAACGCCTCTGCCGTTGGTGATTACGCCATTCAGCTCCTGGCAGCCCAATACAACTATAGCACTTTTTTTTAAAAGTGAAATTATTAAATTTAAAGATTATTAAATTCATAATAGCCAAAAAAGTCAGTATAAGTAGTGAATGAGCTGTAGTATATTTGACTGTGATAAAGTGTAATGGTTGTTATAAATTAGTTATGCTACATCTTGCTCTACTCTAATAGGCCATCTTCATATTACGATAGTGATTTAGTCTAGTGGTCAGTAATGTAATAACTAAATTACTAATAAAGTCGAATAGAGAGTGATATAAACTAATAAGTTATTCTGGATGTATTTTTTCTGTAGCGTCGTTCCACCACCTCGTTCGGCTTTGTGATTCAGTGAATAAACAAATGTGAACTTGTTATAATTCGAGTATTTATGATTTATCACACAGCTTCATGATACAAATCCTTATTTTTGTCAAATATTGAACTCTGGTGGGATGAATAGTATGAAGATACTACTCAGCAGTTTAAATTAAAATAATAAACACTTGTCTAAGACTTCGTGATTGGTATCCATTATCGTAACCTGCAACTTTTTTATTAATAAAAATACTCGGAAATGATGTGATTTCTGATTAAATTAAATATTTCATTGAGATACTAAAAACTCATCAATACATATTTGCTTTCAACTTAAATCTTAATTAAAAAATTAGTCGATGTTCCGTTCTATGTAACCGAAAAACCCTCCATAACGAGCTTCATACCCCATTCGTTCTTGACCTAATCCCAGACAAAATTTACAAATTTCACCAGAACCTCACTCATCATCTAAATTCTGTAGTGCAATCCCTGGATAGGGATCCATCCATCCCTAAAATCCTCCCTGGAAGTTAAAATGGCAGTTCTACCGAGACCTTATATCAATATCTATATGCTTTAGTTCTGGCAATGGCTAGATTGTCCAATCAGGTCCTGAGCGTTTGTTGCTGGAGTGTCCTCCATCAATCTCCACTGGCTTCTAATAACAGTGACGCGGCTGGAAGAGAAGTACTAGGATCTCCTGGAGTCCTGCTTTGACTTCCACATTTGGGGGACAAAGCATGACTCAGAGTTCCCTGGACGAGTGTAAACATTGTATACAGGTAAGACTGTGTTTTATTAATATTCAATTAATAAAAAAAAAAATCAAGAATGATCATAAAAACTGGAATAAAAAAATATCTACAAAAGTATTGGACCTTTTGCTCTATATAACCTCGTTATTTTGACATCCTAGGGATTGGAATTCACACCAAACGGTCCTATATTTTTGTATATAATTTTTTTTCTTGATTTTAGAATAAAATTTTCTTACGAATAAAGTGGAAAGCAAATGGATGTTCATTAGTTTTTAGTAACTGCTAAATCGACTAAATTTAACTCCAGATTGAAAAAGTCTGTTCTGTTAGTTTTCTAAAATAAATAAAAGTTTTAGGTTACAATAAAAATTAAGCTACTCAAGAATTTTTATAAGAGAGTTAATAGAATGTAAAAAAAGGAATCCGCTTTGCAGAATATATGGAATATATATATATTTTTTTCAAAGTACAATATGCCTATCTACATTAATAATAAATAAAATCAAAACATTAGCAGAATGTAAAAATACATATATTACAAAAATTATTTATTTGCGGTGGTAAATGTGAGTTATCTTTCTGCAAATCGGACAAGACAGTCCTATCTGATAGCCTGCTAAAACACTTTGGATTATTGGATAGGGCTCTGCTGGGAGTGCTCTAGCCGTGAATTTTCATCCGCCCCCCCCCTCCTCCACCTTTCCAGACAATTTATGGCTGTTTAACGAACTTAACTCCGCAAACAAATTTCCTCTGAAAATTGGAATCCTCAAGTAATTAATACCGAGCTGTCGAAAATGTCGAGCCTCGTGGAACTGCTGTTAGTTCTAACTCCGCTAGTTCTAAGTATTATCCAGGAAGGGGAGTACTTCTACAAACATCTCCAAGTGATTGGCAATAGGAACACCTTTCGTTATAGTTATAAGGATTAATTAATAAAACCATTATAAATAAAATCTTCACTATAAAATACATTATAATTAGGTTTGTGGATTTAATAAAATTAAAGATGTATAAGGAAAGTCGAGAAAAAATTACGCTGTCCAGAGTTACTGTAAAAACTTCAAAAGTAAGGATTATAGATAAATAGGCTATTATATATATAACAGTACTAAACTAATATTTTAGACGAATTTCAAATATGACATAAGCTATAGGAAGAACAATGTGGTAAATCCAATTGCTCCAGTCTAATAAATGAGACTACTATAAGGATCTTATCATCGCTACAACCAAGAAAATTGATACATGTCAACAAAACGTAAATTTTTTTATTATAAATATCAAAAAAGTTCATCACGTCAATTCTTTTACATTTCCAATAGGTTTTGAATTCACCACAGGCCGTTTTTTTTGTTCTGTTGGCGTTACAGACCTTGCAGATCTTTTGCCGCCTTAACAAGCCTACCTCATCTCTGTCTATATTGGTCTATTTATTTCCAGTTATCTGCATGTAGCTCTATTGCATCTTTGTTGATTCGATTTATCCATCTTCTTTTCGGCCTTTCACGTGATCTTTTGTCTACTATTTAGACATTCATTGTCGTGTAGAGGCTTCCAGATGGATTATTCCGAGCCACATGCCTCGTCCATCTGAACCGCCTTACCTTCATATCGGGAGCCATAATAATAATAAAAAGCTATATTTCAATTTCTAAATACACCGAAACAATCATATGTTATAAGCGTCCCATTGCAAATGTGGCGATGAGGTCATTGCTAAAATAAGGATGTGTCCGTTCGTTATCTCGAATACGGTGAATTTTAGGCCTCCTAATTTTTAGAGAATATCCATGCTGGGCAATAACTTAATCAGTCTCAATCTGCCGACTTAGTACCGTCCCAGTATCAAACTACTTATTTCAAACATGTTAATACGTATTTAAGGATCGAAAAGGTAATGACTAGATTCTCAACTCATGTCCGAAGCGTTTGTTGCTGTAGTGTCCTCCAGTAATCTCTCCTGTCTTCCAAAACCAGGGATGCGGCTGGGAGAGAAGCATTGGGATCTCCTTGAGTCCTACTTTGATTTCCACATTTGGAAGACAAAGCATGACACAGAGTTCCCTGGGCGAATGTAAATATTGTATGCAGGTGTGAATTTGTTTTATTTATTTTAATTTCATTGAGCTTCTATCTATTATTTCATTTTTAGTACATATGTATATTAATTTTCTTATTTTATTTTTATTTTTATCTCTAGTTTATTTATTATTTGTATGTACATATTGTGTGAATTATTGATTAATGTAGCCCTAATATTAATGTCCTTCAGTGTGGCAGAATGGCTTTATATTCAATTAAAAAGAAAAAAAATTCAAGAATGATCACAAAATCGAGAGAAAAAAAAGGAAATCTACAAAAGTATTGGATCTTTTAGTCTATGTAACTTTGATATTTTGACATCTTATGAGTTGGAGTTGACGCCAAACTGCCCTATATTTTTTGTAAGGACGAGTTTATGCTTATTATGTTGAAATAAATGAGACTACAATTAGGATCTTATCATCGCTACAACTGAGAAAGCTAATACATGCCGACAAAACGTATAGTTTTTTAATTATAAATATCAAAAAAATTCATCACGTCAATTCTTTTACATTTTCAATAGGTTTTAAATTGACCACAGCCCGTAATAACATTTTTTTTATTCTTTTGGAATTACAGACCTCGTAAGGTGCTCGCCACTCGTAAGATATAAACAAAAATTATAAACCGTATTAAAATAATTAATTTTAGCCTACCTGTGAAGCAACTATATTAGAGTTGAATGCAATAAAGCTCAAATATTATAAAATATAAAGAAGCTTAAGAAATAAAATTAATAATATGAAGTAGGGCTATGTACGCCATTTCAGCACATTTATTTTCTTTCTAGATTGGCTATGTTTCGGGAAGGATGCCATTTTCAAGCCATTTGAATTAATGATGCTTCTTATATATAGTCCGTAATTGGATTATTGTTTATGTGAGTGTGACTATGTTAAAACATAAAAACATAAATGAAAATGAATTAAGTTTCTACGGGGGAGAGGAGATTACGCCATTGACCGGTGGAGGAAGAAGAGGGGGCGAATTTCTAAGTCCGGCTCTGTGTGACTGCATCTGCATCATTTCCTTGATTTCATCTGCTTCCAATTATTTATTCATTATAATTTAATTGTCAATGTCAAATTACGTTAATTGTCAAAGTTCTTTTAGTAGAATCAATATTAATTACTAAATTACTTCTCTCATAATTATCAAAGTAAGTAAATTTAATTACAATCGGTGAGGAAAAAAGAGTTTATATCAATTGAAGTTTAGTGCGATCCTATTCATTGCTTAGAGTATAGCTTAATCTTGTAACTAATAGAAGTATATTAGAGCAACGGCAATCGTTAATGAAGACTCTTCTCACCAATGAATGAAGCTAATGATGCTGGAAGGAAATTTAGAGGGCGATGTGAATTTAATGGAATCTGTTAATTGGTGCCAGAAGATTGGAGCTGAGCCTTCCAGAGGCTGTCTTTTAAATAGGACGCTGATGCTATTAGGACTTCAAAGGTGTCAGCACCTCCCACCTGAGCAGGTGTCTACGAGATCATTTTATTCTGCAGATTGCTGACTGCTAAAGAGATATTTCAATATTATAATTTCAGAAAGTATCTTTAATATATTCCATTAATTAGTCGTCAAAATATTTTTTTTTTTACTTTGTTCATAATAATATTATAATATTTTTTCTCCAATATATTATCTAATGCACTTAATCATTCATTGGAGGAGGGAAACCTGACATCTTAATTTGAAGCAGTTTTTATTCTTGTCTAATAGAAGGTACTACAGTATATTTATATTTATTGCCTTGAACAATATAAATGAACAACTATAAATCATGGTATTATTTGAGACTTAGATAGATAGATAGAAAATAACTTTATTCTGGAAAAAAGTCCCTTTGAGGACAACGAAATAGAACAAAATTAAAACATTACATCTGTCCTATATAAAATCAATAGAAAAAAAGAAATAATGTTAAGAAAACATAGGGTAAACATTCTAGATACAAAACAATTAACATTATGACAAGATACTTAAACCTATTTGCAGTGATAGACCAGTATACATTTTTAAGAAAACAATAAAGAAAAAAAAATAATATTAAATTCTTCATTAAAATAAGCTTTGTGTTTCTATTGAGAAATCAGAAAGCTGGACCTAACAATATAAAATGCCTGATTAATACATAAATACATCATCATTTAAATGTTCATTAATATATAAATACATCATCGACATTTCTTAACGTAACAATAGGCAAGAATTTAGTGGTAATAGGCAAGAATTTAAAATGTAATAGTTATTTACAACCAATAAATGCGTTAAGTGACTTCAAGAGTTGGAAAATCTTTACCCTATATGAAAATTAATATCTCTAGCAAAGAATAGCATTGATATTTGACAATGAATGGCATGAAATAAATGTATGTTGTCAAATGGTTAGCAACTATCTGTTTATTTACAACTAATCGTTTTATTATTAACTTATTAACAGTTTCTGCTAAAGCGACCGCGGATCAAAAATAGGGGTGGAATACTCTACTGGGACACATCCAGTTTTTATAAACTGTGCATCTTAATTGGGGGGAAAACTTGATGGTTCAGTATGATTCGGGACAAATCACCAAATTTAAACTACGTTGGTCTGGAAACTGAAAAAATACTAATAAACCCAGGACTTTTCATAGTTAGGAATTTAGAATAGAATAGAAAATAATTTTATTTTGTTACAAATCACATTAGAATTACAAAAAGCATAAAGTTAAAATATTATTTCTGGCCTAAATGAAAACAAACACAAAAAGTAAAAAGAAAGTGAACTAAGTAAATAAAACATTAGTTAAACATATTATATACAAAAAAAAAAAAAACTTGAAACTATGCCAAGGCACTTAAAACTATGTAAAATATAAACATACAATTTTAGAAAAAAAATATAGAAAAAATAAAAAATACATTGCATTCTTCTTAGAAGCTGAATCTGATGTAAAAATTTTCAAAGTATTTAAGTGATGGATTATAGGTTGATACTTCATTATGTTAATCATTATGAATAGTATGTGATTTTACGTAGAAGGTTAGTGGGTATCTGACTGTTTCGGGACAGGAATTGGAATAGGAGGGGATATAGATGTATAATTTAAATATAGATGGGGAGGGGAAATGTCGGATTTTGATACGAAGAGAATTCCAGAAATTAACAGAGCGAGCAATAAAAGAGTTTTGGAATAGGGCAGATATGTGAGAAGGGATATCGGAATTTCGAGATCTTGTGGAAAGAGAATGAACTGAGGAGTTGAATTGGAGAACGTTGTTGGGCGATGATTGTTAATGATTTGATAGAGGAATGTGCCTAGTAAATATTGTCTTCGAATGGAGGAGAAGAGCCACATTAACTCAGTGTAGTGGTGAGAGACGGGAGTATCTCGGGGCACCAATTACAAAACTTACGCAGCTGTTCATTAGTATTTTCAGTCTGTCACGGAGCTCCGCCGAGAGTCCATCATAAAAGGTACAGCTGTAGCCCATGTGGGGGAAGATGAAAGAGCTAACCAGGAGTCTACGCGTATGTTGATGTAGGAGATGGCGGAAGTGATGGAATAGTTTGAGGGTAGACATTGTTCGTCGAGAGATGTGGGAAATATGGTGATTACAAGAGAGAAATGAAAAATCCTAAATTTTTAACAGATGAGTAGAAGCAGGTTGGATGGCCATTAAGGTTAGAAAGTCGGTATAGGATCTAAGAAGAGGCTTGGAACTAATTTCAATGGCCTGAGTTTTGGCAGCATTTAATCTTAATCCGTTTACATTTGCCAAGGCACTGATCCGATCTAGGTCTTCTTGACTCTTGGCAAATGCTAACATAAACTCAGGGTGCGAAAAGGATAGTTATATTTGAGAATCCTCTACATAAAGGTGATGGGAACAATGGAGAATTGAATCATGTAGGATGTTAATGTAGGAACTGAAAAAGGAGAGGAGGTATGAGATTTACGACAAGAACATTAAATATTTTCCTCTGCTTAGGTAGTAGACCAAGTATATTAAATATACTGCGTAAAGTTGTAGAAAATTAATTAGATTTGATATGAATATATGCGAAGTCTTTCTGTTATTAATATTTATTGAAAATCCGTCAGTTAAGAAATAATTCGCGCAAACGATTTCATTCGGTATTGCTTTGCTTCAATGTGACGAGAGAGAGAGCCGTTGAGCCGAATGTGTGCGTCAAGTTTTACAGCTTCTATTGGCTTGGGCTCTAACTTGCTGGATTGGATTCTGGCGTGAAGTTTTTGACACTCCCGCTCCACCAATAACTCACTAGTTAGGACAAAGTTAGGCGAATCATTGCTTAACTCCGTCGCCGAGTTAGTGTCTGTCTTTGATTGAGATTACTTCGTTGTGGTAGAGTTCCCTGTGAAGTCTGGTCATAGAATTATACAAGACGATTGATCATTTTTATCACATATTTCAGGAATCGTCATAGAATACATTGATTTCATTTGTAGAATCCTAACGTTTGTCATGATGAATTACTAATGAATTTCGCATTGAGACTGCTATGTAAGCTTTCTAATCTCTCCGACATGTTAAGGAATCCATAGCGATTGAAAAACAAACATAAAATGTAAATATTTAAAGGTGAATATTTAGTTTACTGTAAATTTGTAAGAATGAAAAATATAATAAAAAATCGTCTAAAAATTATTTTCGACAATTGTATTTACACGTTAAGCAACATTATCAATATAATAAAATCTACTCCAGAGAACTTGAAAATGTGTGATTACTTTACTTTATTTCTTAAATTAAAAAAAATATTCTGCTTCAACAACTTACACTTTTGCGACGATCATAGAGGATTAAATTAATTATTCATTCCTTTAGGACTTCTCATTAGCGTTCAGAAGACTTTTTTGCTATTAAAATTCATCTTTTTTTTATTTGTGAATTAAATAATGTTGTCGTATTTTAGATCTGCAGACCTAAAACAATTTTTTCTTCTGATTTTTTTTCTTTGGTTGGCTCTACAGACCTTGGGGATCTTAGACAGCCTGAACCAGACTTCTCCACCTCAGTCTATTTTGGGCTACTGCTTTCCGGTTTACGACATGAATTTCATATGAATATAATTTGATTCGAAATAGAAACTTTTCATCAGCAAAGTAAAAAAGATTCCTTTTAATTTTAATTTAATTTTCATTAAATGTCGGTTGATTAATTTTATTCATTAACAATAATAATAAATTTAAACTGCTATTTACAATGATATAAACAGCTTTAATATAGTCATTACTGTAAAGTGCTGAAGTTTCCACCTATTTCTTTATCAAAGGGAGGAAAGTCAGTATTCAAAGGCAACATGAAAGAAACGTTTTACCTTTGCAAGGCTTTCTCTCACTAATTTGTTAGCCTTCTAAGCCTCCCTTTCTATTTGAGTGGTTCGCTGAAAAATGCAAACCAATGGCTAGGCATATTTTTTTCTCTGACTTTTAAGTAAGATAGACAATAATCTTAAGTATATGTTAATTAAATTTGTAGAATTTATACGAGTGGCCTCATATCAAAGATTTTCATATCTACCATTTTTAAAAGGTTGAGAAGAAGGTAATTTTTCGTAATACAGCTTCAATTTTAATGATTTTTTTTTTTCATGATTCAACTTAAACATGCCTAAATAAAACATCAGAAACAAAAATTGACTCATATTTTAGTTAACCTATAAAACAAGATCATTTATGATTACTCCTTATAACATAACAAGAGAGAAAATTGTCACTTAGATTTCTTATGTATTTTTTTCTTATATTTCCTTAAGGAAAAAATATATATTTAATTTTAATATTTCCTGTATAAACTCCAGTCCCATCCGAATCCACTTGTTTCCAGCCTTGCTTCTTCATCGATTCCTGATAATCCCCCTAGTCGTTTGAAAAGAAGATGGCCTCGTGATCTTCTCACCTTGAATTAAATAGGGAGTGCTACCAATGGGCAGTATCTCTTCAAGTCTGTTCATATCATTATTTCTAATGCGTGCATTTTTTCTAGTTGTATTGTTTATACAGTTGTAAATTTCATTAAATAAATATATAAAAAAAATATTTCCTGTAATGATAATTTATTTGTGTTTCTTATCAAAATATTAACCAATTTCTTTTCGAAATTATATTTAAATGACAAAAAATTAAGAATTATTTTATAAGTAGAAAAGGTGAACAATAATAATTAACTAAATTATTGTCAAATTTCTTTTTTTCGTATGTTGCGGCACTCTTCTTCCACAGCAGCTGTATATAATTTGAAATTATATAAATACATGAATGGTTCAGCATAAAAGCATTCTAAAAAAAAAAAAAAAAAAAAAAACGCTGATAATTATTTCGCAATTGTTTATTATTCCCAAACAATTATACATATAAAGTAACAGATACAAAGGAATTTTTCCTAGTTACAAATAAAATTAAATAAAAGATGATTCCAATTATTGGCCTAAACTTTTTTTGTAATCATTAGTAATATGCTAAAAAAAAATAGCATTACTTCAGTAACACATTCAAAATTTAAAAACCACACAATGGATATAACATTCGGAGTAGAATATATTAAAAAAAAATGGAGACCATACCATTGCTGGTAATTGTCCGATTTTAACGATTTTTGTTTTTGTTTTTTAGGAAATTTCGTAAACATTTAAAAAAACATTTTACCATCCCTCGTAACATTTTTTTCCACTTTTTTTTTTCTTTTCGTTGAAGTATGTCATATAAATAAATTTAAAGGGCGTCGAGTAAATGACGTATGCGAAGTATCATTGAAATCGGTAAATTCGTTAAGGAGCTACAGTATATAGAAACGCACGTTTTTCGGCCGCCATTTTGAATGTAAAATGCGGATGGTAATGTCGATGAAGGAGGATCATCTTCGGGTGACCTCTAATTTTATATCCGAATTTGAAAAAAATCGGTCTAGTGGTTTCGGAGAAAATGCGCGGACGGCGGACGGACAAACAAATTTTATTCATTTTTCGAATTCTACGCATCCTGAAACGTGAAACCTCAAATTTTGTGAGGGGGTTAACTTTTTGAATTTTTCGGTCGATCACAATAGTTGATTATTGAAAATAATAAATCAAAATTAATTTTCTTTTTGTGGAGCTCAAAGCCAGATTTATTGACCCTCAAAAAGCTAAAGATAATAATATAGATATATTTTGAAAAAATCTTGATTTGAATTTATCATTTTTGTTTTAATTATTTTCATCCTTTACTTGCATTAGGTTTCTTACTAAGAAATGTTTGTTGGAAACCGGAGAACTTAGTGGTTACTTCATTTCTTCAATGTTTAATTTGAATAGCTGTTACGTGAACGTAGAATTCAACAAGTAAGTTTCCAACAATTCGGTCTGGAAGCCTAGTAGTGTTATAGCAATCAGCAACAACTACTGAAGTGTTTCAATTCTTAGATGGTTGTGTATACAGTTGAACAAGCTAAGTCGGCCGTTGAGTTGTGACTCCGCCGCGGGGACTCTCACCAAATGAGCTAACTCAATCAAGAGAAGAGCTGTTTGCGACTCGGGTCTTGAAGGGCTTCATCAGTAAGATTGTGGAGTTAAGAGGCGACATTTACAGCCACTGAAGTCACCCGACCTGGCTGTGTGTTCCCTTTAACAGGATAAAATATCACATAATTTAGAGAGAAACCCAGTGAAAATAACCGTTACTATTAATTAGTTACTAATCCGTTTTTTTCTTGAATCGGGAACGTTAGGTCGTCTTATTTATCCCCTTTCTCTAAAAAGGATTAAGTTTCGCACTTGGATTTGTATTATTCCTGGATTACTGATGGGCAGTAGCAAAAAAAAAAAATTGTTAATAGTATTTGTACCACATCAATATTCAATAGAAATCGTGGCTTCAATAGGTATTTGTTTTATTTATGAGCATATAAAGGTCCAGATTGTCCGATTTTGTTAAAAACTGTTTATTGTTACGAGATAATAAATGAATGGTATAAATTTAGAAGCACATAGTTAGGCCGATCGCGTGTATCTTGAACAATGGATTTAATTATTAAAAACATTCAATAGAAATGGTCTCTCAGATTTAATATCCATTCATTAAAATACATTAGGTTGATAAAAAAACAACATTTGTTTCAATGTTTTATTAATTATCGTAATAGGCATTGTATATCGTATTTAATCCATTATATAAACTAACAATGGTTTATTGTTGATAATTTGTAAGAGTATTGTTATGAAAAGGAAGAGAAAAAAAATAGAAAGGAAAGATATGTCATATATATATATGATTTTATATATATATATATATATATATATATATATATATATATATATATATATATATATATATATATATATATAATATTGATAAGTATGCTGTGTATGAAGCAACCCTACGTAGTAGGGCAGCATTACTTTTAATAAAGTATTTTTCTCTCTCTTGATTACTTTTTGTTTATTTTGTTGTTCTGATTATTTTTTTAAATTATAATTTTTTTTAATTTACAATAAATGATAATTTTTCTACATATATTCATTATATATTGAAGTGATAAAAACTTAAATATTAAATAGTCCATTTATTTAATCGCCAATGGACCTAATCGCCAATTATTATTGCTTCTCGTTTACTTATTAGAAGCAACAAAACTTCTACCAAGTAAGTCTGAAACCACCTTCTCACAATTTTTATTTTTACATATAGGTATAATACTTTATTTTAGATCGGCAAAAAAATGTCAATATTTCGAATATATTGAATATGTGTATGAAATATTGTTTATTTGTGAAATTTCTAATTAGCCAATAAAATTTAAACTAATGAAAATAAGAGAAGAACAAATGAGTGGCTTTATGTCAAATACGGACATCTGTAATTTCTAAAAAGCAAAGAAAAAACAATTTTTTCTTAACATAGCTTCAATTTAAAAATACTATAATGATTTCATAATTAAACTTGCACATTCATGAATATAAACATCAGAAACAGTTTGAATTAAACCTATACAACAAAAATTGGCTTTTTTTCCACTGTCTAAAAATGATAGATATCCGTGTTTTATATGATGCCACTGGTATGAATTTTTAACGATATATTTTTAAAAGCCATTTGCCTGTGTGCAACGCACTCCTGGACTTCGTCTCGTTTTTCCAGACTCGCCCGGTATATTGATCAGCTACATTGACGGACTTAAGGCAACCTGGAGAAGGGCGCACACAATTTTTAATAAAAAAAAAAAAAAAAATTACAAGCTTACGATATTAAATAATTTTAACCTGTTAGTAAAACTAAATTAGAGACATGTTGAATTAAATAAAATTCAAATATTACTCAATAAAAAACAATTTATGAAATAAATAAAATATTTTGGGTCAATAGCCGGAGATGCCAAATGTCTAAGGCACTAATTAGGAATAGTTATAGGTTTGACATATTATGCACATAATTGCGAAAGGATAATTACTTAACATGGATACAACGAAAAGAATAATAAAACAGACACTCCAAAGTTCACTGAAGGAAAAATATGCGGAAACAGTTGAAGGGAAGCGATGGAGTTGATTACTGGAAGAAAGTGGTAGGATCCCGAATACCTCCCTAGAGGGCAAGCCGTGGCATGTTTTAGAATGCTCACAGGGCATAATTTCCTTCAGAAGCACATCTACCGCATCGGTATAAACGATGTCCTCCGTGATTCTTAGGTATTATGACAGGAGAACACCTTGAAACATGCCCTGCATTGCAAGACATGAGATGTTCCTTTAGTGAAATGGACAGCCCTTATGCTAGGAGAGCATAATTATATTAGACTGCAAGAGTACGCATGGCTAATCAAGCAGGAACTTCATAGGAAAAAAAAAAGTAAATTAATAAAAAATTATTACAATCATCAAAATTTTATGAAGATTAGATGTGTAAAGAAAAATACGATATCCGACAGTGATGGATGGAAAACATCATACTATGGATAAAACGATACCTTACACTGGCTCTATCTTTCTTTTTCGGAATATATTAGGTATGATCATGTGATAGAAACCAATATAAATTATCTGGACTGGTGATCCTGAGGATTTAGAACATTCAGTGTTAGAAAGGACATAGAGTGAAAGACAAATTGTTCCTGCAGAAGTACCCTAGACAAAGGATCCGTTCCGAAGTAATTTGTCACCGTGACAGTGGTCGGTACAATAGTGCTCGCCTAGCTCGCCGGATACTTTACAAGTAACTCTTAGTAACAAATCGTTACTCCCTAATGAAATTAGATAGTCTTCTCCTCGATTTAATAGCTCAAGAGGAGAAGCTGTTCCGAAGAACGATTATTTTTCCCTACCTATACTATCAGGTTTCTTAAATTAATTACTGTAGTACCTTGCTTACCCTGCTATTCCAACTAACCGGCGGTAAGAGAAGGCGAAAATCAAGTTAAATAAAGTTCTTCACTCAGATAGTTTGTTTCAGCATTTATGTTGTTATCATAACTAAATGATTCAAATTAAAAGGCCACTGACATAAACTATATAAAATGTATTATTTTCCATTTAATATTTTTTTAAACTGGTAATTTATGTTATTTTCACCTATAATATTAGTAATTACAATCAGTGAATTAGGTATTTCATTAAATAAGTGAGAACAGTACCCAGCGGCAGCTCTACCTGGTGTGTGAAATTTGTTATTATCTCAGACAGACAAAGTTCAATTTCTGGGACTGACATTTCTTAGAAGAAAATGACATGGGACCAACATATCAAGAACAAAACAAAACTCTAAACTTACGAATACGCCTATTATAGAACTCATTTCAAGACATACGAAATTAAAATTTAGACAGAAGTTGAACACACATATTTACCTACTTAAGACCATTTGCACCGACGCTTCACGGATATACAGGACAGCCAAAAAGCCTCATATAGAAACTTTCAGGACTACCACCAAGGCTCTCTGGTACGCCAGTAACATTACTTTACATAAAGACCTACAGATGCCAACAGTTTACGACCACAATACTACAAAATATTTCACAATAACTTAGAAAGCTATACCAACTCACTGATTCAACGCATGGCATCAACTAACCGATAGCACCCATAGAAGGCTCAAAAGAAGCTGAATGACGGATCTCTTCCAATAACTACAAATATTAAAATTAAGAGAGGAAGGACTCCGCTGGGCACTCTCCCTCACGCCTATTCCAAGACTTATTCCAATCTTCTACATATCGTCATCACACTTGCTGGTTGTCGGAACTTCTGGCAGTTGTGAATAAAAAAATAAAGTTAATAAAAAAACGTTTAAGTTAATGGATTTTAAAATTTTACTGATGAATCTTGTTAGAAATATATAATTTAAAAAGCGTAATGTATATATTTCGTTTTTAGCAGCAACAGGGCACTGTAAATCTCGGTTTGTATAAACATGTATATAAACAAGGATGACCCGTATTTCTACCCATAATACCATGAACATCAGCCTCCAAAAGACGTGTCCTGAAGACACGCCATCAACGGGCCAGTTATGTAAGGCGCCATGTCTTTTGTGCAACAGGTTTATCTCCCTTATTGGCTCCTCTTCAGCAATTGATTGCCTATTGTCCTGCATTCTGCGAGGTCTTCTCGCATTCCTCTACCGCTTCTTTGTAATCTTGTTCGATGCGTAGCTTTTCTGGTGATAGATCACCCAAAGAACCTGTGCTGAAGATCTGAATAAAAAGCTCGACAAGTATGGTCGTACAATTTAATCAGTTATTGTTAGATAAAAACAGTGTATATTAATTATGATTATTTTAGAAATATATTTTCTAAGACACAGCTATCTATTCCTGAACATATATTAATTCAACATTGCACTCGCTAAAGACCTATTTCTCTAGACCTTAATAATTGTTTGTTTATGAAAATTATCAAAATGTTTCCTTCTGTATTATCCAAAGAACATCAGAACCATTCTCTTACATCGGCATCTTCAATATGATTTTAGTTCGTTAAAAATTATCATGAACATTGATGATTTTTAATGTTGATTTTACGTTTTTGAATTATGAAACCTAACCTTTTTTTATTTTTGTTATACGTTATTATTTAATACATGGCAAGGTTTGTTCTTTATCTTTTTTGAATATAGAAAAGAATTCCTATTTCTTTTCACAGAGCATTAAGTGAGTAGGTATTATTTATTATTTTTTTACTTTCTATTCGTGAGATTCTCACACACACACACTTCTCTATGAATATATCTTCCTAGAGAGGAATGCATGTACTTCTCTTAATCTACGTCTTAGTATGTAGATTACAATATTTTCCTAATTTTTTACAATGCATTTGTGAGTATTCATTTTAACTTCTTATTCAACAAATTTAAAACATTTCTTAGTTCTTTTTATCATTACAACATTTTTCCTATAAAATTAATTTAACGTATCTTTCCAAATGCAGTTATTTTTTTTATTTATTATATTTATCCCTCTGACCAGGAGAAACTCCGTATATAGCAAGGAAGAGAAGAACAAAAAAATTAAATAAATAAAAAACTCGTCATTGTCACAAATCATCATAGGGTTGATGAAGATGTTCTGGGGTGATGGTCTTAAAAAGACTAAAACCAGTAAAAAAATATTTTATTTCAATTTTATTTTATTTTGGCTTGACATTATAACTAGAAAACCCGACCATCTCCTTCCTCAAAAATATTCAACGGTCATCATCAAGTATTCTATTCATCATAGGGTTATATATTTTTTACAAGTTTTGTTTTTTACAAAGTAATCCATTGATGTGCCCTCCTATCCAGCACTGCTTGTTCTGCTTGTTGTTATTTTCACAATTCACAGTCCGATAACACTAGTGATTTCATTAGATTGTATCTGGGGAGGGATTTCAGAGGAAATTATCATTAATACTCATTATTGACAACTCCAGTATAAACATTCTTAATAAAATTTCAAAAGCTCATGTTTATCATTTTTTTTTTATTATTCAAGGATTTTTCTTATTTCAACATTTTCTTCTAAAAAAAATAAATAAGCAATCAATTTGTAAGGCTCCTCAAAGTAAGGAGGCTTCGTATTCTAATGTATTGCCTCTCTTAAGGTAAATAAACGGTACTCATTATTTCAGAGGAAGATTTGAAGCCGGGCGAGGTCGGCAGGCACTAGCGTGGGCGTCATGAAAACATTCAGCGAGCGAATCGTCACCCACGCCACGTCTTTTGTTCCATTTTATTAGAACAGCAACAGCGAAATTGAATTTTCTCAAAGACTAGAGGACTTTAATATAGGCTTACTTTGTCTGAATTTTTTTTCTCATCTTACTAATACTTAGAATTCTATAAATGCAAAAATAGGCCTTTTTATGGCAACGTTAGAATATACTAATTTTAAATGAAGTGTAATTTACACTGCATTATCTGGTTATATAATTGCGAGGAATCAATATTTTTCCAAATTTACACTCGATTTACAAGGTCCTCACACCTAAATTCGTAGAGTGATAAGCAACATCTTTGTCTTACACCATAGCTTCTGGTCCTCCAAGTTGGGGGTTGGGTATATGGCTGATAATTCCTTATCCCAAAACTGGGTTGAAAATTGAAGCAAAAGATTTCCAACCATCCTGCAGGAAAGTTCCTGATGAAGAGGGAGTGAAATGTGATCGCATTCGGTTAGTAAACTACGTGCTCCATGGGTATCTCGAAGAAAAGAGGTCCAAACGATCACTACAGTCGCCTATAACAGCTCCAAGCTGCTAAAGAAGACTCATGACTTAAAAGTCGAAAAATCCTTTGATTGTTTACACTCACAAAAAGCTAATTCCATTGAAATTAACTCTCTCAAACGTAAAAAAAAAATGAGATGGATCATCTGAAGTTTAGTTCGTTTTACATAAATTAAGTTTTCAAAATGAAAAAAAAGACTTTGAACAAACGACTGAAAATACTGTACTCACTTTATTCCAGATGAAAATTGAAAATGAGACCAAAAATTAATACATACACTTACCTACTCAAACCCATATGGACATACGCCTCACAAATGTACGGTTCTGCAAAAAAGAAACACTTACGAATGCTACAGACATTTCAATCCAAAATTGTACGCCTTATAACAAGAGCTCCTAGGTACGTCAACAACAAAACTTTACATAACGACTTACGACAACCAAATATTGACCAATACATACGTGATCTCTACTCCAGATTTCATCTTAAACTAAACGGACATCACAACAGACTTATTAACGACATGGCCACAGCTGACATGCCTATCAGGAGAGGACTAAAGAGGAACTGGATGAGAGATCTCCTTTCCTGAATTAAGGAAATAAATCAAGACCAGAAAGAAGTGCTGCTTTTTTTTTCCTCTTGCCTAAAATGTCAATTTTTCTTATTAGTTAGTACACATCTGCTTATTGTCAAGATCATGACAGATGTGGATGGACATATGAAGACAAAAAAAAAAAAAAAAATTCTCGTATTTTTCACCTATTTTTTCTCGATTCATTTTTTATATTATTTTATTAATCGTTTTTAAAATGTTTTTTGTGTATTCAAGAATGCACGAAGGACATCTCACAGTAGTAAAGCTTGCAACCGATTTTGCTGCAATGGAAAGAGGTCGTAGAAATTTAGTAACAAAGCTGCAAACCTCACAAAGTGTGGTAAGTCGCGTATGGAGATGTTATCAGGTGTTAAGGAGGTATAGTAGTGCTTTTGAATATACACATGGTAGAGGACGTCAGAACAGAGCCTGTGGTGTTACGAAAACAAATCGACTCCGTCTCTGGGCGAAACGTCGCCATCGATGAACTCAGTGCTGAATTTAGGAACTTTTCCTATTTATACCTATTTTGAAATTGAACAAATCAGAAGGGGAGTATTTCTTTAAACATTTTATTTTTAATGTGTTTAGTAATCTTCAAGTGTGTTAACCTTCCGTTGGAATCCATCAGGTCTTTTCTAAAGTGAGTATAAATCGCTGCCCATTATTACTGAATTTAATCGATTGATGAAATCTGTCTATGGAATTAGCGCTAAGTTTTGGAACGTAATCTTTTTTTATTAATTAATGTCTGTGCTTAAAATCCTAATTTCTGTAAACATTATGCCTTTATATTGCTAATCAGATTTACTACGTTCATTTATGTTTTTTATGTTGAACCATGTTTATTCAAGCTTTACAAATAGCAATTCGTAAACAACTTCTGTCTATGATATACCTACTATTTGTAATAAATGGTTTAAAATCTTTTAATTAGATCTAAAAGTTTATTTTTTCTTGATAAATTTGGATCTTTAGATGCGGACCGTACTAATTAAAACAGGTCATTTTTTTTTTTTGTATTTTTTAATGCTATTTGCTTGGATTAGTCTATTGATTTATTTTTTTTAAATTATCGAGATTGTTTAAGTGCGAATTTAATAATATTACAATGTTTATTACATGCTGGTCCATTTGATTGAATTAACCGAATTCTGAAAGAAATAATTGAAAAGAGTACTGAGTTTCAAGAACCTGAACGAGTATTTGGAACGACTCGTTGGGAATTCCTTCACAGCTGTAGAACTCCAGGGCTTTGACAGAAATCCTGCTGAGCAGAAGGACCTCTTGGCATTTCTCTGGGAGAGGAATGCGTCATTTTCGCTCTGGAAAATTGCGGTTTTAAATCCCGTGCTGGAGAAATCTTTCTAACACAGATTAAATTCCTTCAAGGCTTAACTTATGTCTAGGTCTATTGAAGGGCTTGGCAATATAGCAATATACTCAAGCAATTTTTACGATTAATTTTTTTTTCTCGAGAATTTATAAATTTATTACGTAAGTAAGAATATCTAGATAATTAGGAAAAATATGGTTTAGAAAAACTCTAGTTTTTTTGTAACGTTTCCCTTGTGAGGTTGAAAGGATCCACAATTCTAAAGGATTTTATTTTTATTTCCTAGAAATGCGGCTGAAAGTTCTAAAAGTACTTAATTATAATGTAATAAAAATAGGAAGCAATAAAAACTTTGAGAAGAAGTGCATTGTCGGGAAATGTCTCGGAAGTAAAATGTCGTAAATAGTAAACCAACCTCTTGTAAACTTCGTTAATGCCTTCTGCTATAGGGCCATTGTACTTCGTATTCCTTAGTCGTCTAAAAAAGCAGGTTCATAAATTTTTAAGAAAACTCATTAGCATCAAAATGGAGCTTAAAAATATGAATCAGGATGAGAAATTTCTTGTGGAAACCATTCTGGCATTGAAGCTATGTATATCAGCAAATATTTAGATTTGTGGAAGGATTTTGTTGGAAGGATTACATCAGCGGATTATACTTACGTTTTATTTGTTTCTTGTGTTATTTTATTTATTTAATAGGTAGTATACAATTTCCTCACTGAGACAATAATTATAGTGAGGTGAAACAGCATTCACACTAATTTTGTAGTCAGTTTATTGTCTTGAATCTAGTTGTTTTTATATAATTAGGAGGTATAAGAATAACTTAATATAATATATATCTTTAAGCTCGAATAATATGACAAGTTAAAACTGTTTTATTTATGAATACCTCAATTGAAATGTTTATAACCTTTTATTGTTACCCGATTTTCCAGTTTATGAATTTTCGGAAGTGAAATAATTAATTTTATTCCAACTTCAAAACATCACAAGCACACACACATACGTTAAGTGAAATATAATCAGAAATTCAACTTCATAATAATATCATTCAAAATTTTTAAAAAGAAGTCACTTTATCATTCCAACCGGAAAGCGATAACATCTACAAACGATTAATACTTTTATTTATATATTTACATAAAAGATATATTTAATCATTCTTTAATGGTTATCTGAGAAAATCATAAGTTATCTGAGAATTATAATGTTTTTATGAGAAAGGAGATGGTCCGGGGTGGTGATCATAAAAATACTAAAATAGTGAAAAAGCTATTTTATTTCAAGCCGACGTTTCGACCCGACTTTACAGATACGAACGAACAAGGTACAACAATATACAGAGAAATGTGGAAGTTACATATTAGTTAGATAAAAATTATAAACCTATTAAAATCACATTGTTTATATATAATGTATCAATTAATTGTGAATACACTTATTAAAATTATAAACAGTGTAATTTTTACAAGTTTATTTACATTGTTTATAATTATTTTTTTAAATATTATGTAACTTTCACATTTTTCTATATCCTTTTGTATCCTATCCTTTCTAGCTCTGAAGAAGACCAGCAAAGTTGGGTCGAAACGTTGGCTTGAAGTAAATTAGTTTTTCTACTATTTTAGTCTTTTTATAACCGCCACAACGAACCATCCCCTTCCTCATAAATATACAACGTTCAACCATCAAGTATCCAATATAATCGTTAAAACTAATTGAATATTAATTAACGTTAAAATTAATTAAATATGAATAATGACAACCATTTAATAACTACATATGTAATATTAATTTTCTCTTAATGGGAAGATTATTTTTTAATTATTTTATGATATTAGTTCAATATATTTTGAAGTTGAGTAAATTTGAAGAACTCTCAATGTTTTTTTACGTAAAAATCGCACTTCGCTTATCCAGTAAATATCAATTTAAATGCAGAAGAAGATCTAAAGTAGAGGATAAAGTGCTTTTCGCTACGTCCTCTTTCTGTTATGTTGGGCCTAGCAATGTTTTTTTCACTTAAGTTGTTTCGTATTTCAAATTTCTTTCAACATTTTAAGATCGATCACCCTTTTATTTACCTTATTTTATAAGTTTTTTTTTGTTTAGACCTATTTGAATTAGCGTAAAAGGAAAAAGTTACAGAGAAACAAAGTATTTTAAATAATATTTTTAAGTACAAAGTTGTGTGGACGTCTTCTTAAATTTAATGTTTAAGAGGAGGGCTTATGCTCTTCCTCATCCATAAAATGCAAAATTATAATAATGAAACCTACCTCAACTGGCAATGAGTGATAGGTTAGAATTGAGGAAATATGCTGAATTTTATCTACATTTCGCATATACTTAACCTTTTGGCTTATAATTCTGTTTATATTTCCCACATTTTAATCATGTGGTTGGTATAAATCATTCGCTTCCTCACGAATTTTCTCCTATCACGCTTTCACAGACCTTACCATAATAGGTTCAGCTCTTCAATACCCAACAATCTCCTCCTTTACCATAATAAGACTAATATATGTTATATCGTCTATTTTTTACATATATAAGGATTTGTATTATTTGTATGCACTTAATGAGTTATTAGCTAGATAAATATCATTAAAATTAACAATGCAATGAACCAACGATGTTTTACTACAATTTTTTTTCACAATGATTTTAGTCGTTTTCTTTTCCGATAGTAAAATACATTTGCAATGAAGCTAAGGGAGTTGTGGTGAGGAATTATTCCGTTTTAGAACCCCTATTACACAATTATGGCTTTTACGAAGATATCTGATATATGTTTATTTATTTATATTTCCCACTAAATTTAGAAAAATCCTGGAGGCATTTTAAGCGTAATTGATGAGCTTAAATTAGGTATGTTTTTTTTTTTCGCAGTTAAAATGATACCATAAAAATTTAGTGATTTTATTGAAAGAAGCTAGACTGTTCTACATATCATGGGTGATAAATAGCCAGGCAGCATTAAATGCATTTTTTTTATTTGTGCCAACGTTTCAACCCAAACATGTGGGTAATCTTTAGGACGTGGTTCGAGCACTGAAAGCTTTCAAGTATTTAGTATAATAAATGTTTGTATGATGAATGTGAATAAAAAAGTTTATATAATGACTGCGTCCTGAGTGTTTATCACCTATCATCATAATTTAGGTAAATGTCTTCAGAATTTTAGCAATTTCAAGCAGTTTTTCTGTAATATTTAACAATATTTTCCCTATTCTATCCCTTCAAGTACAGTTAAAGTTTTAAAGTTTTAAATACTTTTCTGAACTGAATTAGTGTTGGAGAGCAGTCTTTTCCGGAGCTTGCTTGCCTTTTTTTTTTTTTTTTTTTTTGCTACCCCTACTGTTTTTTCAAGGTTTTGCGAACCTCTTAATCTCCTTTTAATTAACGATTAAAAATTTATATATATACATTTGTAAGTGTGGAGAAATGCCTTTTTTGGAGTCTTAACTTTTTTCCCCTCTTCTTCACCATTTTGCCCTGAAACTTTTAGCTAGTAAAATTTAAGCTATCCGCACCGCTTACATAATAGTGATATATACTCAAATAAAACAATGAAACGCCAAAAGTATTACAATTTATTGTAATTTTTTAAGAATAAAGTTTTTTTGTTATACTTTTCAAACTATTTATGAAGAAACTATCTTAGTGGTAATAAAGGCAACTTGTTTTTTAACATTTCTATGGCAAAGGAATTTTTTATACGATATTTATTATCGTAGAGTGTCAGAGAGGCTGTTTTGATATTTTGATTTGTACTTCAAAGAAAATAACTAACAAAGTTAGGTACCGTGAAAATAAACCATATTACGATTATTTGAATAATCTGAAGTGTTTCCAATAGCGACCAGGAAAAGCCTTATAATTTCATAAAAGGGTTTCGGTAGACATTCAATTAAAAATAATTTTACTTTCTATCAGCTTTTCGACTAGTTTTTTAAAAGAGACTGGTCAAATTTTAAAGTTAATTTAAAAAGCAGCTGGATGAGAGATCTCCTCTCCTAAATTAAGGAAGTAAATAATGAACAGAAAGAAGTGCTGCTGGTTGATATCCTTGCTCATGCCTATAATGCCAATCATTATTTATCACAACACATCTGCTGATTGTCAATTCCATGACTGGGTTGGAGACATATTTGCAGAGAAAAAGAAAAAGAAAAAAAAAATTGACTCTCTTTGACCTGAGGTCTTTATATACAAAGCCATTTATCTTAAAATAGCACGTTCAAATAGACTGCATTGATGTATATGAAGTTGATTTAACACTAAAGCATTCCAGATTATTTGAATGTTTGAATGGGTTTTCATGTCACCTAAGTAAATACAGAGTTCAAATATCTCAAATTACATTTCAATGATGTTACGTGGGAGGTGTTTATTGTACTCTGCATGTAGGTGGCATTGTAACTTGTGGCTGTGGAGGCGTTTTACAGGATCGTGTTACTGATGTATTACTAGAAAAAGGCAAGGTTTAATGAATGAGCATATAATGTCTTTCAAGGCCCGATACTTTTTTAATTAATACGTATTATTTTTAAATAGATTTACTTCTTTACTTTTTATCGAGTAATATAGCATTCTGTGACATGGACAATGATTCTAATTAAATTTAGGACGACATATAAATCTATATAAAATAAATCATAGTTTAATCGATGATTCGATAACAAAACCATAGTCTACTTCCTCCACCCAATTCCATCGAATCCCGCTCCCATCACTCCAAAAGGAAGGACCCCAATGCTATTAAAACTTAATATTGATCCTTAAGGAAATCGAAATATTTCACGAAATTTAATTACATCTTGTAATTGTAAAGTTAAGTTTTGTAACTGTAATTGTATAGTTGTAATTAGTAGCTTTAATTGTAAAGTTAAGTTTTTTAAAGTTTGTATGTTCCTCTTCAAATTGTAAATATACCTATTATTTTTTTCTCTTTTAATCATAATTTTTAATTATAATGCTTTTTCAATTTTTCTTCTTTTAATTTTTAATATTTAAATTGTACTTTCTAACTTTTCCTCTTTTAATATTAATTTCATTTTTAAACTGTATTTTTAGATTATATTCCTGAAATCATTAACCTTTTATTAAAATGTCCTTGTTAACTGTTAACTTATCTTTAATATTTAATTTTAATGGTTCTTGTACTTTTTAATATTTACACTGTACTCTTTAACTTAAGCTTCTATTAATATTAATTTTTATTATTTAGAAATGTATTTTTTAGCTTTTGTCCTTAAAGTCATTAACCTTTATTTATATTGGCTTTGTTAACTTATCTTCTTTTAAATCTTTATAATTTTAATTCAATTGTACTATCAAATTTGGAAAATCCGACTAAATCAAGACAAATCACAGCACATCACATTTACGCTTCGACATGAAACATGCCCTCCAGTTTTCCTTGACAATACACAGATTCCACAGACAGTCACTGTTCACTACCTTGGTCTGACATTTGACAGAAAAATGACGTGGGGCCCACATATAATTAAAAAACGAAAAACGTTTAATCAAAGATTAAGGATTCTGAGTTCACTTCTTTCGAAAAATTCAACACTAAAACTTATACAGAAATTGAACACATATAATTACTTACTAAAACCTATTTGAACTTACGCATCACAGATATTTGGAACTGCTAAAAAGATATACTTAAACAAACTTCAAATCTTTCTAGCAAAACATTCAGAACAATTACAAAAGCACCTTGGTACGTTAGCAACATAACCTTACATACTGACCTCCATATGCCGACTGTTAACGAACACATACGTACTCATTACAAACGATTCCATGACAACTTACAAGGACACTTTGATCCTGGTCTTTATTCGACGTTTCGATCCCGTTTTTTATATTAACAATGGGATCCTCTTCAGTTAGAACAAATACTTGCTCCAATCTATTCATAATCATGTTTCTATACGTTTCAAATAACAATTTCTAAATTTAACATACTTTTAAAATAGAGCCTAGATACCTCAGTTGGGAATTAGGTCACTAAATTAGGCCAACACGTTTTTTATTTATTTTATTTATTTTTATTTTATTTTTATTTTTTACCAAGAGTTTGTATGTGTCTGTGGCATTTTGGAAATTTGTATATGTACCCACCTTTAGACAGACATTCTTTAATATCATAACTGATTTCCTTTTATCTTATTATTCTTATTTTGTTTTATTATTCTTATAAATCATTATTATAATTCTTATTCATTATTTTTATTATGTTTATTTACTTATTTATTTTTATTTTATTATCTTTATTATATATATATATTTATAGTTAAAGTTGGCAAAAACTTTTAAGAGTTTACTCAATGTTAGCATACCCATATATATAGTACAAAATTTTTCCAATCGACCTTTGAGTATTATATTTTAACATAATTATTTAAATTAAGAATAAGGCCGCTAAATTATAATTCAATAAACTACAAATTATTCCTTGATCTTTGTTCTAGCACAGAAGAGGACCCCATTGTTGTTTAAAAAACGGGATCGAAACGTCCAAGAAACACCAGCATAAAATTAAAGCGTAATTATTTTATACGCTCATGTTTGCTGTTGTTTGGGTAATATGCAAACGGGGCTAAAATAGATATCACAATACTGATTGTTGTAGGGGATTCTAATTTTAGTATCAGAAATAAACTATAGTTTTAAAAAAAATAAACGGATATCAATGCCTTCATTTTCCAGGACACATTAGATTTGTATGATAAAACCAAAAGATGAAAGTTTAAAAACCAAGGTGTTGAGATTAAACTTAATCATAAGAGAGTATTTTATTATTTTCAAGAGATAATAATTTTTTCCCTCAGTAAATTCAAATAAATCAGTGCAACAAATTATTCTGGAAAAAAAAAGAAAGAAAATCTACATAAATATTTTAAAAAGGTAACATATCTGCACCTCAGGCTTTATCCCAACTTCACCGAAAATATTTTATTTCGAGACTATAGAAACTTCCTGATGAATTTCCAGGTGAACATTCTGGAAGCCACGGAAATTTTGTTCAAACATGTGTACCATAATTTATCACCCTTGTAGAAGAAGGGAGTATTCAAGTTCTCGGAACTGATGGTCGCTGGACCAAGGAAGGGTTCCTGGAAGACAAATATCCGTAAACTCTCCAGGCAGCTACAAACAAAGAGCTCTAATTAAAGTTAATCTCTGGTAGTAGAGCACGAATTTATGTCCTAGGTGGAGAAATTGGCCGCATCAGCTTACGCTGGCCAACTCCTAGGTGGTTACTGGGCTGCAGCGATAAGATCTCATGGCCGACTTATATCATACTGAAAATATATATATATATATATATATACTAAATGTCGAAATTGTATAAACTGTGAAAGTAATAAAATACTATTTACTTGTTAACCCAATCATGAAACCAATAGTTATACTCGTTTAAAAAGGTATAGGAAGAAATATTTCTTTCTCAGATGGACCGAACCTCAGAAGGGGTACTGAAATCCTTGAAAACCACCCCCCGATTTCCGATTAAAGTACACAGGCTATAGTCTTCGCTACTAGGCCCAATCTGGGGTAGTAGCTTGCTGTTGGCTGACGGGCTTCACATACCTAAGGGCGGAAGAGAACATCGGAATGTGTGGATTTCTTCAGTTGAATGGTGAATTTATTTTTTCAGTTCGGTCGGTTATCGTTTCAAGTACTTACACGTTTAACTTTGCTTCTTGCCCATAGCCCGCTTGATTTATAATTGCAGAATTTATAACTTAATTCTACCTAGCCTGAACCTATGTCAGCTGGTTATATTCCAATACAATCCATTACAAATATATTCCAATCTAGTATTCCATAGCAAGAGAATCTATGGGATATAGCCTCCTTAATTATTAAACATAAAATATGTAATGTAATAATGATATGGTATAAATTACCGTTTCTAAAATACCTACCCACCTTAGAAATGCAGATAGCCAGAAAGTAGTTGAGGCAATAGTTAGGAAGACGGGGAAATAATAGATGTTAAATTGAATTTGATTTGTTGTTTAAGATAATTTTTTCACGAATAAAAGTGTAAGGAATTCCAAAACGGATTACGACAAATGGTAAAAAACTTATTAAAGGAAATAGTTCCATGAGAACGAATATTTGTGAGTTGCAATTTCCTCTTTGAAAAGTGGTTGTGAATGGTTGGAAAAGAAATGTAATTAAGAATTACTATTGGAAAATGGAGCGAACTGAATATAATTCGACATACCAACTGGATACATGAGTGAGCCTGAAGAATGGAATGGTGAATTTCAGCACTTATAAATGGACCTAGTTGCAGCTATTAGCTATAATTGACAGATATTAGTAAAAATAATAGGTTCGGCTAGCCTACATTTTGGTGTAAATTAAATTTGATTATGATTGAAGACATGCTCAGGAATGACTTACTGTGTGTTTATTATTAAAATTAATCTGTTATTGGATTTTGTCCGAAAGGATGAGGTTCATCGTCGAATCTTTTCTTCATTTTTTATTTCATTCTTCAATCTCAGGCTGAGGCCATCAACTACTTTTGCTGAGCGTGATCTTCTACCCCACTGATACATCCGTTTGTCAGCACGTACCGAACGGCCGCTTTGGCCACACCTGTTGCTAGGTCGCTCTGCACCTGTTGCTAGGGTATCGATCCATCTCTTGCCGACACTCTCCTATATCTCATGTAAGATTTACCAAGCTCCTACCTGCATCTTGATGTACTCTTGCATATTTCATGATGCGGTATGTTCTCTCCTGGTCTTCCAGGGAAGGTGGTGGGTCGGGGCTGATGTTCGAGGTCAAAAGGGTTTGTGAGTTCCATAGCGATCCGGGACTGGCTGAGACTGCCATTAAAGTTTCCATGTTTCAATTTATCATATTGAAATTCCGACCATCGTTCTGCAATAATATAAAAGCTACAAATCTAACATATGATTTTTAATAAATTGAAACCATTTTTACTTATTATTTTTTGAATTATTAAAATTATAGCCCTAGTATTAGATACGGCATTGCAAAACTGAACTGATTTATTGCTTTGACGTTACTACTGAACATGTTATTAATATCTTATAACATATACCTTGATTCCAATTATCTTTGTAAATAATCAACCAATTTTCATCCCTGTTTTTAAATTAAAATAATAGACTTGTTTTAATACGTTTAAAATTATTAAATAAGGATGCAGCTTTATTATCGTTGTTGAATACGACTGGTTCTGAATTGGCCAAAAGAGCTGAGCTGGGATCTTTTTATTTCTGTTTATCCTTCTGCAAACATAAAGTTTTGCTGAGTTAGTTGAAAACAATCAGGCACACAGAACGCGATATGTAGCGGCGACTTTATATATATAGATATATATTTCTTTCATTTAATTTATTTGTATTATCTGCAAGTATGGAATGGATGAACTCTTTCATCACTATCGTTAAATATCCTTCACTGGAACAGATAGAAACCTTCCGTTATAACCAAGACTAAACAAATATATATATTTTTTATTATTTTATTGAAATTTACAACTGTAAACATATATATAACCAGTAAATTTGCTATGGGAATATATTACATAAAGGTACTTGTGGAGAAGCTACCCATTGGTAACACTTCAAAGATAAATTAATTTACGAGGTCCCTTGGCCATCTTCTTTTCAGACGCCTCTGATGGTTGTCAGGAATTTTGTTGGATGAAAGATTACAAACTAGATGATTGGGGTGACCAAAGAGTTTGGAATGAAAAGAGGTATATCTAGTTCGGGCCAAGTCTTCCACAAGAGGAATGTTGAGGTCTTTATGGATAATTTGATTTGCTACATAATAATTTGCTAAATAACTTATTTAGGATTTTACGGAGGATTTCGGATTGTAAGGATTGGATACGGGAAGAATTTGATGTTTTTGTAGAGCCCCAAAGTTCAATACCGTATGTCCAAATGAGCCTGATGATAGTAGTGTAAATGAGTTGTTTGTAGAATATTGGAAGTTTAGAGCGTTTGTCTAGTAAGTGTAGTAGTAGTCGGAATCTGTTAGCAGTCTCTTGTCTTTTAAGTCTGGTATGAGGAACAAATATTAAAACTGTGTCTTTCGTTCTCTCAGGAATAAATATGATCCTTTCAGACAGAATGACTAACTTCAATATCAACATTTTTGATTAATTATTTTAGTGATGGTCCTAGCGGGAAAATTTGTTCCTTTATTCTCAATTCTATATTTCAACACCGCAATCACCTACTTTGGAATCAACTTACTCACTGTCTATACAGATATTATAAATTTACAAACTAGAAACATCTCTAACATGACTTTACACAATAATGTTGAAATTTGTGTTAGACATTCTATCAACTGAAAGGCTCATCCAATATTCTGTTTTGATTGGAATATATTTAATTTGTATAGATACGCCTCTTGCATCGATTAATTGTGCAATACAAAAAAAAATGTATTATATTTAATTTTGTTCGTAAGAAAGTGCTTGAGACACTAAGAGGATAAAGAAACAATCAATAAAAATAAGAAAATGAAGAAATAATCATTTATTAATATTATTTTAAGCTTAAAACAATAGATTTTATCAATAGCACTTAAGTTACAACTTATGGCATGTTTTTAAATGTAATATCCCTCCAGCGAACGATACAATAAATATATAAGTGTTGCGTCATGAACCAACACGATTTTTTTTATAATGGCTTTCATTGGAAAATAATTGTTCACTTTCAGGAGCGATAAATTTTCTCATGGTTGATAAAATCTTCTGTATAATCTAAAGAAAATGCGAAAGTTCATTTGTTCATCTCCTCTACGAGGGACATTTTCAATTTTCTGCCTCCCCGTGATAGATGGTGTAAAGAAATTGGAACGCAATTTCCTGGCGGGAGCTTGTTAAAATGCAGACAATGAAGAAGTAGGAGGGCAGATTAGACGGGGCTGCCACCTGTTGCCTCGCTCGATACCACCGTCCCCGCAGCAATTAGATTCTTTAATTATTATAAAGCCAATTTATTGTTTTTTCAAGAAAGGGAATACCGAAGTCCGGTAGATCTGTAATATATTTGTTGGTCATTAAATAGTTGAAAAGAGAAATACATCGAAATGTTATTAAATCAATTCGATTTTTAGTCATTTTTCAATATGACCCCCATCAAACTGAATTTCCTTGTTACATCTTACGAGTTATCTTTCCTCTTCAGTGAAGGATGCTTCCTTGACTCGAATTCGATTGAATTTTCTTTCTAATGCTCTCTCCCTTTTATTATGTTCTAAACCATCAAGTATAAGCTCAGTTGGCTGCTGTCTGGAGTTGACAATAATCCTTCCAGGCTGCCTTCTTCATAATTACCGCAGCGTTCACTACTCAGACCTTTTACCTTCTCTCTGCATACACTTTCAGCAGTCTCAAGTAATGCATTCTTCAATGCAGCCCATGTACTGTTTAAATTTCCTTCATCATTGACATACCTGAGTTTCTGATCCAGAAGTTCTGCATACTCATGTTTCTTATCTGGATTCTGCAGCTTTGCAATGTCAATCTTCTTATAGGTTTTGGGCATTTTCTTTCTAGGTCGTAGGATCTGGAAGTCTCATATCAACCAAAGGTGGTCCGACCCAATTTCAGCAATTCTTATTACTTATATAAGGGTATAAGCTCGAAAGAATGTGGTGGACTATGAGAAGAATAAGATGAATAAAAATTACCCGCGTTGGTTAGCGCTATGAAGTCGCACGTTGTCTTGATGTGAAAACCGTTCCTATTCTATCCTCGACATTTCTCCATCGGCAATAGCATTGCATTGTTCTCAATCATGTTTCAATAACATAGCTTGTTGATCGTCGCATATCCTTTTGATCACTTTTAAACTCGTCCGTCTGCGTACAAAAAAGCTCTCTCGGTGAATGAACTTAACAACAAAACCATATAACGCTGTTCTTCAAAATAACTCTTTGAGTGGGCACGCAATCGTAACCATTTGCTGTCATAGCATCATTTCTAGAAACTGCACGAACCATAGTTTCTACCTAGATATCTTTGCACTTCCACCAATAACAGATGAATTTCGAATCTTTAGCCAAATTGTTATGATTTTGTAATACAACAAAAATTGAAACCTAGAATAGACAACAATTTCTAATTGACAATTAGTGAAACAAAGAAATTATTCAGAAAAAGTAAAATTGATGGAGTTGGCACAATTTTCAATGAGTATATTATTCATATTTTTGTACGTTTTGTGGCGCCTCTTTTTTTTTTTTCTTCCTTACATAGATTTTCTGGTATTCTATGAGATGCGAGAATATGGGATTATTAAAATATATCTCTATGTACCACATATATATTTTTTAAATTGTATATTTTTATTATATTTTTCTTATCTTCTAATATTTATCTGTACCTATCGAAGAACTGTTGACAATCATCAGGTGGTTTGATAATAGTAATAAAATTGATATATCATGTATGGGAAAGAATTGGACCCAACAGTACCTGTTCCATGACTTGATTTAGTTTATCATAGGTTGTTAAGGAAAGAGGTCTCTCATCCAGACTTTAATTTTCCTCCCCGTATTGAAGGGTAAGTCAGCTAAAGCCGTTTTTATTATTACTATGTCTTTATGTGTTGTTCAACTATAGGAAGTGGAAACTAGTGCGTAAGGTTTTGTTAGTCACGTACGAAGGTGATTTTGTTATGAACCATTATATTTTTGATTTGAAAGTTTGAAGTTTTTTTAAGTGGGTCTTTGTAGCTACATCGTATATCTGTGAGGAGTATGTCCGTTTAGGTTTAAGGAAATATACGTACGTATTTAGTTTCTGTCTCATTTCTAGTTTTAAAGATTTAGAAAAACGTGAGTAAAGTAATTTAAGTCGTTTAATGAAGGTCTGATGTTTCATTTTAACAAATGGGCTCTATGTCATCCTTCAGTCAAAGGTGTGTCCAAGATGGTGTACGGTGTCAGTCTGAGGAATTTTGTTGCTTTCAATATTGATTGGAGGGCAGATATTTCTTCGAAGTGTGAAAGTTATGTGTTTAGATTTATAGTGGTTTGTTCGAGTTTATTGCAATTTATCTATGTAACGTTGTAACGTTAGTGAGATATGTGTTGGGTATGGATGTTTTGTAAGAATATTTATAATTCGTTTCAATTTATATTTTATAATTTATATTTAATTGGAGTTTGTTTATTGTAGAAAGATTATGAACTCGTGAACAGGTTTTTTTAAAATATATTATATATTTTCCATTTGTTGATAAAAATGTCGACCTTTATCTCATCTTTAGGGTATTCAATAATAAATTTTGTTTAAACTTGTTTATTGAGAAATATTACAATCTGTCTCAATTAAGGACACTTACAATAGAGTTCAGAGAGCACATTAACACCATAAATATTGGTAATGTCATATTACAGAAAATTTATTATCCTCATTGCAATTTGTTTGTATAATTTTAAATAATTATATTTTAGATTATATCTCAACTACTCATATCATTTTTACACCAACCTTTAAATAACTTGAGGTGAGATAACTGTTTCAATAACTGTTCGAAACCTTAACAAATGGAAAATAAAAGTTCTATCTAATATTTTAACGCCTGTGAAGTTCCATTTGTAGTATCGCTCCCAGTACTGTTTTATATTTATTTAAGAGAATCGTAAAAGCAAACTTCAAAATGCTACAATAACAGCGTTTGCGGATTACACAAATCTGGAATATTTCTGACCTACTTCCAGAAATACATTTTTAATTTTCGATCTGATTTTGGATCGAATGAACAAAAAACTAAGTCAACATAATCAACAATTTTTTTTTTTTTTTTCCTACCCCCCAGGAATTTCTTGAATAAATACATTATGTATATAAATGTATATATACATAAATTTTCAACTTTCCTTTTATTGCCCAAGGGCATTTTAAGGTAAGAGGGCTCTGCACGCTGTATGCGTTCTTTGCATCTGTGGCCAGAGCCTTTTATTATACCACTGGGCGTGGAGGGACCGCCCTGCATTAATTTATTATTTATATTATTGTTAGTGGGTGTGAACTACAAACCCCTCGGCGAGAACATCAACCAAGGGGACTTTACCTTGCCACCTCCCAGGCCTGGGCGGCGGTACTATTTCCTGGAAAAGCGGGTTAGCACAGACCTTCAGCCCATCGAAAAATTTGACGTGCCTTCGGCCTATGAACTCAGGCACCGATGGGAGCTGAAGCTCCTCTCGGATCTTTACATTCTTTGCCCTTTGCAGGGTGGTACCTCTGACTATTCGCCGAAGGATGGAGTTTTAATAACTCTGGAGTTTCTTGAGCGTGGACTTATACAGGTGGCGGAGCAACGGTGCACCATAGAGCAGCGTAGGCCTGATGACCGCCTTGTAGATTTGCAGTTTTAGTCTCAACGAGAGCTTAGCAGATGTTAGAGCCTATACTAATTTTTCCGAGCCAGCTTGAGCCTCTGGTTGACGTGACTAGTAAAGGTGAGGTGCCTATCCAGAGTCACGCCTAGGTAAAGGACTGAGGTGGAGATCCGCTGGTCCACTACACCAATGGTGAAGTGAGTGGGCAGGGGCTTCTTTCCTTGCTGAAATGACATCACTATGGCATCTGTCTTATTAGGATTTACTAGTATGCCGTTCTTCTCAAGCTCCTTGACGATGGTATCTGTGGCATTCTGTGCTTTCATGAGAGCTCTCTCTGCGTTAAGGCTGGATGCATAGACTGCGATATCGTCAGCTTAGGCTGCTACCACCGCTTCTGGATGTTTAAGTGCCACTACTGGCGCCGTGAAAACGACGAACAGTAATGGCCCCAACACAGACCCTTGAGGTACTCCACACGTTGTATCGACTGGGTTCGAATAGTCATTACCAACTCTTACGACGGAAGTTCTTCCACTGAGGTAGCTTCTGACCATAGCGGGGCTGGGAATTTGTATTCTTCCAGTCTTCGAAGTAACAGCGCGTGAGACACGCAGTCAAAGGCCTGGCTGCAGTCCAACGAGATGAGTGCCGTAGCTCTGTTGCGATTCATCTGCTCTATGGTGTGTGCCTGAAGTTTAGCCAGATGATGTTCACAGGCGACTCCGCGTTGGAAACCGGTTTGCTCTGGTTGTATAACGTGCTCTTCCTTGCAGTGACTCAGGAGGTGATAATGAATCAATCGCTCAAAGACTTTGCTGACGTGCGGGAGGAGGCTGATCGGGCGATAGTGGTCAGTCATGTCTGCTTTCTTCCCCGGCTAGAGAAGTGGCACTACGATGGCATGTTTCCAGACTGTAGGGAAGTAAGATATCCGCAAGTATGAATTAAATATGTTCAGAAGGAAGGCTTTACCCTTTCTTGGGAGCATCTTCAGTAGAACATACGGGATATCATCATGTCCCGACGCCTTGTTTCCTTTGATACGTCGTAGTACAGACTCAAGCTGGTTAAAATTGCAGATGGGCTTCTCAGTGAGTCCAGGTGATGATCTCTGCTGCACCGGTGGGGAGCTTCTAGTTCGCTCAGCATCCCTTGCTGCATAACATTTCGCCAGGTGTTCATCCTGTTCCCCAGTTGTTAGTAGCGCGTCACCTGATGTCAGATGCACACTTCTTTTCTTACTAACGAAGGTTCTGACAAGTCGCCAGAACTAACGGTAATCGTCATGAGTCCTTCGTAACTGCTCGTGCCAGAGTGATGTCTTCCAGTCGCTCATGAGTCTTGCTATCTGCCGGGTCATCGCATTGATGGCCGGTTTTAAGCTGTAGTTACGAGTGCGCTGGAAAACGTTCCTCAGGTTGTTTCGCTGTCTGATCAGAACTAGGATGTGCCGTGGAGGTCTTCTGATGGCGTTGGGCTGTGGAGCAAACTTGGGAATGTTCCGTTTGGCTGAGGCTTGGATGGTGGTGGTGATGACATTTACAGCATTATCCACCTCATCTCGGGTTCTGCATGGTGTAACTGCTGGTAGTGTTTCCTCAACGCAAGATCTGAATCTCTTCCAATCGGCTTTATGAAGCAGATATTTGCTCGCGGGTGGAGTGGCGGGTGTGCCCTCAAATGTGTATAGCACCGGCCGGTGATCTGATGGTCCATACGGTAGTGCGTGGCAATCCGTGAAGGTGTGCAGATCCCTGGTGATTAGCAGATCTAGCGTAGAGGTCCACTCAGGTCGGGCTGCATGCCTGAAGGTGTGAACACCCGGGTGGAAGACGGCGAGTCTGGTCTTTGTGATGTACGTGCCCAATGGATTGTTACTACCACACAGCCAGGAGGTATGTCGAGCATTGAAGTCCCCAAGGACAACATACCGACTTCTTGCCTGGGCGTGATGTAGTAGTAATTTCACTGACTTGAGAACCGCCCTCGGTCTCCTATAGACACAGGTGAACCTGTACCGATGTTTAAATCGCACGTCTACTGTGACTATGTGAGTTCCCTCTGTAGGTTCCACTGGGTCCGTGATGATCTTCGAAGGGACATCTCTTCTGACCAGTATAGCAACGCCTTCTGTCGACCCGCGTGAGCAAACCTCCCGGTATACAGTGTACCCATGGAAGCATAGTCGAGACGAGGGGGGTATCAATGTGTCAGTCAGCGCCATCACCGATGGTCTGTGTTGCTGCAGGAAAAGTTCTACTTCAGCCTGCTTCTGTGCGAGGCTTCTGATATTGTAGGTGCAAACTAGGTGCTCAATCATGTTTTTGTTGGCTCAGCACGGTATTAAGGAGGGTTGTGATGAAGCCCATCATCTGGTCTAACCTCTGGAGCATTCCTTCGACGAGCCTGATGAGCGTTGATTGTTCATTCTTTTTAGACGGCGGGGCTGCTTCTAATGGTGTGGCAGACGGGTGCGGAGAACTCTGGGGGAAGTCATGGTGATGGGGGTGAGCGGGCTGCTGTGATTGGCTGGTTGATCCGCCAATCACCGCTGAGTATTCTAACCCCGACTTCACTAGTTGACTTGGTTTCCGTGTAGGGGGTGGCGTGGTTATCTCCTCTTTCTTCTTCTTTTGGTTTCGACGTTGGTCAATTATCTTCTTTCGGTAGGAGCATTCTTTTGAAAACGCTGGATGGTCTCCTTTGCAGTTTGAGCAATAAGTTTTAACATTCTTGTGGCATTGTGCCAGCAGGTGATGATCTTCGCACCATGCACAATGACATGTACGGCCACAATATTTCATTGTGTGGCCGTATTCCTGGCAGTTTCTACATTGTACAGGTCCAATATCTTCTTTAAAGGAGGTCACTCTAAATTTGATCCTGTTGATAGCTCCAAGGTTTCGTATATCTTCTATTTTTACAAAATGATCTACTATTATCTGAATGGCTTCGATGTCATATCTTTCACCATTCGGGGCTTGTTTTGTTAACCTTCTAGCGAGTCTGAAGCCTGGTAGTACTCTTTTTAACTCATCGATTATGTCTTTGACGTCGTAATCTACATCAAAGCCATAAAGGACAAATTTTTGGGTTCTTTTGGTTCCACGCGGGGTAAATGTGTGGAATTCTACCTTTTTCTCACGTAGAAGTTCCTGGAGAGCTGTGTTATGATCCACCTCAGTAGCTAGGTACAATCTGGTTTCTTGCTTAGAAGAATTGGAAGAGTATTCCTCTATGTTGAGCTCTCTTAGTAGAATTCTCAGCGATGTCAGTGAAATAGGTGGCTTGATTATGATGGGTGGAGGCGGTCGGATCTTTTCATGTTGGGTAACATCTGGTTCCTGGGGCGCAAGAGCCTCGTAGTGGTTTGAAACCGAAATTCCAACAGGTACGGTGACCTCTGCGCGGCCCGTTATCTGGTGTCGCTTTGGTGGCTCTTGGTAAACTTCGGCACCTCCTGATCTTTTCTCGCCCCTCGCATCCTCCTCAGCCTCCATATTGGTGTCGTGGGAGGCCATCACGTTGGGGTCTCCTTACCAGAGCAATGCTGCCCGTTTAGCTGTCAAGGTTAGTTCCAAGTGATATGAATGGACCCCTTCCGCGTAAAGGCGCAATCTAAGTAAGGAGCTGGCAATCTGGCAATAGAAATCTTCGTCATGAGTCCTTCGTAACTGCTCGTGCCAGAGTGATGTCTTCCAGTCGCTCATGAGTCTTGCTATCTGCCGGGTCATCGCATTGATGGCCGGTTTTAAGCTGTAGTTACGAGTGCGCTGGAAAACGTTCCTCAGGTTGTTTCGCTGTCTGATCAGAACTAGGATGTGCCGTGGAGGTCTTCTGATGGCGTTGGGCTGTGGAGCAAACTTGGGAATGTTCCGTTTGGCTGAGGATTGGATGGTGGTGGTGATGACATTTACAGCATTATCCACCTCATCTCGGGTTCTGCATGGTGTAACTGCTGGTAGTGTTTCCTCAACGCAAGATCTGTATCTCTTCCAATCGGCTTTATGAAGCAGATATTTGCTCGCGGGTGGAGTGGCGGGTGTGCCCTCAAATGTGTATAGCACCGGCCGGTGATCTGAGGGTCCATATGATTCTGCTGCCAGCTAGTAAAATAACTGTTTGATGTGTTCTTGTGATTTATCACCACCACCAAAAATATTTAACAACACAAACGCTATTGATTGCACGGGTAGAGCAATAGTAATAGCGTAGTTTAAATATTACTATTTTGTGCTTATGTCGTAGTGCGCTCCAAAAATGTATTGTCAATCACCAATTTATAACTGACGAAAGTTTTTATATTAAATTAAATTGAAACAATATAAGAATTGCATGTACGGAGATAAAGCGAGAGCTAATATTTAGAGATTATGTTAATTCTTAATAATAATATTATAATATTTTATCATTTTTAGGGGGCAGAAATATCAATTAACCATTATGTCAAGTAAAAACATAATGGCTAACTCTAATTTTAATATTTTTTTCCATCAAACTTGTATAAATTATATTTCTGTCCCTTCTTTAAATTTTTTTTTCAAAAGTATAGCAAAAATTTACAACTAATTATCATTTACTTCTGGCATAATTTTGGAAAAGTAACATAATATCAACGAAAAACACTACAACTATTTTACTAGGAAATCTTGAAATAGGAATTATTCAGTCGGTCAACTGAATGGCTTGTATGTCTGTCAGCTCATTTAAAACCTGTGAAAGTTGCTGAGCTTCCTAAATTTACATTTAAATAATTACTTCAGAAGTTTGCAATGTGTAAGGATCAGTTGAAGATATTTTTTTTCATCACTTGGAGTTTCATAAAAAAATAATCTATGTGAAGTAGGTACAAAAAATCTATAGTATGAACACCATCGTTGAATTTGATGGTTCTGCTGATCACCATAAAAGAAAAATCTATGAGGAATCTTCAGTGATACTCCAGAACAGTTTCTACGAGATTTTTTTTTTTTATGAATCCTTTACTACAATCATGAGCAAGTGTCCTCATATCGGCAGGATTTGAAATTGATAAATAAACAAATCAAATGTGATCAGCATTTTAATCTTGATTTTTTAAAAACCATTTGATTATTTTTATTGAGAGCAATTTTTATATTTGGTCATAAATGATAAAGATCATATCCTGGTCATTATTTTTTAACAAAATTTTCACAATTAATATTAATAATAATTCTTGAATAGTGTATTTTAATATCAGAAATATATTTTTTTTGTAATCTATGATATATTTTGAGTATGGAGTAGTAGTAGGTAGAGATTATTGTTGTCAACTGACTGAAGAAATTTTGGTATTCATTCATTAGTAGTATTATTATATCTATTTTAAATCTTACTTTTCGACATAATATCTTATTTTTTTCCACCTCTCTGATAATATTTGACATTTTCGTACTGTTTGATGGCCTTGCTGGCGTTTATACTTCTATTTATATATTGTCATATACTTATATTCTTTGCGATATTGTCAGCAAATACCGTTATTTTAGTGTTTCAAGTTTCTTTTCGAAAGTTTGAGCGTAAATAGAAATATTAATGGAGCTAATACGACATATAGAACTTCATATTTGACAGGCACGAGACCGCTAAGTTCTTCGGAAACTTTGACATCTAAATACCGTTCAATGGGAAGTATTTGATTAGTGAATATAACTGTTCAAAGCACCTCGGTTATATTGGCTATGGGAAACTAATTCATGCCAACACATAATTTCAAACTTATTAATAAGTTAGTGTAAGGAACTTGCCTCAAGGACTACTTCTTAACGACAGTAAAGTTCTTAACGTAGGTGTAAATTCAGCCATATAAATTGACAAAAAAAAAATCAGAAATTACAGAAAAACTTAAGTTGTGTGCTTTATTTAGACTACACGGTAGAAGTGAAAACATTAATAAGGCGAGATTAATAATATGAATTATAAATTATTTGGAGGAATTAATTTTTTCGCAAACCTTCAAGAAAACTACAATAATATACCCCCTGCCATGGGCGGATCTCCGTGGGGGGGGGGAGCTTTGGGACTGAAGTCCCCTCAAAATAGTAAAATATAACCATGTTTTATGGAAAAAAAAATTAAAACATTATCTCTTAAAGTGTTATTGTTCGTGTAATTACATTTAAAAGAACTTATTTAAGAATAAGGAATTATTTAAACACCATCTCATATAGGTATTTAGTTTCTTTTTTTTTCCAATCTAATTATAATTATTTTTATGAAAAAAAAAACTTTTGGGGCTGAAATCCTCTCCCAAAAAAAATTAAATCCTGGACCCGCTAGTGCCCCTTGCCTAGATACCTGAGTTGAACTTGTCAATAAAGCAGATATGGTCAGTAAGAAACGATTTTCTTAAAACTGACAATAATGACTTAATTGCGATAGTCTCAAACATGTATCAGCCAGCTCAGTATACTTTGAACATCATGCAGTACTTTATCTATTCATAATAAATTTAATAATAAACAAAAAGAACTGTATATGAAAACTATTGACAAATTTACCTCAATTGGAAGATTTAATTTGTTCTGAAATCTTCAGGAAAACTGTTTATTTTAAATGGAAATTATTATCCTACATAGAATTCCAAGGAATCCTTCCGTACAGTCCCTCAATTCACCAATCTTAACCTTACAGGATCGATCATAATGACAATCATCACGAGGAATGTCATTCCAACTGACCGTGAATTGTTTGCTTTGCTCCCCTCTACAACCTCTCTTTCCCCCGATCCCAGTTTCTTCCTTCCAAAAATATAGAAGCTGACAACATAAAAAAAATCTTACTGCCAAAAATAACTTTGGCTTATTTTTATAAGTCTTTAACTTTTAATTAATTAAGTTATAAAAATAACTTGAAATTATTCCGAAGAAAAGTTCTTTTTTTAACTAAAGTTACTGGACTACATCATTCTTCTTAAGATTTGTCTGTTTATAAAACTCATGTCTGTTGTATATTGAAAACTCGAACAATCGTCTGATTTAATTCATTTTCAACAACCACTTTTTTTAGAGGATGATAATGTTAAATAGAGGCATATTTTCCTTTCCTTATTTTTGCAATTGATTTTCATCCAGGTATTGAAAAAAAGTATTGAGTTTTGTTCATCAAGCCCTCTTTTGTTCGATGTTAGATCATTGAAAGAATACAAATGTGGCATTCTCATGTCTTGAATAAACGAAATGACACTACTCAGCTATTAACGAACGTCAGAAATATTTATAGTAGGATTTTCTCGAACCCTTCTTAAATTACATTCCTCGTTTCTGTTTGCTCATATTCTATTTATCGCCGCTCCCCGGACGGCTGCTTCGTGTATTTTCTACATTCCTTTTTTATTCTATTTGCGTGACTCGACCTTAGTTTAGTGTCTGTTCTTTAGTGAATGGTCTGTGTAAGCATAAAATCCTTTTCTTTAAGAGGGTGTAATTCTCTTACTTCCGGTTTTTCTACCTTTCTTGAAATATAAAAAATAATTGTATTTATTTTAAGCATCCGTTATCTTTATAAAGACTGTCAGAACTCACAAAAAAAAATATTGTTTCAATTCAGGTAGAATATATGTATATATACATAATCCAAACTCTAAAACTATGATTCTCCAACTTACAAATGAACAGTTATTCTTGCAACTTCTCGTTTCTTTTTGCATATATGTAATCTTGTTTTTTCTGCCCCGATAATATTTGAATTGGAGAAATGTTGCCAATTTAACTGTTCACTTATATGTTGGAAACTCATGGCTTTATAGTTTTGATTGTTCCATTCATAAAGTCTCTTTCGATCCTTTTGCTTATTTTAGAAAAATTATTTGTGAAGCAGCTGTGTGTGTAATATATTTTATGGGGTATGTACGTTTTGTACACCTTCGAACATTATTTTTATTTATTAATTTCCTCTCCATTTTTTTTTATTTTATTAACACATTTTTGTATTATTGAATTTTAAGTATGAAGATTTTATCCCCTGTACCCTTTCTAATCAGCTGTTTTATGTAACCCTTCTCTTCTGTTTTCTTCAGTATGTTTTCGGATGGTTTGATGATGCCTGAGTTGGTTGTGTAGTAAAGGCGTAGAACCTGTTGGTCATCAACGCCGTTAATTAAAAGTATACATTGTTCTATCTTTTGGTTATAAATATTAAGAATTGGATAAACTTAAAAAAATGTAGAATGCACGTTAAGGTTAAAAGTTGTTTATTGTTATTAAGGTTTAGTTATTTAAAGTTCGCACGTTAGATAAAAAAGAAAAAAGGAAAAGAAAAAAAATGGTAAGAGGAAAAAAAGAGGTGGGTGATCAAGAATGCTGCGTGAGAGGTGAAACGTTGGTAATGTCTCTTTTCGAGGTTTTTGCTTTTTTTAATATCATCATCATCATCATCATATGTGGCACGACATCCCGTTACCGAGACTGGGCCTCCTCCAAGAGCCTCCGCCAATTGGCTCTGTCTTCTGCTGCAGCTCTCCAGTTCCGTACACCAAGCAGGGTTCTTGCATCATAGGCCACATTGTCCAACCATCTCGTCCTCGGCCTTCCTACCCGTCTTACGAGGTCCATCATTATTTTCTTTGGTATTTCGACGGTGCTCATTCTGGCCACATGGCCTGCCCACCTTAGTCTGGCCAGTTTAATATACGTGACTACGTCGATGTCCGTATTGAGAGAACTGAGCTCCCTATTTTTTCTTTTCCTCCAGACATCACCCTCCTTTACTGGACCATAAATCCTTCTGAGGACTCCTCGCTCAAACACACTCAGCTTCATCTCATCGTTTTTAGTTATCATCCAAGCCTCTGAGCCATATGTCAAAACAGGCCGAACAAGGGTCTTGTATATGATCAGCTTGGTCTTCTTTGAGAGGTACCTACTTCTTAAGTGTCGGCCAAGTCCAAAGACACATCTATTGGCAGCCGTGATCCTTCTTTGTATTTCTTGAGCCATGTCATTTTTGCTATTAATTTCAGAACCAAGGTATATAAAACTTTTCACTCTCTCAAACTTAAAAGAACCTGCCTCAAATGGAGAGTTCAGATCCACCTCACCACCAACTCTCATATACTTAGTAGACTTAGTATCTCATATACTTAGTATTTTAATATACACATAATAAATGTCTATTTTTATAAAGAACAAATAAGTTAAACTACTTTCGAGAGTTTTATTAATTAACTCAATCCATTTATATATATTGTAATTATTATTCTTATTTCTGATCTGGGAACTTAAATAAATTATTAAAAACTAAAAAAAAATTGAAATTTCCTGATGCATATTTTTAAAGATAATTAGCGCCAAAGAAAAAAAATTTTAAAAATGAAAATATTTTTTTATTATACTGGGACTGTTGTCCCTTTATGACAAATTATAGATGTAGAAAAATGCCTGTGTGGCCATACATTGAATTAAATATTTACAATACTCATTAAATTTAAAATATTGGAAAAAAATAAAACACACTAAAACATATAGGATGTGTATAATAAAAACATGAGAAAATAAAATAACATAAGTAAACAAAATAACTTCTGGAGATCTTTATAAAGTCCACATTTCATGATCAATCGGGTTGGAAAAGGAGTAGGTGCTCAAATGTAGAGATTTAAATGAGGAAACTGATTACACGTGTCTTATATCGGGAAGAATAATATTACAGAAGGAGACGGCTTGAATTGTACAGGATTTGTCAAACGCAGCAGTTCAGTGAGGAGGTGGATAGACTACGAGATCTGGTGGAACGGGATTGAATGAAATATTTAAATTGTAGGCTGTGAAAAAAATAGGAAGGACATTGAGTTCTGATGGCTTGGTATAGAAAGGTAGCAAGGAAGTACAGAAAAGTGATGGGAATGAAGCTATGTCACAAGGGTAAAGATTCAGCTTCGTCATGCCATGCCTAGGGCCTAGCTCATACCGACGTTATATGAAAAAAAAAATGGGATCAGCAGTCGGAATGATGCTAACACAAATTCATTAGAAACTCTAAAATTGATTCCCTAAAATTACGGTAAACCACTACGTAATAAACATCGCGCCAATTAAGACATTACCAAGACAAGACATCTATTTGGGCCTATAAGAAAATAATTTAGAGCATTATCTAGCTACAACCAAATTCATGATAAAATTTCATAAATTGAACTTTAACCATTACTCTAACAGACTGTTCTGGAATCCTACGAAAATCCCTCTCAGTTTCTCCTTTATTCCTATAATGCCAGTCTTTTTGAACTTACCCAATAAAGGCAAATCTATAAAGCTCCTATAATGCTATTCCACAGTCAGCTCTTAGAGTTTGAACTTCTGCGCGACCTTTCATACCCTATGCGATTATATCCGATTGTGTCTATTTGTGATTATCATACCTTTAACAGTAAGATTATGTTATTACAGTTGCATGTTATGGTCATAATATTTACAATTGGTGTGTTCAATATCCTACATCACGATGTTAATGTAAACCATGATGGGAAACGTAATACATGTCCTGCTCTGACCTGATAGAGCCCTCACACGTGTCTTAGCTGTTTACTTACCAATCAATTACAGAGCATCTCTCATCTGCGTCCAACTTTGTATGCGTTCCTAGATATAATTAATAAATATATTTTAAAATATATATTGTATACATTTGACGATTGATGTCTTAATTATTATTCAATCGTATAATATATTAACTTAAATCAATATTTTGTTAATCTAAATAGTTAAAGACCATATCTTAAATATAAATATCGATCATTACAAATATTTGTAAACTAGTTGGCCCGTGCGAATAATTCGCAGAAAATTTTGTTTAGTTACGAAATTACAAACCAGAGCGGAAATAAGTAGAATGTAATTTAATATCTAAGGAAGGAATTAATATTTTTTTCTTGGTCGATCACAATATTCCATTTAACAGAATAGACCAAAATATTGGTACAAATTGCTTTGCTAGGTCCTATTTTTAAACGTTGGCTGGAAAGATAATGAAGACAAAATAAAGCCTCGATCATGGGATTTTATAATTATTAAAAAATAAAATAAAATAAGAACAAACAAATGCTTTTAAAAGATAATAAAGTTAATATATCAGCCAGGAAAAAAGGTGTAGTAGTGTAGTAAATGCAATACATTTAAAGAGGAAGAAATTATTAATTATACCAAAACTAATGAACTGTATCTTTGTTAATAATTGTCCAATTTTTAAGATTTTTTTTTTCGTTTTGTAGCTAATTTAGTAATCTTTCTAATTATCAGGGGTAAAAAAATGCATACTTTTTAAGTTATTCGCGAATAAAGTTTCTTTTCCTTCATAACTTTTTTGCAAAAATTTCTGAGGGAAATGATTATTTTTTGCATGTGAAGGAGATGAATACCTTCAAAATGAGTGGTCAATCATTGGATTTGATGAAGTTATGGCGTATCGACAAAAAAAAAAACACCTTTTAGAAATAATATATAGGATATTGGAAATGAACAAAAAATTAACGGCGGAAAAAAAATAAATAAAAAAATAAAAAAAAGCTTATCAAGCATCCAATATCCCAATAAAACCAGGATCTGGTGCTATTAATTAATGAAATCTCTTTAGAAGACTACAAAAAAAAAAAAAAGAAAGGTGTGCGGAAACTGTGTTAAAATAAGAGTGGTAACAAAAAGAGTATAAATTAAATTAAATAAAAACTCACGTTTCGAAATGGCAAACTTCTCACCGATTCTTCTGGAACAAAGAAACAGTCTTTCAGTCCTCTGTACATAAAGAATTTAGCATTGTAGCGTTATTGTTTACGGCTGAGAGACGTGAAAACCCGAGGTCATCAACCCCTACCTAGTCTTTGTTCCAATTACTTCAATACTAAATTATTTTTGGGAGAAGAAGAAATTTATTTATAATAAAATAAATAAAAATAAAATAAAAGAGCATTGTAAGTTCTCACATGCCTATTTAATATGAGGACTTGATCCTCCAATCTGCGAGAGCTGTTAAGTCCGAAGAGCAGCTAATCTAGTTTTACAAGATTTTTTAACGCTGATAACATTCTTGTAAAATTTTAAAGACAGCGAGAAATGATTTAAAAAACATCCATATTTTTGAAAGCTGTGAAACTTTATAACAAAGTTTAATTTGAAGGTTTTGCCAACGATTCTGTAGGCTAGAGGCAAGAAAAAAAAAGATATTTTGTTACATATTAAATATTTATTTTGTTATCTTCCTTTTTATTTAAAATTAAACGCATTAAACAACACTTATCTGATATTTACGAAAACTCTTGTATTTATTCTATTTCGACTAATTCTCATCGAGCTATATAAAGGTATAATTTATAATTAATACTATTTATAAAAATACTAACATTAATACTAAAATAGAAAAAATGTTGTCTGGTTCCGGAAAAAAAAAATATATTGAAGTTTTACTACAAAAAATTTAACATTTCATTTACAATAATTGAAGAATAAAATAAAATTATTAATGATTTTCAATCAAATATAACGATTAAAAAAGTTTTATTTATATATTGTTTTCAAATAATTAAGAAATTCATTCCTTCAATTCAAGCATCCCTTGAAAAAAAAATATGAACAGAAATTAAATAACTTTTTTTAATCTGTAGGTCTATTTTTGAATAAATTAAATAAAAGAACCAAAATGTTGCGATAAATTTTCTAATTGGTGCAATTTAGTTTTGTTAAAAAAAAATATGTGTAGGATTCTAATGAACGGGAGATTTTTTAATTTGAATTGCCATGCAGATTCCACACACAAACAGAAAATTTCCAAGTATTTAATATTTTCCAAGTTTCTGATGTATAAAAAACAAATATGGAGGCGGCGTTCTGGGAAAAATACAGTACAAAATATTTATTTATCTATTTTAGATCGTTTCTAGAAAAGACTTGTAACACAAATGTAATGAATATTCAGAATATGACAACCTTTAATTGTTTTTTTATAACTACATACAATTATAACCCAATACAGTTTGTATAGTGAACTTGCTTCCATATACATGATAAAGTTCAAACCCGTAATAATAAATAAATAAATAAATTAGTTAATTGATGATATGTACAACCTTGTATGTTTTTATTATATCATAGTTAATTTTTACTTTCATTATTAGCAAGTTTTCATTCTTATTAAAAATTATCTTAATTACTTATTTATTGAATTATTTATTTTAATTAGTGTTTCAGACCAAGTTATCTTAATTAAAACACAGATTAAATCTGCTGTTTATCTTCCTCGAATTGATCAATCAATGCTGCTTTTGTTGAAATTAATTTTATGACTTAATAATAGCAACTCCATAGACAGTTAATTATTCTAGGAGTAGATAAATAGAAAGTTTATGGGGTCTCTGTTTTCCATTAACTAGTTTCCTTAAGGAATTTTCAATGCTGCTATCAAACTTGGCAATATAGTTAGCTCTTAGCTATTGTTTAACGCTATAATATGGTGTCAGCTAATTTAAAAGGAAACTATCTAACCTTATTTATATACAAATTTTATCTGATTTTTTTTTTGTTTGTTTTTTCAGTACAGCCTATAATGATTCAATTATTTATTTTATTTTTGTGAAATGGGGAGGAGGAGGTGGAAGGTTAAATTTTTTTTTAAATTATTTTTTTTACCATTATTGGAATTTCTTGAGTGGATAGTGGGGTAGCTAAAATATTTATGTGTTATGCATTTTAGTTCATTATGACTCGTTTCTAAGTTAAACCTACAATATTTTGGTTGTATATAGTTTTTAGATTGCTGAAGAAGGAGATACAGATTTCCTGGGACGTTCAATAAATAACTATTAAAAACTGATTTTGATTGTTACTAAACTGATCTTAAAGCATACACATAAGATATTACAAAGAAATTAAATAACTAAATAAAGAAAAAACATTTAAAATGTTTTTATTATGTTATATTAGCAATGAATTGATTCTGGATAACACACACATGCTCTATACATAGAGTACACTTAATTGGAGAATAAAGTTTTTGATCGCGATCCTTTTAAAACCTAGAAATTGTACTTTTTTAACAATTAATAAGTCGAATTCCGTTTATGTTTTACAGTGGTATAAGTTTTTATAACAGGTTGCATTGCCTATTTTTTAGAGTTCTTTAATCTATTATCGATCGATCCTGTTCAAATTCGCGATTAAAAGTCTCCATTTATGATAAGATTCGAGAGTTTTAAGCCATTTCATATTCTAAGCTACTTTAATGCAGCGTTAGCCATATAAAATTTAATGGATATCCGGTTGTCATAATCTGGTACACTGTTGCTGATATAGATTTGTATTTAACATAGCAGTTATCAAGTAAGAATTATTCGGATATCTATCTATTATATGCCCATATATAAAAAAATGAATAAAAAAACCAACAAATAAATAATTAAAAATACAACCATAAATAAATATAGCCATTCAATTGTTAATAACTCGTGTTGTTATCAGTTATGTTCACAACGCTAGGTGATCTTATTCCAAAATCTGATCTCATAAAAAATGTCCTAGTTCACCACATATTGAGCAATGATTTTCGGTAAATATTCAATGATATCTACCAACCTTAGTTTTTGTGCCAAGATCATCTTTATACCAGATTCGATTAAAGGATCACTTCTTCTTGTGTTTTCTTTTTCATTTTTGATAAGGTATAATAAGTTTCATACATTTTTGTTAGTTTTTTTGTATTAAAACAAAGTTGGACGTTTTAATTGTTTAAACTCAACTGCAACTTACTTAGTTATTTAATTAATCTTTTCATATCTCTTTCTCATGATGACCTCAATAAAGAATAGATTTATTCGATGTAGACAATGAGATCTGATCAGTGATCGAGAAATAGTATAGTAACAGTAGACTCGCCATAAGATACTAGTGATCTACAAATGAATAAAACCATTCACAGACCGTTAATGATATCAGTTTTATCTTATTGTACAGCCTACCAAGATTTCCTCTACAGTACTAAGAACTGCGTCCCGTTTCTAAGAAAAGAAATATATTAGATTTTCAATTATTCTGTAATTAAAAAAAACTTAATTACTTTTCTTTATTAAAAAAAAAATTTTAATATTGCCGTTAGGATTTATATCTGTACACAGGTCTATCTGTTCATATAGTTCATGAATATATTTTCTTATATCTTATTTTATTGAGAAAAAATACATTTTGTTTCAATGAAGCGCATTGATTATTTGAGATGTGAGAACCTCATTCCAATATATATATATATACAAAAATAATAGAAATGATAAGAAAATGAATGCTTAGCAAAACAGATGAAATAAAATATGATACAACACAAATAAAAATAAATAAATAAAACATTGATGCTTATTTAGTTCATGAATTAAATGGAAAACCAACAAGATAATCGAAATAACGAATAAATGAAAAGAAGAATAGTTGGGGTGGTCAGTCAAAAAGGAAGGCAAAAATAAATGATAATATTTATTTTTACATGTAAAGTCTATCAAGATATACAGACAATGTATAAAATAATAAAGAGTTAAAAACAGAGAAAAGGAATGAAAGGAAGGAGGGAAGAAATTGAGAAAGCTGAAATTACAAAGAAATAAAAGTTAAAAGTTAATTAATAAAATAAAAGACTTTATTATATTATATATTGTCTGTACAGCTTGATAGACTTTACAATATCTCAATTTTATATCTAACTACTCCATTCTCAATGTCTTAATTTTACTATTTATTTTCATTTCTTATATAACTTCATATTTCTTTTTTATGTTTTACATTTTATTCTAAGATTCCCATTGTAACACTTATGTCACCCTTTTTGATTATGCCTACTTCATCATTCCACACTTTGTAACGGTTATTATTATTTATCTCTTAGTTCTTAGTCATTATTTTAACAATTTCATTTTACTTTATATTTATTTATTTTATTTTTTATTATTTTATTTATTTATTTATTTTTTACCATCACTACTTATGTTTCCCATACCTTGTTATCTGGTTATTTTCTTAGCCCTGATGAAGGCCTGAACTTCAGGTCGAAACGTCGGCATATGTAAAAATAAATATTATCATTTATTTTTGCCTTCCTTTTTGACTGACCATCCCAACTATTCTTCTCTTCATTATCCACGACAGTCAACCAATCACCAATTATAACGAATAAATGGGTATGAAGTTTGTAATAAAATGATGTTTGGAATTTAATTGAGTTAAAGTTTAAAAATAAAATAAAATATTATGAATACATTTTCTAGGAATGAAATGCCCTTCGAATTTTTCCATTTATTTTTATCATTTAATTATTAAGTAAAAAAATGGTTTTATTCAGCATAAAATTTAACTTAACATGTCTTTGTGGAAAGTTAAATACTCAATATTCAATTTTCAGAGCAATGGTATTTTTAATTTCGTTCACTTCATAAATTTATGAAATCATGAGAAAATTTTAAATTTGTTTATAGATAAAATACTCGTAGCATATTTAGCTTTAAATTAGCATCATTCCAAGTTTTATTAAAAATAATATCAATTGAATATTGAATTATTCTTCCACATTGAAGGACATTAATATTAGGGATAGATACAGTAATCATTCATATACTATGTAAATTCAAATAATAACTGAAAATATAGAAAAAGAAATAAAGAAAATAAAACAAGGAAATTAATATACACATGCACAAAATATTAAATTATTGATAAAAACTAAATGAAATTGAAATTAATAAACCACATTCGAACCTATTTATTAATAACTTATTTTCAAAAATGTACTTACGTCACTTTAAAAGAAAACGGCTAGGACAGTTTCAGCATCTTCTTCGTTTACATCGAAGTCGGTTTAGTATTGAAAATATCATCATCGTTTTATAGGTCTAGAATTTCTTTAGCAGTTTTTCCAATCATTGTCTCTATTCTTTAAAAGGATCGACAATACATCTACCATTAACGTAAACAATATGAATTTCAAGTAAAAACATTAATTTTACAATTCGATATTAAATTTAGAAAGATGGAGATTTATAATAGAAAGATTTTGTTTAAAATTTATTGTTCCTGATGTATTCTATTTTATAAAAATCTTCTACCAAGTAAGGTCGGTATAGCTACCTCACCAAATTCACCGACATTTTCCATCGGTTAGAACAAAAGTAATTCAAGAATAACATGAACGAAGTTAACAAAACACTGGAAATAAAGCCTATCCATATTAAAACTTATCATAATTTATAATTATAAGAATTATTATAATTAAAACTTACTGATGCTTACATTCTGCCCTTCAATTATAACTAGTTAAAAAAATATTTGGAATAAAGCCTCTTGCCACTTTGAGAGGTAAATCGAGACTATAACTAGCTGCTTGAACTTCAAAAGGAACAAAAAAACTAAAAAATATGACGTTATTTTTTACAGTCCGTGCAAAATTTAATTTAAATTTACAAATCACTTGCCTAAGCAAAAGCTCGTAAAGGGATTCTGCATAATCTATATTGGGCCATCTTAGTTTCAACTACCACAACCACTGAAAATTACATGAATATTTTTAACGGCAGATTCATGTTAGTAGTAAGTAAAGGACAAAACCTCCAGTTTAAATTAACTTTTTGAATACCGTATAAAATTACTTCCCTTTCTACATTTCACAGTCATTATCTTTTAAAATATTAAATATTAAAATATAGGCGTGTTAAAAACAATACGTTTTCAGATTTGAAAGCGGAAGTATTTTTTGAAAGGAAGGGATGGAATTTTCTGAAATGGATATCTACTTGATTATCTGTTTACCATTTTCTAACTCCGCTCCAAATTTTAGCCAAATCGAATGTGTGGTTTTTAAGATATAGACGAATCACGAAAAACTCGTTTGGGTATATTTAAGAGAAGTTGACGGAATGAAATTGATACAGCATTATTTTTTACCAATATCTATTTTTTTTCTAACTTTGAATCAAATTGAACTAGCCGTTTCTGAAATAATGGCATAGCTAAGAAAATATATTTGCACGTCTGTAAGTGGAAGTGTTGGGTGGAATTTGATGAAATTGCTATTGGACCATCTAGATCCCAATCTGCACATCCCTAAAAAAATTATTAAAATCGGATAAACAGTAGGAGATGATATGCCAGATTCATCGAGTTGACTACAAATAGACAGACAGACGCCGAGCCAAATTTGATCCTTGACTTATTTCCACCTACCAACAGTTGACCAATACAAGGACACTTTACAAACGATTCCATGCTAATTTACACGGACATACTAACGTACTATTAAGAGACCTAGCGTGCTGACATGTCCATCGATACTAAGAGGAGACTAAAAAGGCGCTGGATGAGAGACCTCCTTCCTTAACAAACCATGGGTTAATCGAATAAAGCCAGGAAAGAGGTATTGCTAGGGGCACTCCCTTCCTCATGCCTGATATGTCAGTTTCATTATTTTTCATGAGATCATTTGCTGATTGTTAAGAATTCATCGACAGGTGTGAATTAATTTTTGAAGTAAAAAAAAAAAAATGTTTTAAAATATAAGTTTTAGTTTTAAATTTCCATTAAACATTTGATTGTCCTTAAAGACTGTCTATTAAATTATAACACTAATTTTATCTAAGAACGGGTCGAATTTCTATTCTATATAAAGTGTTTAATGAATTAAAAATAATTCTTCCAATTACTAAGGGTTGTTTTAATTATTTAATGAACTATAGGTATTGTCGGCCTTCCGAAACAAAATAAAAAAAAAATTAAAGAGGCCACCTTAACTCGGTTAGGAACAGAACTGACAGGGGGATTCTGTAACACGACATCCTGAATTCCAACTGAAGCCAGACCCAATCTCCTGGCCTAGGGAATGTCAGGTTAATATTTTAGTCGGACAACGGCCAGCTTTTCCTATAATTCTGTATCTGTATACCAGTCTCATTCAACCAGCTGGTAAAAATACTTTTATCAACTGTCAGTGAATGATCCAAGTAAGATTTTTCGAAAAAGAGAAAGAAAATTAAATTTTATTCTGGTATATTGGGGCCTCTAAGAATAACTACAATTTCATGAAATGAAATGACAATCTGGCATTAGAATATAATTAAGAATGTATTAAATTATAAAGTTACCTAAACCTAAAATTATAATGAAAGTAAGGAACTAATCGACATTTGAAATTTTAGATAAATACATGTGAGTGAGTTCACATATTTGTACAGATAAGCAATATGGATGATATATCATTATCTGTAAGATAATAGTAAAATGCGTCTGCCAACTCTAAAAGAGGTAAATATTATTTTTACATATATTCGGAAGATTGAATTCTGAGGAGATGAAAAAATAAATGTTGTTTAAATGAGGTCAACGATGAGGATTTGCGTATGGATGTTGGTAGGGAATCCCAAAACAAGGTACTACATATAACAAAGGATTTTTTAAAGGATACAATAGTGTAAGAATGAATAAACAGGTTTGATGTATGGGATCTCGTGTTGAACGAATGGACAGAGAAACAAGAAGGAAATTAATCGAGAGTGTAAGAAGGTTTTTGGTTGTAAATATTCGGAAATTGAATACAACTAAGAAATATTGCCGTCGGAAAACTGGATAGAGCCACTTCAACTAAAGGCGTGGGAGCGCCTGGGGACTCCAAACATAAATCTAATGAAACAATGCTTTAATCTGATCTCAAGCCCACCAGACAGTCCACTCTATACAAGGTTTCAATAATTTTCGAAGGTATATATAAAAAAAAAAAATTAAATTATCATGAAGTCACACCCAACGATTACAGTTTCAAAGTATGTGTAAATAAAACTGTATCCAAATTTGACTCTCAAAATAACTGTATTTTAAGTAACAATCATGTAAACGAAGACTTATACATATGTTAGCATAATGTCCAATATATGATTCAAGTCGACCTAATCTTTTACCCCAGTTTCATAAAATTGTTTTCTGTTTTTTTTTTTTTCAAATTCGTACAACTCATTAGTTTTTCAATCAATAGCTTTTAAATTTAATAGTTTTTAACCGTTAACATCTGTTTTTTTTCTTTTAATGTACCCAATTAATTTAAGAAAATATACAGTTTTTGAGACATTTTGCAGAATTCAATCACTTTGTATAGGTGATTAATCTATTGGGAAAAAAAGATATATCCTCACTTTGAGAAGATTTTGTATTTGTTTATATAGTTTTATTTTTGTTTATAGTTGATAGTTGATATTCTGATTCAATATAAGTATATAGAGAACAAAAATAATCATAATTGTGGATTGATGGTTGATTGTTGTGAATAATTGAAGAGGAGAATGGTTGGTGTGATCAGTCAAAAAAAAAATTAAAAATAAATAATTATTATAATTATTATACAACGTTTCGGCCCAAAGTTCAGGCCTTCATCAGTAGTAAGAAAAAAACAGATAAAAATAGGTATGAGAAACTATAAACATTGAATTATTCTCTCTACTTTATTTTACTTTAGTGTTCACTCCATCTACTTTATTTTACTTTAAGTTTATTCTACTTACACATTTTAGTCTATACCTTTCACCTTTTTAATTTTAATTCTTTATTATTCAATTCATATAGTTTCTCATACCTATTGTTATCTGTTTTTCTCTTATCCCTGATGAAGGCCTGAACTTTGGGCCGAAACCTCTACAAAAATAAATATAATTATTTTTTTTATTATTATTTTTGATGAACTCAACCATTCTTCTCTTCGAAAATAATCATAAATTAGGAAAAGTAATATTATGATCATTAATGACTGTTGTTTTCCGTTAGGACTACTCTCCTCCACTTTGTTATGTCTAAATACTTTATTTTGAATAAACAAGACTACTGTATCGATGGTAACCATTCTCTTAATAGCTTCGTCAACTTTTGAACATTATGAATATAATTATATCATTAAAAAAGTTAACAATTTCATAAATTTATCATTGTATGAGTGCCATTGAGATTCGAATTAACTTTCGAAAAAGCACATCGAACATTATACAGATATGCATTTAAATAATTATTCGTAAAAATATTCTTTTAGCTAAATCATTATATTTCACATCTTTGGTCGATGGAGACGAACTTTTAATAACGTTTTTGTAAATTTCGACATTATTTATCGATAAAACAAAATCACAATAACTACTCAAAATGACAAAAATCCTTTTATACTTCAAATATAGCCACAGAAACAAGCAAACAGTTTTCTGATTTCAAAAAAAGAATTGAAGAAAAAATCATCAAAGTTCTTAGTGGTTTAAAGTTATGAAATTTCACTAAATGGTTTTTTGCAATAAGTCGGCGATAAATTCAAAAGCAAAATTAAAAATATATTTTCATGAATTATTCAATGTAACGGACTAGCCTGTTTATTAGTTAATTTTCACCTTTATATATATATATATATATAATTAGTTTTAAAAAAATTGTAGACTTGAATCATTCGGACTGTTAGTAACCTTATCATTTGCAATCTAATGAACTCGAGCCCAACGGTTTGTAGCTCATATTTCATCCAATGATGGTTTTGTTGCTTCCAGCAATATCCATTACGGGCCGTTAGATCTAGCAATATCTGGGAGTGTTTGTGTAACTTTGTCTTCTCCAGTAATCTCAGGGATGAGCTAATTTAATCTCCAGTAATTGAAACAATCAACTTCATAATCAATACCTATCCTCCGTTGTTTAAGGCTTGTCCTGACGTTCATTATAGCCTTATTTTCTTTGGTTATATTAATCGTATAATGAAATAAAATTAATTATGGATTAATATAAAAGTACTGACAGACTTAGTTTTTTTTATGTACCTCGTCACATAAGCGAATCCAGGGGACCCTCTATCCTCTCTAGATAGTAATTCTAAACAAATTGTAATTTATGCTTAAAGTATTTTAGATTTCTATAATTCAGCAACTGGATACGAATCAACATGAGATAAAATGAAGTTTATGTGTTGAAATCCGGTGACTTTTAACACTCGCATAATTTCTCCGCCCTGTCCCCAGGGAAAAAAAAATTGCTGGTGGCCGAAATGTTAAAGCATTGTCTTGATATTTTCTAGTTGACAAAGTGGCACTTTATATTAATTTTTCAATGCACATATTTTTATTATGTATTTTTTGTTCATATGTATCTATTTATTCATTTCTAACAACGGGGACTTTTTAACGTTACTGACAAACGTACAAATTTACGGGTCAGTTTAGCCCATACCAAATATTTATATTACATATTAACTATCTACATAAAAACTATCTATAAATTTGTATTTTCCCTTCATATAAACATAAAGTAATAAGAGCCCTAGCCGGATAAAATAAAATATAAAAATTAAATATCTGAAGCAGGAATTACAATTAAAATGAATTTAGTGCACCATAGATTAACTATTTGGCAGCCTCCGCTGGTTTTAAATAGTAGTGAAGTGATTGAAGGAGAAGCGCAGGGATCTCCTAAGCCTCGCTTTTCCATCCATAAGGGAGGGTGGGGAGGCAAGATTGGTTCGGAGTTTCCCTAGCTGATTGTTAATAATGTATATAGGTATACTTGTGTCTAAGATATTTATTTTAATTCAAGAACGTTTTATTTGATTTTTACGTTCTTATGTATATAAATATATATTTTTTTCACTATCCTTATAATATTTTATTTTGTTCTTTTTTCTATGTATTCGTTTGTTTGTTATTATTTTATTTATTTATGTGCCTGCATATACGTTGTGAATGTACTCTCTGAACTCTGTTATAAGTGTCCTTAATAGAGATTGTAATATTTCTCAATAAAAAAATTAAATATTCTTCTCAGATCAGCTAGATTACCTTTTAGTTTATCTCTAAAACCGAATATATCAGCAGTATTAAAGAACGACGAATCAAACATAGGAACCGTTATAAAATTTCTTAAAATCCATAGACTATTAAATAAAATATAAAAATAGATATGATTTGTATTTTATTGTTCTTTTTTGTATTTATTTTATTATATTTCATTTTTTTATGTTTTTAAATATCTTTTTCATATACCACTATATCTATCTATCATTAATTTTTGATTGTTCATTTTTTTTTCTGTTTCTCCTCTAAAGAGTTTACAAACATAACTGACTCACAGGGGTTGATGACTTTGGGGTTTTACGCCTTAAAGCCTGAATAAACAAACAAACCTTTTAGTAATACGATCTATCAATTTTGTAACAATGTTAATGTATAAATGCTAGAGGGTCTAAACATTTTTTGAAACCAAAGCTTTAGATAACATAATAAAATTAAGAATATAAAAATTTCTTATGAAAGTAGAGGTAGAGGTAAGTAATTCAGATATTCTTCTCTTGTATAATTTTCTAATTAATACTGCTGCAGTAAAAGTTTTAATAGGGGTCATATAAATCCCCACTTTTTGACTGTCAGTATCGGTAATATTTTATCATTATTATAAGTTTGAAAATTATAAAGATTTTAAATTAAGTTTATACAATTGAACTGAGAAAATTAAGATTCTAAGATCTGCCTTCTCTATAAATTAAAGAACTTTTTCATTATGAAGTTATTATGAAATTTGCAAACTTAATAATCTTAGGAAATTAATATGATATCTCACTTTAGAATTATTATAGAGAATACTGGAACATTCATTAGCGAGTATTTCTCCATTTTTTGAATAAATGAATAGCTAAAACGGACGGCAGAAAGAAAAGTTCTTCACTAATGCAATCCTCGCTGAATGCCAAGGTCGATAATTAGCAATAGCAGAGAAAAGGAATATTTCACTTTGAAAAGAAGAACCCTATTAATGGAAAATAAATCCGGTCTCGGGGCAGGAAGAGCTCGGAAAAGCCGGGATGGAAATCCGCGAAGCAGTTTCCTATTGAAGGAAATTTTTCCTCTTCGCCGAACGGAAAGCTTTCAAGACACCCAATACTCAGGTGCCACCGGCAGAATTGGATACAGATGATAATCTGGCGTTGGCAGTCCTCAGAGTCTGTGGCTATTGTGGTCTCGGAATGAGTTGGATGTTGAATAAGGAATGGGGTCGAGCTAAAGTTAGTAAGATCATGAAGGAAAAAACATAGTTGGAATTATATTTGAATAATTCTAAGAATGTAGTTGATATTGAATAAGGAGTCGGGGTGCACCTAATATAGTAAGATCTTGAAGAAAAAAAAATAATTAGAATTACATTTGAGTGATTCTAGGAATATCGTTGATAATATAATTTCTTTATATATACAAACATGTATTGACGTAACTTAAATCTCGGAATCATAAAGAACATAGTGATTACGATAGTGATGCCCAAAACGGTCTTGTTCTTGCATTTTTGCCAGACGTGACCGATGCTAAAACTGAAAGATTTTAGCAAGACAAGACCTGCGACATTATTTCGTTTCGCAGTTAAACCAAATAAGACTTGGGTGTTATTGACTATTTGGTTTCACTATCGAAATCGATAGATGATCCCTAGTGTTGGTATCAAAATCACGTTTCCTTCCATCCAACAACAAAGTTGGTCATTGTTATATTAAATTTTGAAGTATGGTACGGTGATTAAACGTATCAAACTGGTATTAAATCTAATCAGAATTTCATGTTCCCTTTGAAACTTTTATTTGGGCTTATAACAAAAATACAAATTTTTCCACGATCGGAGAAAGATAAAAAACAACAATGAAACGCGTTTTGTGAGTAAAATTATAGCAAAATAGTTATCAAGTTAATTTTATTAATTTAATTCGATTTTACTAATCCTATTACAATTTAAGCTCAAAATTGAACTACTTTGTTGCAATGTTCTAAGACCCTAGTTAACATATTTATTAAATAGCAATCGGCTTACAAGTAATTGCAAGGCTGGTGAGTCCCTTGCTGCATCATCGAGACCAAAATCAAGACTGAGTGCGCAATGTCAAGACCATGACTGTACTAAGTCTCGTTTGGACAATACTACATAAACATATTTTTTATTAACCTACTTTTGGTTATAGGACCTGGCAGCCATTTTTTCATTCAACTACTTACTCTATTAGAACCATGAAATTTATAATACCACAATGATTTAATAATTGATACTGTCATCAAAGACACTTGCAACAGTATAAGTTTTCTTTGTATAAGTAGTCATTTGGGAGTTCGTAAAAAATATCATAATTTTCTCTTTGTTTTTCCAAGTAAGAAACAACAAGAGACAAATTTTAGTTTATTAAAATAAAATGTAGTTTTAGTCAAAAATAAACTAAAAAATAGATTTTCAATTTGGGAAATGTATATTGGGGTTTTGTATCAAAAAACCGTGAAGCATGTTCCTTCTCTGAATAAATATATCACACTTTCTTTCAAAACCCTAGTTAAAGCGCCAAATAACAAGACCCGAAGATCTTTGAGGAGAAATCCTTCAAGAAGATGAACAGATATCACATTGGGAGATTATAAGCCGACAGTTAATTAAACCGGGCTCAACAGGTTTCGACCCCGGATCGCTCGAGGCATCATGAGCTCCGGGTATTAAACTAAGTTCCATCAAGTTCTTTGTTGGTTAAACTTTTTGTATCCCTAAGGGGATTAAGGTTACGAGGTTTTGCTCCACACCAAAGGCTCACTCCTCTTACTTGTAATTGAACTTTAATTATAACATAAATTCACAACCACGAGATAGAATAGTACAGTCGTGAAATTTTCAATACCATTCATATAAATGGATAAGGTTATTTGTCATTGTACTTCAGTTCGTAAATCTGCTTGAGTTCACTTAAATTGAAATATTCATTTGCAATTAAACTAATTATTTTTATATGAAATAAAATAAAAATATTTCACTGATTGTTTCTCTTGCGCCCTTCTTAAATTGTATATTCGTCATGTGTGTGGCATGTTTATTACTATCTGTAGCCTAGTCATAATCATGAAACCTGATAATTCATTGGCTAAGACTAAAGTTTGAATCACTTTAAAATAATTGTGTCACTACTGTAAGTTTCCCGGCAACCAGATAACCGAAATTATGAGATTAAAACGTACGGGTTATGATTTCGCGTCCCGGTGCTGAAGGGGATCTTAAATTCCTCACCCTCACCCCCTCCCCCCCCTCTCTGCCCGGGAAAATCCCGTATAGCTTATAAGACCAGGTAGGGAAAAACATAAAAAAACAAATAAAAAAAAACAACTAGTTTTAACTATAACACACCTCCCTGAAGAAGACATACAAAGTCGGATCGCAACGATGGCTTGAAATAAAATAGTTTTCCGCTATTTTAGTCTATCTTTGACCGCCACCCCAGACAATCTCCTTCCTCTAAAATACAACGGTCAAATATTAAGTTTTCAATCTAAAAGTGTTTTTGCTTATGGATTTAAATATTTCATAAGGTGAAAATCGGATCTGCATATTGTTAGCTAGAGAAATGTTCGTCATTTCATTCTCTTTGTAATAAGCTATTATTGCAAATTGCATCTTAACGCGATGCCGTGTTAGACAGGGGAAAAGAGAAAAATTCGGTCGAAAACCAAGTGATTGAAGATATGAATTGAAATATCTCAAAAACTGTAAGTCGGGCCTGCATACTGTTAGCGAGGGAATTGTTCAGGATTTCATCCTCTTTATAGTGAGCTGTTATTTACAATTATTATTTGATATTATTAATCTCGCCTTGTATTGAGCTCTGATGTCTCTTGCCTACCAGCACATGGTCAATTTGGTTTTTCGCTCTTTTAGAGCTAATCCAGCTGTACTTTTGTATATCCTTGTGCAGGAACATTGTACTGCTGACCTTAGTACTGATACATTTGTACTGAGTAGACCTTTAGCTTCAGTCAGACTGATACATCTAACTCCATCGCTATTTTCGTGAAGGCTTTGGATTCTGATAATGGGCCTTGTGGTTCACGTCCTATCTTTGAATCAAATTCACCTATTACTAATATTATGTAATGCTTATGTGCTCTGTCCACAATATTTTCCAACTGATTCTAGAAATCTTCCTTCACCTCTTGATTTTTATCTTAGGTTCGGTCATACACATTAATTATCGTGATATTAAACCGAAGACCTTTAACTCGTAATACACTAATCTTTTCGATTATCGGAGCGAAGTTTATGATTGATTTCTTTGCCACTGGACTAACTATAAATCCCGTGCCGGCTGCCCCATTTTTATTGTTTCTCCCGGAGTAGAATAGTATATGGCCGTCGATAATGGTTTCGCCACCATGTGGCCACCTTATCTCTTGAATGGCTGTTACCGATATGTTATACCTTTTTAGTTCCTTGAATATCGTGTTTGCGACTGCTGGTCTGTATAAACTATATACGTTCCAGGATCAACTACAAAGTCCATAATTCAAAGCCGATGTCGTTACCATATTTAGACAGTCCGATTTTCTAAGGTTTAGTTTAAGTTTCGTAATAAGTTGTTTTTTCCGGGATAGGATTATTAGCCCTATACCTAATCTTCAACATGCATGACCAAACACACTATTAAGTTTTTTAATTCCTTAAGTTCGGAAACGAACGATCATTCGAATGGTCTCATCACTGCAATAAAACGCTAGTAATTTTCATTGACTTTGATATTGATTGTGAGACCTCGCCCACAGAGCCGGATAGAACGACAATAAAACTCAAGTCATATAACGCCGTTTGATTGGTTTTCTGGCCGAGTCATATATTTGATTTGCTTGCTCATATAGCGGGATTGGCTATTGCTAATGTTGACATAAATTCCTTTGCTATTATATTAGATACGAAGATCAAATATATTTCTAGATCGTAAAACTTTAGGAAGAGATGGCCACGGGCGAAGAGAAAACAGAAGATCTCGTTTTGGATTAGAATGGTTTTGAAACGTATATATAAAATTCTATATAATTTAAAGATGAATATTGACACATTTATATTCGATTATTATGGTAGTTTATATTTGTTAAAATCATGTTACATGAACATTATTTAATTTATTATCATAATTAATAAATCTCATCTCTCATATGACTGAGAAAACTTTAAATGAATATCACTCTATTTTCCCTTAATGAGGTGGGATTAGTAACTAGAGTGGATTAAGATTCTACAACTACAGCCTGCTTTCTTTTGATCTTGCGATAAGATGTGTTCAAATGTACCTTTTCAAGTGAAAAATTCTTTAGGCACGTTTTGCACTTTTTTTGTGGAGAGTGAATTAGACTGAGACTTTAAAAATCCGAGGTGTAACGCTCGGGTAAAGTCGGTTGGAGTTGACTAATTCAAGTGTTTTTGCCAATGGATTAAAATATTTCGAAAACTAAAATTCGAACCTGCATATTGCATATATCCATGTAATGGGGTATTATTCAAAATCGTATCTTATAGTGACGCCTTGTTAGATAGGCGAAAAGGGAAAAATAGTGTCGAAAACCAAATGGTAACGGCTTTTATGGAAATTATGGATTAAAATATCTCAGAAACTAAAAATTGGACTTGCATGCTGTAAGCAAGGGAAATGCTCATCATTTCATCCTCTTTATACTGAGCTATTATTCACAATGTATATTTCATATTATTAATCTCCTCTTGTTGATGTTTTCACTTCTATCATGTGGCATAATGCCTTTTTTTTTTTTACTTTACTACCTATACTAAGTAAGAAAAGTATTACGATCGGATCTAATTTCCTATATTCCGTTTCAACGTATCTATACGTTTTAGAGTTCCCGAGTTCGAAAAACACATTTTTAGCCATTGGTCTGTCTGTCTGTGCCAAGATTTTCTCGGGAACTAAGTTCCACAAAATAGTCTGTTTATGTTTAATAAAAAAATATATTAAAAAATCATTATAATGAATGAAGAAAATTAATTGGTAAATAAAGAAGAAATAAGAGTTGGAGACTATACGGAAACAGCCGAGAACGCCCGACCTTTGCCGACCCCTTTTGATTACTGATACCCGATATTCTTTTATACAGGGATTTTAAATTTTTAATTAAACCTTTATATTTCACTTCTTCGTCAATTTGCTAACAAAGTTTCCGCACGAAATGTTGAGAATTTACTATTAAAAAGCTAATAATACACATTATGGTATTTTTTTTTTACGAGTTTCTTGATAGATGTTTTCCATGGAACCCAGATTTTTTTCAAAATATCCATTTTCTCCCAAAATTATTATAATTGTTAGATGTCATAAACATATATAAAAGGAAATAGAAACTGATACAAACGTATAAATTTAACAGGTTCGATGGATGATAAAAAAAATGTTAATTAATTATTTTAAATGAAGTTATACAGTAATTTTTACATATACTTACCTATATATGTAAATACTTGTTTACTCTAATTTTGGTGGTAAGTGAAATTTGTGTGATGTGTGCATTGAACTAAATTTTTATTTTTTTTAGTTACGAAAATTGAGCTCAAGTTATGGCATATTTTTAATTTATAAATTGCTTTAAAAAATTTAAATAATTTAATTTTTACTAATAAGTTTCTAGAGGGTATCTCAGTCCTTAATGACCAAAATCTGACAAAATTCCATACAAAAAAAAGTTCTTTTGAAGCATGGGCTGATTCCGAACGAAAAAGAAGTTGACAGCAATATATATATTGAAGAATAAGGAATTGCTAAAAAACTGTTTAATGTAATTATGTTTCAAGTACACCATCGTAAAATAGATACATTTGTTTTGAGAAAACAGTGATTAAATTTACTAAGGTCAATGATAAAACGGACTTTCAGGATGTCTAATACGACCACTGCCCTGCTGCAGTTGCTATACCTATATCCAAGCAGCGTATCTCTTATAATTTGGATTCGTGAAATAATTCGGCATAATTGTAGACTTTGCGTTATTAGACCTCCTGAATGTCATTTTTATCTTTGATCTTAGCAAATTGAATCACTATTTTCTCAAGAAAATGTTGTCTACTCAACTTCGATGATGTACTTAGAATTTAGTTATCTTGAAAAGTTTTTGAGCAATTCCTTTAATTTATTCAATAAAAAAACGTGATCATCTAAAGAAACATACAAAATCGGTTTTAATTCCTTCTCCGTTCGGAATCGGTTGGTGGAAATTTTGTCTAGAATCACTCCTCCTCCCCTCCCCCCAGAGTTTGGCCAACAAGAATTGAGACATCCTCTATAACTCTATATTCGAAAGTAATGTTTTTAAGTAAAAGGAAGAAGAATAAAAAAGAAAGCACTTAAGGTTTCTAACAATAGTTGAAATGTAATGGAATAGGCATTTACAGGGCAGTATAAGAATTTACATATTCAAGCTCTCGGAATAGACTTGTCTCCACTGAATTATACTGTCCCTCCCACGCTGTCCTTCGGTAAACTATTTAGCATGCGGTTAGTTCCAGCCAATCCTTGGGTATATTTCAAATGAAATATTTAAAGATACAAAATAAAATATTGTTTTGTGTTTTACATACGAAAGTACATTTTACAAACAGACGATACGGTATTTTATCTAAGTGCTTCACAAATGTTCAAAATTATCTTTTACTAACAAACTAATCCTGAATAAAGTTTTACTTAAACCAATTTGGCCTTACTGCATAGAACTGTGAGGTTCTGCTAAAACTTCCAAAATTAAAAAAAATCAGTTGTTCCAGTCAAATGTGTTGCGGAGAATAGTTGACACAACGTTTTATGTCGCAAATTATATACTACATTCAAACGTAATCGTGCCAACAATTTTAGACACTACAAAAGAAAACTACAATAACTTTCACTAAATACATGAATGTACAACATGAATCGTCTGACAGAAATCCTTAAAGTTACTAGAAACTCCTGCAGCCCACCACGAAGATTACGTAGGCGTTGGCCAAGAGACCATCTCATCTGAGTTATATCCCGGATGTTATGGGGATCTGTGAAGCTTCCAAAAAATTTGCTCATTGCAAAGAAATTTGCAGATTGCAAATTTGATTTAACGTTCAGCATTTTTATTTGGTTTATATTTTACATTTAAAAAAATAAAATTACTTTCAAAAATACAAAAAAAAATTATTGTATTATTTATTTATTTAATTATTGTTTTGCATTTCAAATACTCGAAGTTAATTACAAAATTACCCTTGAAATTTTAATCGTTTATATCAGGATTCACACATGTAAAAATCAAATTTGATAATGTTTTAAGGTCGATCGTGTTAAATTTTTAATACCTTTATCTTTGACAAAAATAGTGGGCCTAAAAAAAAAAAATACTACTTTAGTATCATTTCAGCAATGATGAAACTGAATATTTTATTGATTAAAATCGTCAGTTAGTTCGTTGAAAAACAAAAATTGTTTTCTTTAATAAAATTTTCAAGTATTTTTCAGCAAATAGAAAGGAAGGGCTCAACTTATGTAATACGATCGAGAATTCTTAAAATGAATTAATTAGACAAAGCGTCACTTCTGTTACAAATTATTAAGAAATAATATATACTAATTAAAATTATCAATTAATTATTTTAACAGGATATCCTCTGTTTCCTCATCTCAAAACCCTTTTCCTGGAAAAAAAAAAAAGAAGCAAATATAGCGTTTGAGAAGCAGATGTTTTGTGTTTTATTTTGTTTTTGATTAAAATACTGATTTCCAGAAGTATTTAAACTTTTCATTAGTGAAATGAAATGAAAAATGAATTGAAATGAAATGAAAAAATATTTTATTATTCTGGGACTGTTGTCCCTTTGGAATAAATTATAAACACAGATTGTATGTCTGTGTGGTTACAATTAGATTATATATTTACAAAAAGAGTTGACTAAAACTAAAAATACTGAAGAAGAGAAAGAACAGAACAAGAAAATTGTACATATATTTGAGATGCTAAAAATAACCTAAATAAATTGAGGTAGTCTCTGGGGGTGCTTAGATATTTCTCTTAAGTATATTTCGCAATCAGTCGGATTGAGAAAGGAGTAGGTGTTTAAAGAGGAGAGGTTTCAAAGAGGACTGATTGAGCGTGTCGAATATCAGCAGTGATGGAATTCCAGAGGGAGGCGGCTTGTATTGCAAAGGATTTGTCAAACGCGGCAGTTCGGTGAGGAGGAGAATAGAGGTCGGAAGTACGAGATCTAGTGGGACGGGATTGGATAAAGTATTTGAATTGTAAGCTGTGAAAAATATAGGAGGGTCGATGAGTTCTAATGATTTGGTACAGAAAGGTGGCTAGGAAGTACTGACGGCGATAGGATGTTGTGTATGTTTTGGATATTTCAAATACTTTTTTTTAACAGCTGAAACCTGCTTATTTTGATATGTTTTTCTTTATTATTAAATGATTAACCCGTGAAAATCCATCAAAAAATTAATGTCCTACACTAATATTCTTCTTTATAGCACATCTCGTAAAACGAAATGTAAACCTTTATTGCTAAAAACAATATATAAGTATTAAATCTGTACCACTACAACCCAAGGTGGGTTTTGGTTTCAGTACTTTCTTACGATGTCAGGTTTCTCCCATTAATTAATTAAGAGGACCCACTTTATGGAGGCTGGGTGTTGCCCAAATGCAAGACTGAGACGAGTCTTAGTCTTGCAAACTCAGTCTTAGTCATGGTCTTGGTCTTGCGCAAAGGACTAGCAACAGTTTTGCAGTTACTTATTAACTTAAATATTAGAGATATTACTGTAGTTTTTTAGATAGGAGAAATGTAACTAAGCCCGAATGAAAAATTAGAGGAGTTACATGCAAAAGTATGTTGGTTATACAAATTATTAACATATAGTAACTAAGATTGTCAAGTGTTAGTAACTATTTTGCGTTAATATTTATTCAAAAATCGATTTTTTTCACCAGTCCTGGTCTTGGTCTTGCAACAGTTAGGCAGCCTTGATCTGTCTGATTTTAGGCAACACTAGGTGTGCCCCAGGAGGTAGGGAAAAAAATATGTCATAAAAAAATCAATTTTCCAATTACATACAAGTGTTTTTGAAATTAAATATCGCTACTGTTAGTGCAAAAGGTCATATATAATTTTTTTTTTTTTTTAAATAAGAGCATCATAAACACCGATTATTTCTTTATGATTTATTGGTATGATTTCATATTTTATTTCTCTCTGCTATTTTGCTATTTAGCAGACTACTTAAAGCAGTTGCAGATTACAAATTGTCACCTTTACCGTAAAGAGAATAAAATTGTTAAATTCGACCTTCTCCACTAACAATGGAGATATATGTCATATACCAATGTGAATTTGTTTATGCATGTTACATAATCATAATTAATGTCTTGAAATTTTTAATTCCTGATAATACCATATCTTGTCTGGAATTTCAAGTTCTTCGGAATAGTATCGGTCATATTTAATATATTGATATACGTAACGATTTTTTGAGCTAACGGGCCTTAATTTTGATGACTCCGAGTTTGAGTATTCCGAAACAATTTGAGGGAAAATGTGGAAAAAATATTTTGTTATATCATCAAGCGTTATAAATTTTTCTTAATTTCATATATGGTCCGTGGTACAGACCCCTTTTTATCGAATTATTAACATCCGCCTGAAACTTCGTAAATAGTTTCATCTCATCATTACTCACAACTATTTTATTTACGAAAACTCTTGGAATTGGGGCGTTTTCAATCTGGTGGGGGGCAAGCTTTGTCTATTTAATTAAGTACTAAAAACTCGTAAATTCCGATTTCCTTTCTATTTGGATCGTAACATAATTTGATCACATAATTGATAACAAAAATATTGGGCCATTTGTCTTATATAACATCGTTATTTTGAAAATTTGGGGTGTAGGTCACGCCAAACTGCTCAATATTTTTGAAGGCCAGTTTTTTATCGATTTTATGATCAAATTATCTTACGATCATAGAAGAAAGCAAATGGGCATTTACGAGTTTTTAGTACCTAATTAAATAGACAAAGTTTGTCCCCATAGTTGTAGGCTTAGATGAGATGAAACTTTTTACGAAGTTTCAGGCGGATGTTAATAATTCGATAAAAATGGATTTTTTACGGTGCTAATAAGCACCACGGACTAATAAGTTCATGATCATATGTGATGAATGTAAACTGTCAATACTTAAAAAAATTAAAAAGGTTAAATAAAAAACAAATTATTAAAAACAAAATCTTCTTAAATATTTTTTTCTAAACTGAACGGAATGTATTTGCTTGATTACTTAAACATATCGGTTTATTGTTAGTGAATTTGGAGCTTGTGGATATTTAAGCTTAATTTTGTACACTAATAAATATATACTATATTTATATGATATATAAATGACGTCAACCATTACACACTAAAGCTCCTGGCAAATATATTTTGACTATGCCTAGATTCCTGCCAAGATCGTAAAGCGTATTGAGTTTCGCAATTAGTAAACAAATACTAAACCAAGTTCAAATATTTATAGAATTAAATTTCACTGACAATCCACTGATCTATTTAAATACAAAAGTTTTGTAATTACATTCCGTTTCTGTTTGATGAGATTATTTCCACAGATTTGTTTTAATTAATTTTTTTTTCAAGTATGTGAATAAGAGTATTATACTTAATAGTATTATACTTATAGTATTATACTGCGTAAAAATATATATAATTACATTGCTACAAACTTTAAATTTTAATAAGTATTTCAGGTTGAATTTATTCAATTAGACGGTTACAAACTGCATTGCAGGAAGTGTTCCAAAGATAGAGGAGAGAGGTCAAACACGGGCCAATATCACCACCCTTTCAATTTCTAATCTTAGCCTTTTTTTTTCACACTTTTTTATTTCTTTTTTAGGGAATGAAGGTAAAGTAGATAAAAGCTGAGGGATCAAATCAAACCCGAATTTATTTTTAAATTGAATTTGTTTATTTATTTAATATTTTATGCAACAGGAATGTTGTATTTTTATTACTACATAATTTTAGCTCTAGCTGTCCTATTTGGACGCACTTCTCTCACAAATATCACTTTTTATTTTTAAAAAAAAATCTGTTCTGTGTTTTAACAAAATTCAATCATTCTTATGAAACAATTATTAAAAGAGGTATAATACCATTGTTAAATTAATATAAAATTTCTAATTAATTTTATATTTATAGGTGCTACCAGTGGGTAGTTTCTCAACCAACGTTTTCATGTGATCATGTTCCTGTGTACACATTTCAGTACAGTCCTGAGTACAGTTGTAAATATCCTGAATAAATTAATATCAATTAATACAATTAATATAATTAATCCTAGGATATATATATATATATCTAAAATTTTTATATATATATAAAAAGAGATCCTAGAAATTTTAAATACCCAACGGAGAAGTGTATAACTATAAATATTACGGCGGCATAAGCCAAAAAAAAATAAAAATCATTAATTATGTCTATCACTTGTGCGCGTACCTTACCTAATATCAAAAATTTGTTTCTAAAATAGGTACTAAATAAATTCAGCCTTAGAATCAAACATGTTGGCCCCATTGCACGTGCTCGAGAGATGAACTGTAAGAAAAGCGGTCAGAGAATCCCAAAGAGGAAGAAGAAGGAGGCAATGACTGAGGAACTCGTGGTCAAACAGACGGCTGCCCTCACAATAGATGTTTACCTGCCACGTGAGCCTACGTCACGCGTGAGTTCACGGCCGCTGTCAACAGGTGACGTGTACAATCAGCTGATGGGGCAATCCTCTTCCGTAAGGCCTTTGTAAGCCGAGTACTGATGTCTTCAGCTTCACCTCACTCCGGTCTCCTGGGGTGGTCTATTCTTGGGGTCTGAATAAATCATTGAATGGTTATGTTAAATAGTTTATAAATGTATTAGACCTACGGCGTTTCATTCCATCACATAAAAATGATGTAAACCCCTAACATTCATGTGAAACATGATTCGAAAAAGTAACACGAACCTCTAATTTGCTGATTACTCTGTCTACGCAAATAGAGGAGTTAACTTTCATGATGGACAAACACAGATTCATTTTGAACCTACATTTCTCGTTACTTTTAATTATAATTTATTATTTCGCAAAAAAATATTCGGAAGTGATGTCAAAAAACCATGCCCCCTACAACGTAATTCGAAACTTTGGACAATATAATAAAATATACTATTGTAAAATGCAGTATTTTTTTTTTACCACACCTCTGACTAATTTCTTGTGCAATTGAATCCATGATTATTCATCTCCATATCATAATAATTTATTATTATTTAAGTATTTTTATTACTGGGTTCTAACTTTGTATAAGGCGTTATCATTATTGTCCACAATATGGCCGAGCCATTTTCTTCTTAATGTTTCATGTGATTCATCCTAGGTGCTCTTCGGGTTTTACGCCAGTCTGAACTTCTGGGTTTCAGAAGCAACTTATGAGAGTGCTTGAGGTATTATTAACTTTATTCAAAAAATGCTTCTGTTTTATTTTGGTTTGTTTTTTAAAAGAGAAAAAAAGTTGTTTTTAAGATAACAAAATCTAGAAACAGGCGCTATCGAAAACATGGCAGTCTCATATCAAACACATTCTCAACCGTTTCTTTGCTAGGAAGCTGTTATCTTTGGATGGGAGAAGTTATACACCATTTATCCCAATATTCCACTGAATCATAGCCAACTTTCCCTCGCCAGTATACTGCGTGTCACGTATGTAGAGTTAATTAATATAGACTTAAAGCTTATTAAAAGTTTTTGTGAAAATGTAATAAATGTAGTACAGTTAAAGGATGATAAATAAAAACCCAAATAATTCATATTTTTTTTTTATAAGAAACTTAGCTGTGTAAAAGAGTAATACTCTAACTATTAGTTATAGTTTAATTCTTTATAAATAATAATTTTCTTTTCTTAGGATCGACAACGTAAATTATTGTCCTGAGCGAACTGGGATTCAAATATTAATAAATTTTGAAATATTTCTTTCCGATTTTTTATGATTTTAGCTGTCATTTTTTAAGGGCTCGTTAGGTATTTTATTAACATTGAATTGATGTTACTGTACCAAAATATTGGTTTTGATATCGAATCATATATCAACATATTTGTTAGCCTATTTTCAGAAGTCATAACTTTTATAATATTAGGTGGTATTTTAGTTTATACATGTACAATGGTTTAACTTCCTGAATGGATCATAAACAAATATTTATTTTATGGATTATGTGTCTATGATTAAGGTATCACTAAATTTAAGCATAATTGTTTCTTGTTTTTCAATAGTTGCTAACTTTATCTATTTTTTATTTTTTATCCACCTCTTCCTCGTCTTTTAAGACTAAAAGTCGAATAGCCATACGGTTTTTTTTTAATCTGAAGAAGAAATCTTTAAAAATCTCTGAACCTTATCTGTCACCCTGGTACCTGTGAAAGTACCAAACTTTCAATTCCAATGATTTTCACACTTTGCATAGGTTCCACCACGGGCGGATCTATGGGGAGGGGAGGGGCTTTCGGGCTGAAGCCTCCCCTCTCCCAAATGGTAAAATATAACCACGTTTTATCGAAAAAAATATTAAAAAAGTATTATTTTTCGTGTAATTACATTTAAAAGGGCTTTAGGAATCACTTAAGCACCATTTCATATAGGTAGTTAGTTTCTTTCTTTTTTTCCAAAGTGATTATCGTTATTTTTATGAAAAAACAAAACGTTTGGGGTGAAGCCCCCCCAAAGAATAAATCCTGGATCCGCTAGTGGGTGCCACGGATATGTAATATTGGTTTTCTTATTTTTGTTAAAGTCACACCTCTTCAATAAACAAGAGAATGACAGCAAAGATAAAAAGTAGAATTTGCTTATCCCCCAAAAAAAAAATAATATGTATAGCATTTCCAATATACATACCATCATGTCTCAAAAATGACTAAATGCATCATCGTCGTTGTTACTATTTGTCGGGATGTAATTTTTCATCGAAGTTAGAAAACTCAATTTTATTAAATTAAATGTATCTAATAATCTTTCTTGCTTGAAAAATTAAATTTAAAATATTTTTCTATGAATCGTAATTGCTGCTTCCAGTTTTAAGTGAAACTTCTTGCTGAACACACCTCCCTGAAGAAGACCTGTGAAGTCGGGTCGAAACGTTGGCTTGAAATAAAATAGTTTTTCACTGTTTTAGTCTATTTATGACCACCATGACCATCTCCTTCCTCTAAAATTAAAATTATATTGTACTCCTATGTATGATTGTATGTATTACTCCTCCTATGTAATTGGTATAGTATAGTAAAATTTTATTTAATTTCATTTTATTTTCGATTGATCCAATTATGCGAAACCCTTTTCATCACTTTAGTGGCGTATAATATAGCACATTTACTTCAATTCTTATAATTTTATTTTCTTAATTCAGTTTCTCCTTATTTTCATTTAGTTAATCAATTAGAAATATATGTGCCACATTGAAGGACAACGCGTATTTATTTATACAATATATACATACAAGAGGAGAAAGAATATAAATAATTCAATAAAAAGAAAAGAAAAAAAATAGATCATAAACACTTATACCTGCATACATATTGTCCTTCGTCCAGGAAACTCCCAGCTATCCTTTGTCATCCTCAAGTGGAAGGCAAAGCAACTTCTGGAGATTCCAGTGCTTCTCTTTCAGCCACGTCACTGGTATTAGAGTCCAGTGGAGACTGAAAGAGGAAACTAGAGTCTCAGATGCTCAGGGCTTGAGTTGAGAAATTGTCCAATGCCGTGACACGAAAAGCATACTTACTTGGTCTTGGGGCCATTGCCATTTTAACCTTCTGGGAGGATTATTATAAGGAGGATCAAAGGTGGATAGGAATTGAGCTCGAAGATTCGGATGATGAACGTTTGAAAATCTAGATTTGATGACGTCAAGTGTGAATGATATATTAAAATCATGATGTAAGGCCTTGTTTGAGACATAATATGGAGCATTGACTATTGTTCCAAGTACTTTGGACTGGAAGCACTAGCGGATCCAGGATTTAATTTGGGGGGGAGGGGAGGCTGAATTAGATCAGTGTAGCTGTTCATCTTGTAATTCAGGTTTTCTTTATTAAATCAATATTGTCAGTGGCGAACAATAGGTCCTTTACCTGCAATTAGATTATATTAAATGAATAAAATTGAGTCCATTATTAATACAAAATAAGATTCCTTTAAAGCGGTTTTGTGTGAGATAATACAAATTTATGGAGGTACGCCTTTGAGCAATTGATCCCATTTAAGAGCTAAATGACATTAAGAGTAGCTTGGAGGTAGATATAAACAACAAGGCAGGCATGCCAACTAACTAATTGTGGGTGGCATCAAGTGGGCGCTGAATTAAATATTAACTAAAAACTAAGGTAAAGTCGGGCTCGTTTAAACTCTCAAAACCATTACGATTCCTTGTGTTCTTCTCACCTTTTCGAATATTTAATGACATAGGAATTTAAGCGTAGTTGTGGTCTATTAGTTCCAATTGGCTTCCGATAACTCTTTAATGGACGTATCTTGATCTTATTAACCCGAGAGCTCATAGCGCAAAATATGACTTATTTCATACTAAGATTTGGCTGCATAAATTGGGCTTGTACACAAGAAAAATGCACGTCTGCAATCATAATATAGCTAGCATACAAAACGGCGGCCAATTGAATTTATACACAGAGCCATTAAATTGGTGAATTAAAAATTTGTGAATGAAATACTAAAATATTAAAATAAATATTTTTTTAAGCTTTAAGACTTGTCAATGCAAGTCTTATTTTGTCAACTTATAATAAATTATTTAATAAGATTGGTTAATCGAGTTATTTTGTTTTTATTATAAAACTTTCTGAATGCAATATTCCTATTACATAATATTTAAAATATGAGATTCTAGCTAATTGTCTAAAATATTAAAGCCTAAAAAAGGATAAGATAAATATTGAATACTTAATAGTTGACCGTTGCATTATTAAGGAAGGAGATGGTCCGGTGTGGTGGTCATAAATAGACTAAATAGTGGCAAAACCATTTTATTAAAAGCCAACGTTTCGATCCGACTTTGTAGGTCTTCTTCAGGGCGAGAACGGAGAAGAAACAAAATATATACAGAATTGTGGAAGTTATATCATATTTAGATAATTATATCCTTTTTCCTTATCTTTCAATCTCTAGTGTAGATCTGTAGAAGCAAATTCACAATTGCATATATTATATTTTATTGTACTACAACAATTGTAACCATCTATTTACTTCAGTTTAGGATCATGTTACTTAGCTTACTCTGTTTATACAACTTATTATTATTAATATTTTAATGTACTTACTGTTTATAATTTTAATAAGTTTGTTCACATTGGTTATAATTTTTTAACTAAATATGCCGTGACTTCCACAATTCTCTATATCTACTTGAATCTTCTCCGTTCTAGCCCTGAAGAAGACATGCAAAGTCGGATCGAAACGTTGGCTTTTAATAAAATATTTATGCCACTATTTATTACATTTATGACCGCCACCCCGAATCATCTCCTTCCTTAATAAGATAAATAGCATTATAGCAAAAGATTTCACAAACATCTAAATTTATAGCATATAAATCGAATCACCCAAATTTCGAAAAGTTTTACAATTGAAACCCATTTTAATTGTTTGAAAATAAACTACGGCCTAAAGGATATATTTGTACAAATTTTAAAGTCATTATAAAAATTTCGAATTGGACAATATTTCATTACTCGTTCAACTCCTCACGTATATTCGGTTTCACAAAAACTACAATCTTCCCAATCTAAGTTATTCCGACTGATATTTTATTTAAAAAAAAAATTTTATTAACTAACGATAAACTGCTTATTTATGCTTCTACTACATATACATTAACGTATTAATAAAAGATTTAACATACGTTTGTTAAACTGGCCTTCTACATGTTATTATTATCATTAAGTACTCAAACAATTTTCAGATTGTTTAAATTTTTAAACTGTCTATCATAGAAGATGTACATTATATCATAATTTATAGTAAAAAATAATACAAATACCAGACTGAAACGGCTAGAAACCGCCCGACGTTTTCTACTACTGCAGACCTTACTAGACAAACGCTCTAAGCTTTCAATCAATTACAAACGACTCATATATATGACAATAATAAGACTTATTTGGACTTACGGAACTGAGCTTTGGGGCTCCACGAAACCATCGAATTCCTCTCGTAGCCAATCCTTACAATCCAAAATCCTCAACGCTCCTTACTTTGTCACAAATAAAATCATCCATAAAGAACTTAATGTTCGATATGTTTCCGATTTGTCCCAATCCAGATACCTATCCTTCCATAACAAACAGCAGAACCATCCGAGTCCTCAAACCTTGCTTCCTCCTCGATCCCTGATAACCCTTCGAGGCGTCTGAAAAGAAGATGGCCTCGGGACCTTCTAATATAGAACTTTAATTTGAGTTCTACCAATGGGTAGTTTCTCTTCATGTTTTACATGTCATGTTACCAATGTCACATTTACTTATTGTATTTTCCATGTAATACAGTTGTAAATTTCAATAAAATAAAAAAAATATTTTATTATATGAATGACATCTATTGTTATTCTAATTAAAACCCGTTTTTTTTTTTTAACTAGATACATTTAACTGTATATAATATTTATATGGTAAAATATTTTTTCTCGATACACACAAGCTGCTCAGGTCCCGCAAGAAATCTGCTAGCTGTGGAAAATATAAGCGTGGAGAATATTTAGAGGAGTTGTGGGCGGTGGTTGCGGCTGAGGGGAACATCGCGGTGATGTATGGGCCAGTTTGAAAATTCCCATTTTTTTTCCGGTTTGCTCCAACCCACACTTCCGCTATATATCTGTTACAGCTCGAATGCTTTTATCAGTGTCTAATAATTTATTTTTCCAGTGACTAATACTGGTTAACAGATAGAATGTAGAAAAATTTATTATTTAATCTGGAAATTACTAATGTTTATTATGAAAAATCGGTCATTTATCTTCAAAGTGAATCCAAATTATCATTGCCAGTTTTTCAGGCAACCTGTAATTCCTATTCGAATCGAAATACAAAAACCAATACTTTTGACATATAAAGCTTTAAAGGTAAAGCTTTCTTGACACCATCTGAACTTGCACTACCTCTAAGAGAAACCGTATTCCAAGAATGGCAAAGACGATGGGACAACAGAGCACCTAGCAAATTAAAGAAAATAAAGAAAGAGGTGCAACCGTGGACCAGCTCTCTACGCAGCAATCGTAGAGAAGAGGTCGTCCTCACGCGGCTGAGGATCAGACATGCTAGACTGACACGCCTCCACCTCATACCAAAAGATCTTATCCCCAGATGTCAAAAGTGTGACCAGACATTAGCTATAAAACATGTTTTGGAATAGTGCCCTTTCTACACCACAAGGTTAAACAATGCCCCAGAAAATATCAGCATCCCTGAGAAATCAAGAAGAAATCGTTACCAAAGTTATCAAGTTCCTAGGTAATGAAATACTTAAACAACATATATGACAAGTTTATAACTAATGATCCTTTGCAGATTTCACATTATTTTTTATTTATTTTAAAAGTTCATTTGTTAATTAATTCCAATTCATTTATTGATTTTCTTGCTATTTTTTCAAAGTTTATTTATTTATATATTCCATCTTATTATCTATAAGTGTCTATTGTTCTTTTTATTTATTTATTTTATTTTATCAATCCTTTTATGTATTTATTTTCTTTTTTTTATTCTTATTTTTTGTACTAACCATATAAACAGTATAAAAGTAGTGTTATTTAGTTGTCGGGCGCTGATGACCTGGATGTTCTGCGCATAGACATCGAAACAAACGAAACGAACTTATGACGTATTCTACATATGTCAAACCAATAAAAATTCTTTGTTTGCAGCACCTATTTTGGAACCCAAAATCTCTGATTATTTCAATAGTGAATAAAAAAAATTGAAGTTTGTACAGGATCCCTTTCAGAAATAAATAAACTTAAGACCCGTTTTTGAAAAAAAAAAAACGTTTATTGAGGTTTGGTTTGGAGAGGAAAAATGGTGTATGATTCGAGTAAAAACAATTTTTTAACCATTCATGCACAGTGAAAAAATTAATTTTTAATCTTAATTAGAATAAAACAGTTTAAAAATATTTTGATGGATTTTTTGAAAGAAAGAAATTTAAGTTTCCTTACGGTAATTTAAAATTTAATTTTACAAAAATTAATATTTAAAAACAACCTTTTACATGGGAATCGATTCTTCTTTCTTTTTCTATAAAAATATATTAGAGTTACATACATTAATTAATAAAAGCTCGAATAATTTCATGTTCTCATATTTTTTTTTCCGATTATTTCTTCTAAGATTTTGTATGAGATTTCCTTTCTCTTTCATATTGACTTAATAATCTTTTTATGTTTTTACCATTACCGATTTTATATGGTTAAAATGATTTTCTTCTTAATAACAGTAATTAGTTCGGGGAAAAAATACCTATATGAAATGATATTTAAGTGAGCTTTTAAGTAAAAAAAAAAAAATAGAGAGACATTAATATTAAGAAACATACTTTTAAATAAAAATTTCTTATATTTTTTTCTTGATACCTACTTATATTTTGTAGTTGTATGTGGATTATAATTTAAAAAGAGAATATCACCCGTTTATTGCAAAAAATCATTTAATCTTAAATCACTAAAAATTTTGATGAATTATTTCTTTGTATAATCAGAAAATTGTGCTACTATTTTGACTATGTTTGATACATAAACGATTTTGTTTTATTTTATTTTATTTATTTTTAATCAGTAAAAAAACGTTCTTAGGTATTCAGCTCCAATAAAAATGCTTAGTGACTTTTTTCAATAAACCGACGGTATATTGCGATTGTTTAAATATTTAGTTTTGATCACAGCCCAGAACAAATAAAGAACGTATCTAGGACAAGTAGTTTATTGACTCTAGACATAGAGGATTCTGTCCAGTTGTGAACAGTAGAAGTCATTTTCAAGAACACCACGAAATACCCACTAAGATGTATCAAAATAGGGACTGAACACAAAACAGTTGCTATCAGCTCTTACTGGTAACTTTTTCCTAACAACTATCAGTAATAAATTCAATGAACTGAGAGAAAAACGCATTGCTATTTATTTATGCCTGCGATACACTGCTTACCGATTATACAATTAACAGAATCGTCAAAAGTAATATATAAATATTTTTTTATTATCTTAAAAATTTTCTGTTTCACTCTGGAATTCGAAACTATGTTAAATAATCTCTCTGATTCATTTATTGTGCTATTGGTAAATTGATAATATAAAAACGAAATATATGAATATTCAGTTTAAAAGTATATTTTTAATAACTATGAAAAAGTTATTTTTACCAGATATAATTTTTTAACGTTATTGAAAATTGTTACAAAATTTTTAATTGTGGAGATAAGTATTGATAAAAATAATATGTATTTTATATTATCCAAACAGAAATTCAATCCTCACTGGGTTATTTATTTAATACAAAATCCTAGCATTTTCGAAAGTGTTTGACAAATAAATTCGGCATTGGAAATGCAAACAGGTAATATTTATGTTATGAGTTAGATTGGCCACTGGTTGTTATTATTTCGATTTATACTATTTTTATATCTTTCAAATATTCGAGCTGAAATACAATACTAACCTCATTGTGTTTTTTATTTAATACAAAAACATAGAATTTTCGAAAGTGCTTGACAGATAAATTCCACCTGGGAAATGCAGAGATGTAGTATTTATGGTGGGTTCACTATTTATTTTCGTCATACCGTTGAATTGTTAAATAAATTAACAATGGAAAAATCAACAACAAATATGAGGTTGGTTTTAAATTAATATTTGTTTTTTAAGTTCAGCGAAATTTTTCAATATTACAGTTCCATGTATTAAATGTAACCTAAACAAATAGAAATGAAATAAAGTATATAGAAATTGTATGACAAGAATTATTTTTTTTTTAATTTAATGATATTTTTCGGTATTATTCCTGAATTTTCATAACATTTTAAAGCTTTCGTATTTTTATTCGTAATTTATTTTTTATATTTTTTTTTCGATTTTTGTTCTGATTAATTTATTTGGAATATAATTCGATTATATTATCAAATTCAGTTTGATGGTTTTGGAATAGAAATTTTTTTCTTTTTAAGACAACAAAACTAAAATACGTACTATCGAGAAATATAAGGTATGTATATTTTATTAATGTAGGTATATTTATTTTCAATATCACAAACATAAATGTTAAAATATTTTATATCGATTAACTTTTCCATTTTATTGTTAGTACCGGTCTGTTGCTTTTGATCTTATATAATTTTAAAAAAAAATTGTGGTATTTTTTATTTAATAACAAACAAATAAAGAAAGCTTATAATGATTAATTTATTTCATAATTTTTTTTCAGAAATCATTCGCTCACATTTTCCAACACACTTTTACAGATTTTTTTTTGTACGATTTTTTCTTAATAAGCTCTGTGATTATTTAAAATTTGTCTTCAATATATGTTTATATTTTAAAATCGTTAAAATGCACTTTTTTTTCCGAGATAAATTGTCACATATAAATATATCGGAGTATTTATTTATTGGCCTCTGTGAGAATTTATAAAATAATTAAAACATTTTTTTTTAATCATTAAATATTATTTATTTTTAAAAGTTTGTTGATAAAATATTATGACAAAAACAATTAAATAATTTTAAAAAGCCTATTTCTATTTTAATTTTTTATATAAATTATCTCAGCTATTATTCGACCACATATTCTTATACATTTCTGATTACTAAATACTGCTCTGCTATATTCTATGATGATCCATCAGCTTAGAAAATGTTTATGACGAAAATGAAAAAAAAAATCGAAAACAGATGGAAGGAAAAATTAAATAATTACAAAAATTTTAAAATAAATAAAAAAACCAATACCAGACTGAAACGACTAGAAGCCGCTCGACGTTTTCGACTACTGCAGCATTTTCTACACAAGCGCTCTAAACTTCCAACTATTTACAAAGGACTCATATATATTGCTATAATAAGGCCAATTTGGACTTATGGAATCGAGCTTTTGGCTCTACTAAGCCATCGAATTCCTCTCGTATCTCTCGATCCAATCCCTACAATCCAAAATCCTTCGTAAAATCCTAAGTGTTCCCTACTTTGTCTCAAATAAAATCACCCATAACGACCTTAATGTACCATATGTTTCCGATTTGACTCAATCCAGATACCTATCCTTCCATAATAAACTTCTGAACCATCCGAACCCTCTTGTTTCCAACCTCGCTTCCTCTTCTATTCCTGATAATCCACCGAGACGTCTGACCTTCTAATATAGAAATATAATTTTTTATTTATTTATTGTTACATTCCGCATCTACCCGAGCGGGTCATTAGCGGATTTAGATGTAATATAATTAGGTGGACAAATTTAATGTCTTTTATAAATTCAAATAATTTTTGTATCTTTTCTTCGTCATCTGAAAGTGCTTCAGATATGTTGGAAGGTATATTATGTTTTGTTCTGGTGTCAGAGTATACTCTGCAAGTTGTACAATGTGTTTCAGTGTAAGTGATGCGTTGCATGTTTTACAAAATAGTGGTTCCAGGCATCGCATTAGGCAGCCATGGGTAAAGGCTGCATATCCAATTCTAAGCCGATTTAAAATTATTTCTTCTTTTCTGTTCTTTCTGAAAGAGGTCGTCCACGGTTTGGTATCTTTTTTATTTTCTTGCAATTTATTCGTATATTTGTTCCATAATTGAACCAGAAATATAATTGGAGTGCTACCAATGGCTAGTTTCTCTTCATGTGGTACATGTCATGTTACTTGTTTTATATTTACTTATTGTATTTATCATTTAATACATTTGTAAATTTCAATAATAAAAAATAAAAAAGTTGAACAATCAAAGAATATTTAAATAATTTTATTCTCAATTTGTAATTTTGACCATCTTAACAGTAGGCCTATAATGGAAATATAAAAACTAATAATGTTTAAATAAAATAATATTAATAAGTAATTTTAGCTTTAAATATTTAATCATTGCTACAACATATTTTAATTGAATTCTTTAAAAATAATAAAAACAACAAAATGATATGAAAAAATAATAATAAAAAAGATAATAACAACATAATGCGGCATAGGATTTTTTTTTTTTTTTATGAAGAGCCCCGTTCGTTTTAAAACTGCTCGTTTGTAAGTCCCTTAGGATAGTGCCCCCGGGACCGAGGCAGTGAGGCACTTCATAATTGCAATTTATGCTGATTGCTAACTCAACTGCACTCTTCTTGAGTGCCCTTCATGATTCCGAGTGCATTCCCTTAGTGCTTCTAATCCAATTACCTTCCTTGTCTTGTGCCTCGGCGAGATAAAACGTGGTGCATGTGGCGTTTCTTTTGAATCTTTTTTCCCCTTGTTTCTGATATAATCAATACATTGTTCGTTGTCTTATTTTTTTTTTTTTTTTATCATCTGTAATTTTTTTTTTTTTTATGAATTATGTAAATTAAATAAAACTTGAAAATGTGATTTCGATTACAAAAGTCCAGGAATTCAGTAAAACAAAATTTTGTCTTCAAAATAAACGTTATAAATTTAGAAAAAAATCTTGTATTTCGCTATCAACAATAGGAAAATAAAATTTTCATCATTCGTTTATTGCTGATAAATTATTTATTTATAAATATAAAAAGTGAGCCCAATTTAATATAGTACGCGCGCGCTACAGAACATTATTTTTTATTAAATTATTAACATATATTTGCATATTGATGATTGATATATATTGGTAATGATGTAGAGATGGTTGACCGTGATATGATATGAGAAGGAATTGATCGGGGGAGGGAGGGCGCGGTCAAATAAATACTAAATTATACAAATAGTATTATTTAATTTTTAAATTTAAATTAAAGAATACTATTTGTATAATTTAATATTAATTTGACCGCAATTTATCATTTGACCAAATTGTCTATGTAATAAAAATGATAAATACCGTGTGCCTCCAAAACAGTGACAAACATGAGCGTGAATTTTTTTATATCACATTTTATTCGTAACAGAGTGTTTGTGGATCTCATGCGAGTTATAGTAATAAAATATTTAATAGTATTTTAATTGATTGCTATTGCGTAAGGGGAGTATCAAACAAATGGGACTTGTTTTCAACTGTCAGGATGGCCGAGCGGTCTAAGGCGCCAGACTCAAGGGTAACCTTGCCTACCATGTAGGTTTGAGCCTTCTGGTCCACTATGTGGGCGTGGGTTCGAATCCCACTTCTGACAAATCTTTTTTTTCGTCATTATTAATTTTAATCCATTTAGAAAATTCATAACTATGTTTTTAATATTAAAGCAATCAATAAAACAATTTTTAAAAATATTTTGTTACATATCTTGAATTTATAAGTGTTAATTTTGTTTTAATAATATTTTTTTAATATTAATCCCAAAAAGAGATTTAATCTGTCACTCCAACAATGTAGGACTGTTTATTATTTTTATTTAATAATGAAGTTTTAGGATATTACTTATATTTATTTTACAATAAAATTAATCTTTACTTTTTTTTTTAATTATTACGTATGTTATACTCTTACCTAATTTTTATAATATTTATGTTTTATATAATATAAACACACATATATGTATATATATATATATATATATATATATATATATATATATATATATATATATATATATATATATGTGATAATTACTACATATAATACTATATATATTAATTACTAAAAAAATATAGTAATTAATTTTTCTATCAAACTTTATGAGAAAATGTTGTCATAATAATTATTGTTTTTTATGCATATTTCTATAGAACAATATTTCGTATATCTGTTTCTTAATTACATTAGATTTTATGTTGGTTAATAAATCTTTGGGACACTTTTCATTTTTAAAGATATGTTTTATCGTATTTATTAATTATCTTTTCTACTAATAGATATAAATACATTTTATCATAATATTAATACAATTTTGTTAAAAACAAGCTTCCTCTAAATTCTGTTAACTTACTCTCTGATAGCTTTTTGACAAACTGTCTTGGGTGATGGCCAGGAGAAATTGGCCTCTAACGTGAACAACTTAATAACGATGAAACAAGGTGTTCCAACAGTCTGTCCACCCAACCAAAAAAGAAGTGAAGTAATAAGTTTTATCTCATCTTTATAAAAGGGCCCTATAAACTCCGTACAAGAGGAGATAGTAAAAATAAATATTTGGATTTTGCAATTTAAAAAACAAAATACTTGATGTATTAATTAAAATTTAAGCGGTTAAAAATTAAAGTGAAATAATTTCGGCGGAGTTTTTATTAAGCATTTATTATTAATTTACCGCGTTCGTCCATCCTCAAGAAGTATGGAGCTTCATTTAATAATAAAGGCTTTGCAGAAAAACAACTAATATTTTTTTTTACTTTCATAGAAAAAAATAGAAGCAATATCATATATAAATAAACAAATTTATGTATAGGTATTAAAAAAATGAATTTTCAACATTATAGATTTGTGATGTGTTACAATGGTATAACGCTAATTTACAAAATAGATTAAAAAAGATTTTTTAAAATATATTTCATCTACAATCAATTATGTTTTAACATTTCTATATATTTTTATATATATTTATTTATTTATCTATTTTGATGAAAGGATCGATTCAATATCATCTTATATACTTCTGATATAAAATAAAGAATTTTCAGCGAGATTAATCATTCTTAAACTTGTGAATGACTCCAATCTTATAGTAACCTACTACATTTTTATCTATAAAAATCTTTGGTATAGGGCGTTTTCTTATGTAATTATTTAATTTAACACGGTATTAACTACTCACCAATAGCCATTTGATTTCCATTTGAGCTGCATGATAATTTGAATACATAAGATAGTCTATAAACATATTGGGCAGCATGGTCAATAAACCTCGTTATTTTGACATGTTGAGGGTCCAAATGAGACTATGTTTTTGTATGCCATCAAAATATTTTATGATTCAAGTAAAATGAATGATTTTTTAGTACCTCATTAAATATATAAAATATATTATAATATGAAAACTCCATATTTCCGAGAACATAATTGTTGAACGTTATGATAAGATGGGGCAAATGGGGGGATTCGCAAAGTTTTAGATGTGTGTTGATAATTTAATAAAAAAAAATGTTCTATAGCGCGTACTATATTACATTGGGGTCACTTTTTACAAGATACCTTAAAAATACTATCATAAAAACGCTCATGAATAATACTGAATCCTTGGTGATAATTATATGGTTGAATAAAAGCCATTATAATAAAGAATTCTGATACTATATAATAAGTCCAAAATGCTTCATATAACGCTTCCCCATGACTACTTTTCATTGAGCATATAATTGTTTTTGGTTTTTTCGATAAAGACATAATCTCTATAATGATAACAGTAACTTATAGGTTTTTACAAAAGGCCATAGAGAAGAAATGAAACATCCTAGATTTCATTTTGTGAAGTCAGAATAAGCGCGATGCCAAGATTGGCCGGAAAAGCTCAAAACCCCATTTTTCAATAAAATTATCCTTGCAGGTCGTTTTTAACTCTTGAAAATTAGATGCTCATAATCGTTAAAAAGTTATTAGATAAATAAATGTATCAGAACAACAAATAAAAATGTAAACCATAATCATCAGATAATATTAATTACTTTATCAAACATCCTTTGAAGGTAGAACATTTCGCACTCGAAACAGGCAGAAAAAAAAATTACATATTTTTAAAAATGCATATGAATTTCTATAATAAATCTATACTGTGTGTCATGAGTAAAGTGACCAACTAAATGTTCATAATCATAATATTTGCGTTCTAATAAAAAAAAAAAACTTGCTTAAATTAATTTCATGTAAACGTAAATATGAAGTTATGGCACATTTAGTTAATCTCTTAAAAATATGGATCAATTCCTATAATAGATATGTGTCAAAAACATAGTTGCATTATAACTATAGATCATAAATATTTGAAGAATAATTTTTTGTGAGTAAAAAGTATATTTATACATTTATATTTATTGTGATAAATCCCAGGTTATGGCAAAAAAAATCCTTAAATCCTTACTATAATTGTAGTCATTTTAGCTGAATACACGCATACCGTGAAGGTGACAGGATATCAAATGATAATTTTTTTTTACATAACTTGAGATAAATCTCAACTTATTTCTTAATAATTTTTCGTGAATCTCAACTTAATTAAAATGGACTTAAAGCTCATTAAATAAATATTTTATTCTTCAAATTATTTGATGAATTAAAATAAGGTTAAAATTTTATTATTAATTAATTAATTAAAATGTATTTATTAATTTTAGTATTTAAATATTAAAATTATATTAGCGTTTCCGCTCTTAAGTCCTCTTTATTTTAGCAAAGAAAACTCTAATTTAATTTGAAATAAAGTTTGTATAGTTTACTATGAAGCAATTGTTAATTACTTCAATTAAATGTTTTATTAGTTATCGCTTCCTTTAAAAAAAAAAAAATACAAATTATAAACTTCCAATATTTCTGCAAAAATCGGACCATTGTTTATATAAACTTTTTTTTAGTTCTTGAGGTTTGCTATCAACTCTGTATATATTGTCCTTTACTTATGGCATACTCTGTATGTTTATTATTTATTTAGGATGTAACAATTTTCGTTTTATTACTTTTTTTTACATGTTGTAACATTTCGTTTTTATAGAAGAAATATTACAGATTTTAAAAATAACAATTTTATTTTTAAATCGAGGATAAATAAGAAATAAAATATCATTTGAATAATAAAAAGACTATTAAATATTGATGATTTGAATAGTAAAGACTTTCCGAGAACATCATCTTATTTTATAAATCAGTGAAAGCTTTTTTTAAAAGATTTTTTATCTCGTTAATTTTTTTTTAATGCCACCCACGTGGAGCCCCCTCTTCTGCCGGATACAAATGAACCAAGCCGATGCTAAATTGATTTTATTTTTCCGGCAAAGCTGAGGGTTGGGAGAAGGGGGTAAAGTGGCGCGAAGTTGGTGGTAACTGTTTATAAGGAAATTAATTTCCTGTGGCGCCACCTGTTGGCCGTCGGCAAATTGGGTTCTACCGCCTCTTCCAAAAATATCTGGAGGTGAAAAATGGAACGATTTATCCTGGTTGAATACAGCTCAGTGAGACTTTAAAATGTGTACCACTAGAAACGAGATATTAATTTAACTCAAGCATAAAATAATGAATACACTAAAGTGTTGTATTTCATCCTTTATATGTAAACCTCTTGAATGAGAGTTGAACATTCCGTAAAAATGTTCAAATGTCGGTGCCCTGTGGACAATCAATTACCTGCTTCAGAATGATCAGGAGTTATGACTACTTTCATTAGGATCTTCATAGAATAGGAGTTTTGGATAACTCCATACCTTATGCTATGAAGAAGAGAGTACTGCTCATAATTTTGGCATATGTCCTGTCCATGAAGGACGCAAGAAATTCACTCGTTGTATGAAAACTAGAATGAACACTGGAGAAAATTATATGATAGGAACGTAAACGTAACCCTGATATAATTAAAAAATAAACTTTAGCTTAGCTCGAGATTTACCATCCATGGTTTTACGCTTAAATCGAACAATTCTGTTCTACGTCGAAAAATTGACCCCATAGTCACAATATCAAAACTATCATTAAGATAGGGTGTAACAGTGCCCACTGAACATAGTCTTGCGTAAACAGAAAAACTTGAATGAAGACATTTTTGATATGTCTAACAACATTCAATTTTCCGCTCAGATCAGCGATATTTGCAGTATAAAGATTAATTTTACAGCTATCCTCGAGTTCTAACCACTTTTGGTACCAATAAACTCTCTTAGTTATAGCTCGAGATTTACTTATAAATGCCTATTCCATATTACTTGTTTTAGTTCAATATCCCGTCTGCTTACAATGCCGCTTTTGATCATACCTACCTCGTCAGCCTCACCGGTTAATGAAAAACCATTTGATCCTCCTGTTACTACCATTTCTAAGTATTGTATAATTCTCCTGTATTTTCCCCAATTTATGTCGTGCTAAATATATTTCATCTGTTTCAGCGGGAATGGGAGCATGAAGGGGAGGCATCAGTTCAAGAGACGCTTCAGTCTCCAGCCGTCATCCTTCTTGCGAGAGATCCCGGAAAATAACCATCGCAGTGTAAGGTAAGCATAAGGTCTATTTCTTGTCTACTACTATAGCATATTATATATATTAAATCTGCAATTTTATAAGGGTTGCCATGCCAATTATTTGAAATTAACTTGGTAGATAGTAATTGATGTAATAATTGAATTGCCTATCCAATAATGTTGTTATTATGTTCAACGTCAAATCTTAGTTTCGATTTCCTCAATTATCTTCTGTTTTGAATTGACAATTCAATCTTTGGCTGTCGCTCTATCCGCTCAACACAACTTATGATATCTCATTCTTCTTATCAGCATAAGGACTTTTTACATAACTAAAATGGGAGAGGCCAGATTCATTTTGTGGTTCCGCCAGGAAATAAATTTTGACTTGCTCAGGGCGGATTTGAACCGGCACTCCTGGACACTGTATATGCCATTCTCCTTCCTAGCTTGGTCTACGCCAATATCATCTTCATTTTAAATTTTATAGGACTAACTCCAACTTCTCCTGTATTTCAGAAACGTTATTTCTCTCATTATAGGTGGATCAGGAAGTGATTGAATAGCCCGGGATTTAAAATTAGAGAGGGGATTGCAGCATTGGACGGATGTAGAAAGGAATGGAGAAACAGTTCCATAGGGACTAGGATCACATAATAAAGATGTGTCGAAAGCCGCGGTTCGATGGACCGTTGTATATGAATCTGATCACCGAAAATAAATGACAGGTTTTGAATTGAAGGGTTTTATTTAATTAGTTACAATACTTGAAAATGTTTGTTATTTTATTGGATTTTTGTCAGAAAAAATAATAATCTAGTTCACTACATCGTCATGGATACCTACCATCTCTTAAAGAATTTTTAAGTAGTATCGTACTTAATAGCTTATAATTATAAGGAATTAAACTAGTAAACAAAATTAAAAAACAATTATATTTGATAACCTTACCTTAAGTGTTTTAACTATTTAATACTGCCTATCCTTTCACAACTTCGTCCTCCTCTATGGAGTTGATGTGTCCTCGGACACTGTTATCTCAAAATCGGCGATAACAATCCAAATTGTGATCCTCTTATAATTTATAGTATTAATAATATTACCAAAAGAAAAAAGCTTCTTTCATGTATGCTATTATCCCATATTTCCATATTTCATGCATCATTGCTAAGCTATTTCCCTCCAGCAGGCTCTCCTCCTCCATAGCCGGGTGCATAGCGGATATTGGCCATAACTACACGGTTCGCTGGCTGCGCTTTGAGGGCAAGCTTGAGAGGGCAGTATGCTTAGAAATAGGCCAAGCATCCGCCGACCCTGGCTTACAAAGTTCAAAAAAGCCTTGATAAAAATATTTTAATAATCCTTGGGTTCTGAAAATATATTTATTGTATTATTATCACAGACAAATTTATGATTCTACCACAACTGTTGTCTCTCATTATCTAGTCATCGTTAACGAAATGGTTTCACTAAAAATAAAACAAATATCTGCCAAGTAAACTTCATTTCGAGATCAATATTCTTTTGAGAATAGATTCTATGAAAAAGACCGTAAAGTACAGTATGTATGTGCATATTGAACATGCATATAGCATATACTTTTTTATTTCTTAATGATATTTACAACTGTATTAAAGAAATACATTTATTAAATTTGAACATATGAATACATTGACTTGAAAACACGTGTTGAGAAACTACCCAATGGTAGCACTCTAATGATATTTCTACATTAGGAGACCACGGAGCCATCTTATTTTCAGACTCCTCGGAGGGTTATCAGGAATTAAAGAGGAAGCAAGATTAGAAAAGTGAGGGTTGGGATGGTTATGAAGTTTATTATGGAAGGATAGGTATCTGGATTGGGCCAGATCTGAAACATAAGAAACATTAAGGTCATTATGGATTTTGAATAGTAAGGATTGGATACGAGGGGAATTAATTCCATGGTTTAGTTCAGCTCCATAGCTCAACTCTCTAAGTCCAAATAGGCTTTATTATAGTCATGGATATGAGCCTTTTGTAATTAATTGGAAGTATAGAGCCTTTGTCTATTACGTGCTGAAGTAATCGGAAACGTCGAGCGGTTTCTTGTCGTTTCAGTCTGGCTACATACATATGAATACATATACGTATACGTACTTAATTGTATGTTTTCACTCATAAAACTGGTTGACAAATTCATTTCTTTTTTTGTCCATTGTTAACGAAACGGACATTTGCCCCCAGTCAGAAGAAAGTCAAACCTTGAGGCAAATTGAAGGAGCGGTTTCTAAAATATAGGTATATTTAAAAATTACATTTACGAGTGCATAAGCGAAATTATTGGGCGAAACTTGATAAGAAGCCAACGCACACAATCTCTAAAAAAATCACGAAAATCGGATAAATGGTAGTTTATTAAATTAACGTCACATCGATTTGACTACAAATAAACACAGAACCAAATTTGTTCCTTCATATCTAAGCATTTGTTCCTTAATTTAGGTTCTGCGTATAACATCTTTTTTTTATCTTTCCGCACGAAGCGATAAATAATTAAACTAAACTACCAACATATTAACAGCGAAAAGACTTCAAAGACAGCGAAATAATTTCAAAGAAAAACGTATTACTGGATTTTTCACTGCTCCTGGTTCGTTATTGTGGAGCAACTGAGCGAGTAAATTTCCCTAGAATTCAGTTCTATCTGTATTTTCCTCCTGGCGATAAGAGGGTGGCCATATTGAATTTTCTGCTCCATGACTAACCTGCGTTGCGATGACAAAGACGGTGTACTCACGTTTCGAGGTTCACGTAGCCTATTCGCAAACATTAAATAAGGAAAGTACAAAAACTGTGGGATTTTTTAGAGCAAAACAGCAGTGTTATTTTTGTTGTTATTTTTTGGTAACGTTGCTGTTCCTTTTGTTTAGATTATTCGCTTCTTCTTTTTCAGGCGGATATAGTAGCAGTCTGAAAGTCGTTAAAAAGGAATGTTTTTTAGCGATTAAGGATCATCCGCGAGACGATGAACATTAGAGATAATCTTTAAGTACAAAAAAAATATATATAACCTTGACTACGATTTGATTATCTTGTGCGTAGTTTGAGATTCTCTGTTAGCGGCTTAAAACTTCGTATTTGTTCGATAGTTACGGAATGGACTTAATCCGTAACAACTATTAATATTAACTTTTATTTAATTTAATCATTTAATCATTCATTGACCTTTCTCATGACCTTTATCAAAGCCCTAGATAGCCAGGTCAAGCTATCTCTGATAGCTTAGAAACAGTTATCTAGAATGTACTGACTGGACAGAAGACACTTATCAAGACTTAGGGAACAATAACCGTTTTCAACAAAAGGGCACTTTCTCACAGACATCTTAAGAATATTAACTATTGATAACTTCCTTTGCCGTCCTCTTCCGACTTCTCCCACAGACTTCATATCAATTCTAAAAGATAAGGATATCAATTCTTAACTTCATTCACACGCTTCCTAGACCGTCCAGAATTGATTCATCCCCCCTACTATTCCTGAGCATATAACCCCCATCCTTCTAACACCAAATCACTCATGCAGTTGCATTCTTGAGTCAGACTCTTCACTGTAGGAGTGAACTGATGTAGTCAACTCATATATCCATATTATATTACTCTGTATTTAAGATGTCATTTGTAACATTATGAATAAAACAATTATTTATAAAGTCTACACTGCCTCCGATTCATTAACTGATGATGTCCAATTTGCGATGGTCGAATTTGTTTTATTTTGACCAACAATACAGAACTATTATTTTTTTAGTTTAAAAAATACTCAAATACCAAGCTATGAATATAAAAGGAAAAGACTATTTTTAAAATAATAATTCACAACTAACGTGCCGGTGCGAATAATTCACAAAGTATAAAAAATATTAAAAAACGGTAATATAATATTAAATATATTAAGAGAAAGAAATTTGTTTTCCGGGTCGCTCAAAATGTTTTTTTTTTCCTTTTTCTATTCTTATCATCCATTTTATTTTCTTATCCTCCATTTTATTTTCATCTATTACAAATATACAATAGTCCACAATGGCAAATTATTGAAATTCCATCCGTTTTGTCTTAGTTAAGAATGGTCCAATTATGATAGTTTTATTCTTATGTTGGAATATCTCATTTGCTAATTAAAAGGCTTATCAAATTATATACAGAACTCATTTTAAAATTTACTAGCTTTTTAGCTTATCTTAAAATGGTAATGAATACATATCTAAAACATCCTACTCTATCATTCATATGCTAATAAACATCATGCAATGAGGTTATGAGGGTACATTATTTTGAACACGGTAGATTTTTGGGTAAAGACAGGGCTCAGATCGTTTCAACGAGTCTGGATTTCATTTACGGCTGTCCCAGCTTTGATGCATAGTCAAATTTTCAGATCGACTTACTTATCGATTTACTTGTAACCTAGAACTAAAAGTTTGATTCCTAATCCCTGAGAAATTTCGAATCAAATGATAAGTGATTCATGCCATTTGTATGTGACAGGGCCTTACAACTGGTACAAAACTGATTTTAAGACTTCGTGAACTTTCGTGAATCTATGGAATGAAATTATATACGATTTCATGTGTCTTTTAATGCTAAATATTGTTGTTTACAACATTAAGAGGTTTCGACTTACTCATTGAAGATTTTTTAGATCTCTGTCAAGTTGTATTCTTCCTGTACATGCCTGTTTTTAATAAATTATAAGTTTCAGTAGCGGTGAATCGACATTATTCCTTTTTTTTTTAAATCTTTTTTTTTGAGTTACAGTACATTTTACCACACTTAACAGTACAGAGTATTAAAGCTGTAAGGCACATTCATACCATAATTACAATATAATAAAATAAATTTATTTATTTATTGTTACATTCCGCATCTACCCGATCGGGTCACTAGCGGCTTTAGATGTAATCAAATTAGGTGTACAACTTTAATGTCTTATATAAATTCAAACACTTTTTGTACCTTTTCTTCGTCATCTGAAAGTGCTTCAGCTATGTTGGAAGGTATATTATGTTTTGTTCTGGTGTCAGAGTATAGTCTGCAAGTTGTTACAATGTGTTTCAGTGTAAGTGGTGTGTTCCATGTTTTACAAAATGGTGGTTCCAGGCCTCTCATTAAGTAGCCATGGGTAAAGGCTGCATGTCCAATTCTAAGCCGAGTTAAAATTGTTTCTTCTTTCTTGTTCTTTCTGAAAGAGGTCGTCCACGGTTTGGTATCTTTTTTGATTTCTTGCAATTTTTTCGTAGATTGGTTCCACTTGAATTGCCATTTTTCATTTAGGATTTTTTTGCATTCCAATCTCCAGTCAGCAGTGGTCGTTAAATTGATCATTGTGGTTCCATTAGTTTTTCTTCTTGCCAGGTTCGCAGCTCTGTCTGCAGCTTCGTTCCCAGATATGCCACAATGTGAGGGTGCCCATGCGATGACGATGTCTCTGTCCGACGACTCCTTCATTTCCCAGAGGTAGTTTTTGATTTTCGTGGAAATGACATTGTCGGCTTTCCCTTCGGCAATGGCCCTTAATGATATGGCAATGGCCATTTAAAAAAAATGATATACATAAAAAATAGATACATAAAAGATGATAATGTATATATAACAAAGATAAAAACTGTAATAAAAACAAAGAAATATAGCGTGTAGTGAAGTAATACAGAAAATTCTTAGGAAAAAAAATATATTAATGATAATAAATTATTAGAATTGAGTAAATAGAAAAAAAAAACTAACAGTCATGCTTATTTTTCCATATTTAAAGTGAAATTTCACAACTATGGTTGTTTAATTGTTATGCTTAACATTTTTCCGTTGGATCAAAAAACTCTAATGCGAACGAAGGCTAAAGCTATACGGAGTTGTTTACAGTAAGAGAGGTTCTCGATTTAAAAGATGTTTCGCGCTAAACAGCTGTATTTTGGCAACTTTCAGCGCCTGCGTACTGCTGTAGCAGCGTCCTCTATTACTCTATAGCCTATATACTTATACATGTATTTTGATAAATATGTAAGTTGTAGACGATTGTAGAAGGATTTAATTTTTGTATCGAATAATACCAAATACTTTCGATTAACCGGAAGATACTAGGACGCAGTAACATGAAGAGGCATCAATGGGAGTAGCGCAGGGCGGTCCATTGCTCCCCAGAGGGGCTATTGTACACGGCCAACCTCATCATCGCCACTTCATCATGGCCAGACCCTCTGCTGCATTGTTATCGAGCCATAGCGTTCTAATAGACCTACTCTAGTATGTCTGCGTCTCAGTCAGTGTTAGCAATTAAAATTAAGCTTGTTCGTTTTTTCTAATGTTTGTTAGCAATTTTTGTAAATGTGGAGGCCTCTCATTGTTCAATTTGTGCTTTCGCTTATACATGAATTATATAAAGTTTATGACATATAAAGTTTATGACATATAAAGTTTATGACATATAAAGTAAGAGAACGAATCGCTATTGTGCAATTTTTTTATTTGTCTTTTGAAAAAAATACATGTGTTTAGGTCCCTTAAATCAAAATAACCGAATTTCGTAAAATGGTCTGTGAGTGTGTTTGAATCGACTACACCCACACGATCTAGTGTATCGTGTTCTATCGAAGATGATACATACGGTGATACGGTGGTTCTGACAACTGGGCTTAGCGAATCCAAAATCGGTCTTGGTCTTGCACTTTGAACTTGGTTCAAGACCAAGACCGCCTAATTGATCCAAGACCAAGACCAAGACTAGTCCAAAAACAAAAAGTGTTTGTGAATACAATTTAAGACAAAATAGTTTCTAATACTAGACAATTATAGTTATTATATGTAAAGAATTGGTAGAACCAATGTACTTTTACATTTAACTCTTCCAATTTCGCATTCGGGATTTAGTTAGATTTTCCCATTTTGAAAAATGGCAGCAATATCTCTATAATATGTAGCAATTTTTAAAAGTTATCGAATTTCCGACAAAACAACAAACAAATCGGGTTTAGCAACTTTACAGTGTATTGAATTCTATACACTGATTTTAATAATTGCTCACTTATTACGTCACCCGTTTAAATTGCTTTGATTCATCAAATAAATCGTACTCTAATGATTTCTTTGATCGATTATCAGGAAAATGGTATAATTCAATTCTGTTATTTTTAAGGAACAAATTTAAAATTGAAAAACATGTTTAAAATCGGTAGGAATGTCGTGTTAGTAGACGCATCAGATTTTTTATTTTGAATGATTGGTGACATTGTATTGATTTTCTTTACTGTTCAAATTCCCCATACAATGGTGACGGCTTAGCACAATGACTTTAGTGTATTTTATTAATGTGGTTCGACTTTACAATGTTTTTGTTAATAAAACATCTAAATGTAGCTATTCTCTAACGTTTTTCTGTGATCTTAAGTAATATGATTAATAAATAGCGATAGCCAAATAGGTAACTACAAGACTTGTGAGACTCTTGCGTAAGACCAATACTGGGATCAAGACCGAGAGCGCAAGATCAAGACTTTTCTTGGTCTTGCATTTGGGCAACACTAAAGCGAACTCATGACTAAGAATCTTCGCTTCAATAGAGCCGCCAAGTTGACAGCTCGACTTCAGAAGACTATCTCCGACTCATTATACCATTGTCCGTGAGCAGAGATGGTAGATCATTAATCGCATTAATACAATTTGAAAATAATCAATCAATGGTCCCGTACTGTTCCGGCTGACACCTCATTGCATAAGACCTGTCTGTACATTATATCATGCTCATATCGCCGAGCCCATCACGTCGTCATCCTTAATGCACTAAACGTTTTCCATCTGATGACGCCCAACACAGTTCAGTCTCGGAGGTATGTCTTCAGGCAAGAATGGACCTTCATCCAGATAACATTCATTTCGGTTTAACGGTCAACTTTTATTTCATAATGGAGCCAAGGAATAAATCTAGAGAAGTAAGGCATCCTTCAGAATAAGTCTTTTCTTCCATAAGATAAGGAAATATAAGAAAGTTATATCCGTATACTTAAACGGACTTACTAAATTTAAAGATAAATTATTTTAATAAATTATGAAAAGAAGTAAATATTATGTGCAATAATCACTTCTTAATACTCTTTTTCGTGTTTTGATTTGTTTTTTTTTTATTTATATTGATTAAATCATTTTTAGTAGTTTTGAAAATATCAAGTTTTCAAAAGTCTTTTTTTTTTTTAAATACGAACTTTTGTAATCAACCAAGGAAAAAAAATTCTCTCTAAATCTTAAACGAATGTAAATATTTTAGTTAAACTTGGCTAGAGCCTTTCTTTTATGCCGTTAAAATTTCTGTATGTAACATACTTTCCCGAAAAGAAGCTAGAAAAACTTATGAGCGGTGTAAAATTAGATTAACGAATAACCCAAAATTTATACACTTTGGAGTTTTTTAATCAAGTATATCAAAGTTATTTTAATTTCGTCAAAAAGAAGAAGAAAACGAAATCAGAGCACAAGTCTTGGCGCTTTTTAAATATGTTTTGTTTATCATATTCAATAACGAACCATTGTAATTGATCAAGAAAAAAAAATTGAAAATTACCTAGTTTATTATCAAATTATTATTATTATATATATGGTCGCTCTAGTAATTTTCTGCTTGGTTTAACTTTATGCTTTAATTTACCTAATATTCAACTTTAAAGATGTGATGGAATGAAACAAAAGTATCTAAATAGTGACTTAATAAATAAATTTTAAGTCTTTTCTTTTATTTTTTTAAACTCTAATATATAATATAATAATATAATAGTTACTTAGAAAAGTTTATTTTTATTGTTTTTTTTTAACTTTCATATCAAGTCTATAATTTAGTTTTTATATCTTAACCAGGATGATGGGACTTACCTTTACCTTTAATTTATTTTTATTATAGTCGTAACATTTCCAGCTTGTCGGTTATCTGAAATAGTTTCCAATCATTTTTAATAGGAATTTGAATTAGTCAAAGGACTCATCAATTTCATTATGTTGCTGCTCATATTATAGAGCTTAATGAAACGAACTGAAGAACAGTAGCCCTACGTAGGCATCCTGATACTGAATACCAATGATCTTGTAAAAAAAAAGAAAATGCGGTGTGTCCACTCACACGGACATTCCTACCTGTTTCGGAAAAGTTTTTATATCTTTACATATGTCTATAAAGAAACAAAAAAAAAAATAAACTAGATTTATTTTCCTGAAAATTGATCAAAGAAAAGATTTGAGTTAGATTTATTTGATAAACCTAGGGGGCTCTGGTATAGTTCCGTCGAAAAACGCATATCAGAAATTTGACCCGATCGCAATACTTTTCTTACCTAGTGTAGGTAGTCAAATAGTAAAATAAAACATATCTAGAAAATAGAATACGCTGTATCATCGCTAATACTGGTTCGATTCCGATGATTTTTTTTTTTTTTTTTTTTTGTATTGTTGGTAATTTAATTACCTTTCAAAAGCTTTATGATACATTTTATGATAAAATATATACTTAGCGAGTCAGGCCTCAAAACATTTTTCTTTTCATAATAATTTTTTTGCTGATTTTTTTGTGGAATTTAGTCCATGTACGAAAATCGAAAAAACAATTATAAGAACATTAAAAAGTCTTTTAGTATCAAGAATTAAAATACTTTATTTTAAATTTATCCAAATGTTTGCCTCTTCAGGGATCTTCAGAGATAAAATCTGATTTTACAATATATTGTAAGTTTTTATTCGTTTATAGCAGTGCACCATCTTGTACACCTAGTCATAGTACACAATATTTTTATTATTGAGACTAAAAAGACCTTTCTTCTACTGATAAAACTACTTATAATACTTTTATGAATAGTTTTATCTGGATTGAACTGTTTTTTTTCCAAATTTTAGTACAAATATTGGCCTAGCGAAACCAATATTCCTCGTGTTTACTCTATCGAATTTTCTTTGATGTTAAATTTCCTGGTAGCAATATATAAACATTGAGTGATAATTATATCGTTGGAGCCTCCTCTCATCGGCTGCCTGTCAGATAGCTTTTGGAGACAGTTCCAATTGGTGCCGACAGCTGGAGGAACGACGGCGACTCACTAAGATGGCAGTTGTTAGCTGCTAACGAGAACCCCTCAAGATTTTTCTCTAACTCCCTTTACCCTCCCTCCTCCTTCCACCTCCTGTCCTCTCTTCATCAATTTCCTCCCGGGCGTGCCCCCATTCATCTTGTCCCCTTCGCTAAATGTAGTAGAAGAGACACCGCTCAGCCCCTTCTAGCCATCTATCATTCCGTGTGAAGTACCTGTCCTGGTACCTTCGACACATCAGTCCACTCCTTTCACTACTCTAATTGTGAAGCTAGTAGGGAATAAAACGAGATCTTAAAGCCGATAGCTATTACCAGAATGGAAAAATATTTGGTGAATTTATACGTTATAAGTCGTTTTTATCTTTCAATGGATGTTTTTAAATTTAGTGGACCAATTGACAACCCACACAATTTTTTTTTCTCATCTTTACTCAGATCATTTAAATAAAAAACCTCTCACTCACACAGACTTCTCACTCTGAGCTCGCTTCAGTCTAAAAGGAAGATACTCAATGATTAAGCTGTATTACAAAATATCAAAAACGAAAATACTTATGGAGCATTTTTTTTTTTTTATTGTATTACCTCCTACCCATCAATATAAAGTATTAATTACGTTTTCTTTAGGTCTTTAGTTATTAATTTGTAGCATGTTCCTATGTTTATTTTTTAAAAACACACCCTGCACTTCAAGGAAATTTATCATTTTCATTCATTGGTTATATTTCGAAGGACAATACGAAGTAGCAATATTCTATTACATGTTTGATTCAATTGCTTCGGTATTTAAGGAATGATATTTCTCATCCAGTTCTTTTTCAGTTTTATTCTCCTGTGTCACATGTAGTCATTTTTCTTGCACTGTTGCTATAACCACTCAAATACGTTAATAACTTAATAACTTTATATGTTGGTAATAAGTAGATTAAGTAAAGATATTAATGAAAATTCCTAACTTTTACTACTGATTATTTTCTCTTTAAATATATAGGAAAGGGAAAAATAGAAATAAATTTACATAACATAGGAATTTAAATGGAATTTATTTTCGGACGGATTTAAATAGAGATGGGAACGATTGTACAATTGAATTGAATTTTTTTTTTGGTTTCCACCCCCTGATTCAGGAGGCAGAACACATGCCGAAGATCGAATTGCCAGTTTTCCTACGTAGTGAGTCTCTGTTCTTAAACAGCAACGACGTGCCTGAATGGATAAGCTGAGTAGGCGGAGTATGCGTATGGGTATGCGGAGTAGGCTGCTGGAACGGCTGGGATGGCGGCTGAAACGTAGGCAGTCCTCTCGTATTTACCGGGGTAGTAGGAACCATCGTCGAAAGCGTATGATACGGGAACTGCAGCGTAGGGGGAGGCAACTAGGACGTCCTTCTTGGTCCTTGGGGCTTCTTCGGCAGCGAAAGCCACGGCGAAGACAGCGGCGAGGAGGATCTGAAAAAAGAGAGAATGTAAGTTAACGAATAACGGAGAAATAAAATTAATTTATGGATAGGAATAATGGCAGTTTAGCTAGAATTGAGAAGTAGAAGAAAATCTTAAAAATTATTAGTAGGTGACCACTTGAAGCAAAGGTGTATGATTGACTAAAACTATGTTTTGAATCAACGATGGTTATAATAATAATAATAATAAAAGGCTTGGACACCGCCCTCCACCGTTCGCCGTCCAAACCTAGTCCCTTCAGATCGGCTTTAATGCAATCTTCCCACCTTCGCTTCGGTCTACCCCTCGGACGTTTACAGTTCGGTACAGCAAATACTAACTTTTTAGGAATTTTCTCGTTACTAAGCCCAACAATTTTACAAGCCCATTTGATTCGTCGGGATGAAATCACCTCAATTATATTACTCGGATACAGTAACAATGGTTAACTTTATTTTTTATAAGTTTTTCAATGTTTATAAAGCCATTATTATAGTTAAAACAAATTTTAACCACATATATTTATTTTATTTTATTTTTGTTTTCCTAACCTGTCCTTACAATTATTTTACAACCTGTATAATTTTTTCAGTATTTATAAAGCCATTATTATAGTTAAAACAAATTTTACCCAAATTTATTTATTTCATTTTAAAGATATGATATAATTTTTGATTCGCTAGTATAGTGCGCTAACCATTCTGCTAAACCGGACCTAATCACATTTAAAAACGTTTTAAATTAATTTTAGAATGACCATTTGTAATTTTACCTTTTTCAAACAACTAATTTATTCATATTATGAATTTCATAATGGTGAAAAATGTTAATTTATAGCTTTCTTTTCGGATTTCTTCGATACAAGGATGTTATTGTATTGGCGGAAACACATTTTAATTTAAAAAAAAAAAAATATGATTTTAAGATTATAAGTTCACGCGCTATCTTTGAATAAACAGTATTTTTAAAACCTACGCTTTCGTTAATTGTAAACATAATTATAGTAAAACTCCAATTTATTAACATAAATTCAGAGATACCTGGCCGTGCTATTTCAAAACAGGTAATATTTATTCATTTAAAAATGAAATATAATTGTGGAATTAATAATTATTCAATAAATTTATTTGTATTAAATAAATATATTTTAATAAATAATAAATAAAATGAAGCTAATATGTTATTTTTCAACGAATTATAAATAAATTAACCAATTTTTATTTATTTGTTATTCGAATAAAAACTGTGACTTATATTTTTTACTTCCAAAGCTGAGTTAATGTTTGTTTGGAATTTAAGTAATTGTCCACTATAAAGGGATCTGGGTGAACTGAACAAGTACATCTTAAATTAGGAAGTCGATTGACGAATTTCAAAATCAGGCATACGCTATAATCTATTTTTTAAAAGTATTCTCTAATAGTAATTTTCCTTTATGGTCTTCGTTTAAGAGCGATAGGAAAAATTAAAGGGAAAGATAATTATATTTTCCCTCTTATGTTGATATCTGTTTATTACTACATTAAATCAAGAAAAAAAAAATGTGTCTTCTAAAGAATATGTAACGTCCCTTCGAAGGTTTATGTACATAACTTAAAGACTTGAAAAAATAAAAATAAAATATATTTTTACAAGTTTCCTTGTTCTAGTTCCAGCCCATAAAGAGGTGGTTTTATTAAAAATGCAAACGACGTATAAACTTTATCGCTGCAGTCACCATACCGGTAACACAAGCACATTCATATCTTCCGTTATAAAAATTGAAGTATTCATAAAACGCTGCTTTTATATTCCATTCTTGAATTGGTTTGATTTAAAATTTAACCTCAAATCATAATAAGCGATTAGATAAAATAGAAATGTTAATGCCAATTTAATAAAAAAAATATATTTAAACTTAGCCGGATCTGAGCCGAAGAGAGCAGAAACATTTAGAATGTCTGGAGGGAGACATTACAATACAGTTGTACAGTAAAAAAGGAAACAAAATTTTTTTTTTAATATCTATTCTATCTTATTATCTATAAATGCCTATTATTACCATCATTTATTTATTTTATTCTATTAATTCTTTTATTTGTTTTTTTTATCTTTTTTTTATTTCTACCCTATTTTAAATTTATTTTATTGTATTAATCATTTTATTTAATTTTTTTTTTTGTACCGACCACCTGAACAGTATAAAAGTAGTGTTATTCTGTTGATCGCTGATGACCTGGATGTTTTGCACCTAGATATCCAAACAAACAAACAAACAATGCTATGACATTTTAGTGAAGACTAAATTATTTTCAACTAGTGAAATACAACAGATGTTAAACAAAATTTTTGTTTTGTAAAAGGATTGAAATGTGTTGATAGCCGTGTAGAAGAACAATTTCTCAAACCTAAATATTTTATGTAGAGAGTTAATATAAATAAAACATGAAATCTTGCATTACTTTCCGGATAAACAAATAGTACCTGTTGACGGAGACTTGCTTGGAAATTAATTTTATTTAATTGGTGAATAAAAAAAATTAAATAGTTATTTGTTATAAAGCCATGTCATTACTTCAATAATTTTATTTTTTAATTTAACACAAGATAATAACTATGGCGTAAATAAAATATTATTTGTATACAACAGTATATATAAATATTGTATACAATATATACCTTAGAATCCTGCTTAAACTATGTAAGAGACTCGTTAGAAAAAAACGCTTCCTGTGTTTTCAGGTATATTTTAATGTCACTTAATTTTTAATGAGATATTTAAATTCAAGAAATATTTGAGTTATCTGTAAAATATTATTTAAGAATTTCCTTAACCTTTCTGAACTTTGGCAAAGTGTCTATTTTTTCTTTTTTTGTTTTATCATTATTATTCACTTGTGTGTTATCCTTGAAAATAAAATAAACAATGGCTCATTTTTATTTAAAATATATATATATTTTTTTTTATTTGACAGGGATAAATTACGACAGCTGGTTAGTTTAGTGTGATGAAGCACGTTTGGATCTTTTTTATTCAAGTTTTTTCTTCCACTTCCACTTGGTTGATTACTAGATAAAAGTAAGGGATTTATTTAGTTTATCGATTCATTGGGCGCAAAAACTTTAAAAGTTGTTTACAAACTCCTCCTTCCGATATCCATTTTACTGGCAAGAATCGTTCTTCAGAGTATATCATTTGCAGAATGAAGTCGTATGCAAGAGTTTTTAAAATTCTAATGATTGTGATGCTATGGGATTTGTTAGAAAAATCGGGTAATGGGTAACACTGAATTGGTTTTTAGTACCGTAAATACCAGACATATGAGAATTTAGTAATGTTAGTAGCATGTTTGTATTTCCCAGAGTTAGCTTAAAAATGTTAATAACTTTTTGCCGATAATATATGTTACTGGTGAACTTTCGATGCTAATATACTTTGAAAGTGAATCTTCTGAAGCAAATAGTTATTTGTTTTAGTCTCGTCAATAGTTTGTAAGGTATATTCTTAGGTACTAAGCAATCTTTAGATAAATTAGAGAAAGAACTTAAGGATGGTCAAGAATATAGCTATTGGTCATTGAGGAGTAAAAACCTAAAGAAATATTAGAGTTTTTATATGATTTCGAAAATATTAATAGAATATAATAGAATAATAGAATGTGTGAATGTGTTCATAAGTCACTATAATTATTGTCCACCTGACGGATTATTATATTTTCTAAAAAAATAAATAGATAAAATAAAATAAAAAAAGAATAAGTTTGCTTTACGGTGATTATTGAAACGAAGAGGAATGTATCAGTTTCTGTGCTGAAGTAAAGACGAGAGTTATGCTTATTACCGTTGTCAATCTATGAATATTTTTTTTTAAGGGGTGCCCAGAAGAAGGTTTCGTGGAAAAATTTTCGCTATCAAAATTTTTGAGGAGGCCATATTTTGGCGGGGAATTTTCGAAATGTAAAGGTTCAAAGCGACAAGAGAAAGTAAAAAAGACAAGGAAAAGCAGACAGTATTAAGAATGTGTAATTGTATATAATTTGATTTTTGTATATTTTTCGATTTTCAAAATTCTACTATCGCTTGCACTTTTTAAGAAGAAAAGAGCAATAAAATACCTAGGAAGGGGTGGGAGAAGTTTCATGCTCCATCGACTTAAGAAAGTTCGGGTACCTCTGATTTTATTTACTTACTAAATGTTGAAAAGTGTTAATTTTTTCGTGTAATGTTACGGCACAGTGCCCATTGAAGTCATAAATATTATTATATTATTAACTGAAATAATTTATTTCTCTTTTTTAGAACAGGCAAAATAAAGAAATATAAACATAAATCGTTATATTGTTTATGTACCGTATGTAGTTTATTTTTTCTTAATTTATCACCAAAAAAATTTCATTTAATTTACTGTCAGAATGAATATGAGTTAAGTCGTACTGCTTTCGAATGATTAATATTTTTAAGACTTGGCATTATAATTTTTAAAAAAATATACAAGTAAAGGGAGGATTTATTAGTCTCCAAATCCCATTATAATATACTGGTTCCATTTATCTTGGTTTCTTAATCCTCCCTGTATTATTTCATGCCTAAGAAGTATCATTGATTAATATTACCCTGTCACATTTCCTTGATATAATTCCTAATTATTAATTTTAGAGATTAATTGAAGTAAGCTTGGATTATTTACTGACGATTAAGGTGGTGGTATTATATTTTTTTATTTAAAAGTTTACTCGGTTTGTTAAGTTATTTGGGATTCCAGATATGGATATAAAAGATAACATAGGACTTACCAGAGCCTTGAAGTATGCCATTGCTACGGTCTGCTAGAGCTGACTATGCCGGCCTAAGAGGTGATGTGTCTTATATAGTGGCCACCGCCCGCCCCGCCAGGTCTATCCGAGGTCTCCCATTGGCTGATGATATCACTCTCGCTGATAAGAAGCATCATCTTCTGGACCATTTGCCGTTCCGGGCAAAAGGAGCAGGACCGGTAGCGGTGGACGTGGGTCCAAGGACGGCTCATGGTTGACCACGCCCTGAGCAATGACCCCAGGTAGCCTTCCACCAGAACTAGGGGTCTCTGTTTTAGTCAGATAGTGGAGTCGCTTGTTCGAATATAATGGCCATCTGAGAAGGAGGAAGCCTTTAGGCTTTATTATATCACGATAGGAAGGATGTAGCACAGAAACAGAGCAGTAATAATGAATTTTTTTAATTTTTTTTTTTAATGATATTTTCAACTGTATCACAAATAAAAATACATTCAGAAAATGTGAACAAAAGAATATAATAACATGAAATCGTTGAGAAACTACCCACTGGTAGCACTCTAAAAATGTATTTACAAAAGGAGATCTCGAGGCCATCTTCTTTTCAGACGCCTCGGAGGGTTGTCAGTGATTGAACAGGAAGGAAGGTTAGAAACGAGAGGGTTTGGATGGTTCTGAAGTTTGTGGAAGGATATGTATCTGGATTGGCCCAGGTCAGAAACATAAGGAACATTAAGGTCGTTATGGATGATTTTGTTTGTGACAAAGGTGAGGAATTCGATTTCCTAGTGGAACCCCAGAGCTCAACTCCGCAAGTCCTAATAGGTTTTATTGTAGTCATGTATATGAGTCTTTTCAAATGGACTGGGAGCTTAGAGCGTTTGTCTAGTAAGTGCTGGAGTAGTCGGAAACGTCGAGCGGTTTCTTGTCGTTTCAGTCTGGTATGAGGATTTCAAGTTAGACGTTTGTCTAAGTGGAGTCCAATGTATCGGTTTTATTCAACAGGGATAAGTGGGGTATTATTAAAGTAAATAAATATACTAGCTGTCGATTGCCGTAAACATTAATTAATATTAAAATCGCAGAGAAAGCACTTTTATTCAAATTTCAGTCGATTATACAAATAAAACATAAACATGAAACTAGAAATGAAAAAATGACTAAAAATATAATGGTATAGAGATGGTTGATCATAGGTTCTAATTTCAGAAGAAGTTAGTCGAAGGTGCGGTCAATATATAAATACTATTTCACATGATAGTATTTTTATTGAATTGTCCAACGTTTCGACCTACGTTGTAGTCTTCTTCAGGGTATTCCATCTGGCACTGCAGGAAGCAGTTTGGGAACTGCTTCCACTTCTGCTCCCAGTCCCCGATGGAATACCCTGAAGAAGATTTACATCATAGGTCGAAATGTTGGACAATTCAATATCAATACTATTGTGTAATATAGTATTTTATATATTGACCACATCCCCGACTAAGTTCTTCTGAGACTAAAATCATAGTTTTCGAAATAGTTCTATTTAAATAGTTTAAAGTAAACCTTGATCGTAATTACCTAGGATGAGTTCATCAGCCCAAAGAATCTTTCTTTCAAGTCAAATTTTATTGTATTTTATTTTATTTTATTTTCATACTTTACTTTTTTTATTCTTTATTTGGCAGAATGAATAACTCCAATTTCAATATTTTTGATTATTAATTTTAGTGATATTTCTAGTAGGAAAATTTATGCCTTTATTCACAGTCCTACATTTCAACACTTCAATTACTTACTCTGGAATCAAACTTGCTCACTGCCTCTACAGATATTATAAATTTTACAATTAGAAATATCACTAAAATGATTTTATTAAAAAATGGTGAAGTTGGAGTTAGTCATTATTTCAACTGAAAGGCTCATATACATTTCATATGTTATTCAGTTATTCAGGTGTACCAGATAAAGTTTAAACAACCGCCAAAATAGTGATTTTGTAATTTTAATGGTCTTAATGATTTGTTATCTGTAAGCTTTAAGTTTTAGCTGCGTTTAAAATACTCTTAAAAAATTGTATAATAGCCTAACATTGCCAAAAAATAATTTCTATTCAAAGTAGAGCGGTAAGTGAAAGTTGTGTGTTGCGCGCACCATTTCTTTTTTTGGAAATCGGTAGTAAAAAACAACAACAACAGAGTCTAAAAAGTCGTCATATGATTTATTTATTAGTTAATTTTGCGATTTTGTTCTAAAATATGTCTTCTTTTTTTTTTTCATTTTTGCACTAAAATAGATTTTAATTGCAATTTTGAAATAAAAGGAATCTGTTTTACCATTTCTCACAAAAAAGATCTGTTCTTCGTTCATTATAAACTAAATTTCTAGTTATACCAATATAATAGAAAATTGAGTAAGAAGCTTATAATATCAGGCATTAAAATGGTTTATCTAAATAACCATCTCGTTGACACTATACATTCCAGTTTAATATGTCACACACCCAAATAATATGTTGTTATAAAAAAATTAAATAAATAAATGATGTATTTTCTAATAACTGATTTTAGTATGTAGTAGCTCATTAATGCATTGCCTATTTATTTTCAACCTGTTGATAATTGAAAATTTAATTTATTGTAGATACAATATTTTTCTCAATAGTTTTGAGTCACATAGTTGAAATCGCTACCATTGATGAGTTTGTAGTTTTGAAAATGCATTTAAATTAGTGCTTCCTAGAAACAATTTTTTTTTCATAAATCGTTGTATGGAATATACATCTGTGGCAATTATTTTGATTAGAATCGTCAGCTTTGAATCGTCATATTGAGCAATGCGCAAAGACCTAATATATACATATATAAAGTGTCAAATCAATGTCCACATATACTCCCAAAACTACTAACTTTAATTGCGTCGTGGCACGGATCAAATTTAACAATGATTGAGGCCTAACAATAACGAAAATTTCCAACTAATTATAAAGTTTGGAATTCCTGTGATAATTAGTTTTCCATTAACAAAGTTTGAGACCGAATGTTTCCGAGGGGTGATGGGGTGTTTAGAACACCCAAAAAGTGTTACGGATTGATGTGGATTTATATGAAGACGAACTATATACTAAATAGAGCAAGTACTTGTGAACTGCAAGCACTTTTATTTTAGTTTTAGATACACCGTAATCTTTGTCCTTGGTACAGACCTCTTTTCATCAAATTATTAACATATAAAATTTTATATATCGAATGGTTTTATCATATCGTAACATACTACTTTTTATCTATGAAAATTCTTGGAATTGGGATATTTTCTCATAAAATTAATTAACTTAATGCGGTAATAAAAAAACCCATTTCTTCACATCTCGAATCTTAAGATAATTTGATCTCAAAATCGAAAAAAATAAATGGTGACCTACAAACATACTCCACCGTTTGGCTTATACAACGTCGTTATTTTTACATGTTTGGGATCGACGTCAAACGGCCCAATATTTTTGTAGGCCACCATTTTTCTTGCTTTTGTGATCAAAATATCTCACTCAATAAGTAGAAAGCAAATGGGTGTTCAAGAGTTTTTAATGCCTCATTAAATAGACAAATTATTCCATTCTCCAATTTCCAAAAATTTTCGTAAATAAAAAAGTAATAGAATACGATGTGTAGGAGCAATTCATGACGTTTTATAGGCTTGTTAATAATTTGATAAACAGGGGCCTACACCTATTTAAACCTGAAGTTATTTTTTTTTACTAAATATTATGTACATCTGTATCTTGTCGCTTTAATTTCTGTTCTTAAGAGTATCAATGGCTATCTGAATTCATCAATAGTCAAAATAAGTCAGAAATCAAATTTAATTTAGTCCCTACAATTAAATTTTGAAATGAACAATTCCATACTGGTTTTTATTTTTGTATATTTCCAATACTATTTTATTGTCAAATAAGAGAAATAATGTATTTCAATTTTTTTAAATATTTATTATTTTTCAGGTAAGCTGATGTTTTACTATTTGATGAATCGTTCTTATGTGGTAAGTTTTTTTTTTTAGATTTTATTTTATTTAGGGATAATATGTATTAGTTATTAACAGCCTATCTAATGTTATTTATGCTTCTATATTTATTACGTCTCGATAAACTTCTTTATTTTTTCCTTTATTATTATTTATACTTTCTGTAAATATAAATATGGGGTTTGAATGCATGCTTTTTTCACTGTAATTATTACTAGTACGTGGTACGACAACTTCCCAAAAAAGCAATTATATTCCTTACATATCTATTCAACTGTATCCTCCGTACAACCCACTTTCCCCTGGTGTGGAAACACTCCATAATTATCCTCTTTCCTAAACCAAGTAAACCTGTTAATTATACATCATCCTATAGACCGATAGCTTACTTCCGATCCTTTCCAAAATCTTTGAGAAAATCCTTCTCAAACGCATCCTACCCATACTCGAATCCCACAATATCCCTTCCCATCAGTTTGGATTCCGCTCAAGACACTCCACTGTCCAACAAGGCCTTCGCGTTGTGGACCACATATCCTCTGCACTTGAAAACAAGCAATATTGCACTGGTGCCTTTCTGGACGTAGCTCAAGCTTTCGACCGGGTGTGGCACGATGGCTTGCTTTTCAAGCTCAAAACCCATTTACCTCAACCCTTGTACCTAGTCCTCAAATCTTACCTTTCAAATCGCTCCTTTCAAGTCCGCTGCGGCACTGAACTCTCCAAACATTATCCAATTGAGGCTGGTGTTCCACAAGGCAGTGTCTTGGGCCCAGTTCTCTATATCCTTTTCACCGCTGACATCCCTTCAAGTCCTGATACCTTCCTAGCAACATTTGCTGATGATACTGCCATCCTATCCTCCCACTCGGATCCTCTAATAGCGTCCCAGAACCTGCAAAGACACCTTTCCTTCATTGAGCAGTGGTGCAACAACTGGCGCATCAAAATTAATGAATCAAAATGCAAGTATGTAACTTTCACTCTTCGACGCAGATCCTGTCCGCCAATCCTTTTTAATTCAATTCCTCTTCCTTACTCAGACACAGTCCGATACCTTGGCTTCCTTCTGGACAAAAGACTGACTTGGAACCCACATACGAGACTTAAAAGACAAGAGCTTAACCGACGATTTGGTCAGCTATATAGACTACTAAACAGAAGATCTCATCTCTCAACAGAAAACAAATTATTAATCTACAAGACCATACTGAAACCTATCAGGACCTACGGACTTGAACTGTGGGGGACAACTAAATCATCGAATATCAAACGCATCCAATCCTTCCAGTCCAAAGTCCTTCGAACAATAGTCAATGCTCCATATTATGTCACGAACAAGACCCTACACCATGACCTTAACATCCCATATGTCCATGACATCATCCCATCCAGATTCTCCAACTTTCACCAGAACCTCATTCATCATCCCAATCCTCTAGCGCAATCCCTATCCAGCTCCGAGCATCCATACCATCCCCCTCGAAGGTTGAAACGGCAGTGGCCTCGAGATCTTTTGTAAATATGCCTTTGGAGTCCTGGCAATGGCCAGCTTCTCCACTCATGTCCTGAGCGTCTGTGGCTGTATTGCCCTCTTTCAGTCTCCACTGGCTTCTAATACTAGTGATGCGACTGGAAAAGTGGCACTGGGATCTTCCGGAGTCTTGCTTTGCCTTCCGCGTGTGGAGGTAAAAGCCTGGCTCGGAGATTCTTGGGCAAATGTATATATTGTATATAGTTATGATTGTGTTTAGAAGTTTTTATTTTATTTTTTATTTTTTTTATTTATTTTTTTTTTTATTTATTTACCTTCTTCATCAGTATTATTTATTTACTTCTTATATTTATATTTATTTCTTTATTATTTGTATATATTGTATGAATGAGAACTTTTAGCCCTAATGCTTATAGCCCTCTAGCAGTGGCTGATTGTATTATTATTCAATAAATAGATTTGAAAAAAAAAAAAAAAAAAGTACGTGGTACAGACCCCTTTTTGTCAAACTCTTAACACCTGCCTAAAACTTTGTGAATAGCATCATCTCATCCTAACCTATATATATATTTTATTTACGAATATTCTTAGCTTGTGGGCGTTTTCAAACTGGAGATGGGCACACTTTGTCTACTTAATCAGGTACTAAAAACTCATGAATGTCGATTTTCTTTCCACTTGAATCTTAAGATAATATGATCACAGAATCGAACAAAAGGTGGCATAAAAAATATTGGTTCTTTTTGCGTGATCTTCTTTCCCAAAATGTGGAAATAACGAGGTTATAAAAGCCAAACAGCCCAATATTTTTTAAGGCCACCTATTTTTTTCGGTTTTGTGATCATATTATAGTACCTAATTAAATATATGTTTGCCGATCACCCGATTGAAAACGCCCCGATTCCGAAAATTTTCGTAAATAAAATATTTTTAGTTTACGATGAGATGAAGCTATTCGCGAAATTTTAGGCGGATGTTAATAATTTGATATATAGGAATCTTAACCCTGACTATACCTTTATTGCGATAGATTGTTTAACTACATAATAAAATATTTAACAGTTAAAAAAAATTCTCCCTTCTTCAGGTTGGCATTAGATAAGTTACGTAAAAATAAAAATTCGAATCTCTATATTTTTTAAGGATTAAAATTAACTGATTATCTTTACGTATACTTAGTAGATATGTTATAACATTTTTGACATTAAAACATGTTTCATGGATATTTTTGATAATATTAATATTTTCCAAGACCTAATGATATACAACAAAAAAAAAAACAAAAAAAATAAAAACGTATTTTATATTTCGAGTCCATTAAAACCTGTAAAAAGGAAAATATTTGTCTCCACCCCTTTGGATTGCTCTGTGGCTTCAGTATAATTGAAAAGAAAAAAAATCCTTTGTCATAGCTCGGCTCTGTAACTAAAGCTTCTTTATCTACCATGTTTTTATTTTTTTGTTTTCTTTTTTTATACTTTTCATCCTCTACTCAGCTACAATAATTAGGATAGCATTTCTATGGACACGTGACTGGGATAAGTATTTTAGTTTTGAAAATATTGTAATTTTTTTCAGAATGGTGAGGTATTTTTACGTATTTAAGTATACAGGATGTCCCGTAAGTAGAGGGAAATATTTAAAAGGCAGATAGTAGACACCAAGATCTTTAAAAAAGTACATATGAACAATTGCCTAATTTCCAGCAGAAAAGTAGAAAATTTAAGATTTTTTTTTTTTTAACGATTCACGTTTTTTGTTGAATAGGAAGCGATAACTTAAAAATTATTTGGTGTAAGCAATTAAACATTGGTCCATAGTAAACTTGACAAAGTTTATTTTAACGAAAGTGGAGTATACCATCTTTAGAGGACTATTGAGCGAACAAATGCAGCTAAGCTCCGTTTAAAAAAAAATCATAAATTATTTGTGATTTTTTTTTTTATCACCCGTCAACTGTACTACATTTAATCTACTTTTAGAAAAACTTCCATGTTATATAAGCTTTAAGTCCAAATTAATTATGTTGAGGTTAATTTGCAAAAAAAAAAATTGATATTCACCTCAAGTTGTGTAAAGAAATGATGTGATTTTCTACCCAGTCACCTAAAAGTATCCATGTTTTCTGCAAAAATGAATACAATTAACTGTTGTAAAGCATTAATTTCTTGATTTTCTGCGATATGGAGTGTATTATGATAAATATAATTGCGTAAAAACACATTTTATTTATAAAAATAAAAAAAGATGGTTTTTCAAATATGTTTCAAAAGTAGTAAATTTAAGATTCTTTTTTTAATTGAGTCACGTTTTTTGTTGAATAGGAAGCGATAACTTAAAAAATATTTTATTTAAGTAATTATACATTGCTCCATAGTAAACTAGACAAAATTTACTTTAAGCGAAAGTTTTAAAATTAAACTTACACAGCTAAACTCCGTTTAAAGAAAAGTCACAAATTATTTGTGATTTTTTTTTTTTTTATCACCCTCCAAGTGTACCTCACTTTTAGAAAAACCTCCATTTAATAAGCTGTAAGTTTGAATTAATTAAGTCGAGGTTTCTCAGGCAAATTTTTCAGATGGAAACACAATTTCCTAACCATTTTGCGAGAAAAATATTTGAAAAATCATTATTTTTAAATTTTTTATTTTTGTAGATAAAATGTTTTTTTTAGGCAATTATATTTATTACAATAAACTCCATATCACATAAAAACAAGAAATAAAAGCTTTACAACAGTTAATTGTAGTCATTTTTTCAAAAAACATGAGTACTTTTAGGTGACTAAGCAGAAAATCACATCATTTTTTTACACAACTTGAAGTGAATATCAAAGTTTTTCCAAATTAACCTTAACTTAATTAATTTGAACTTAAAGCTTATATAACGTGGAAGTTTTTCTAAAAGTAGGGTAAATTTAGTACAGTTGACAGTTGATAAAAAAAAATCACAAATAATTGATGACTTTTTTTAAACGGAACTTAGCTCAATATTCCTATATAAAGTTTGTCCGCTCAATGTTCCTCTTTAGATAGTTTTAACAATGGCATACTCTACTTTTATTAAAGTAAATATTGTCTAGTTTACTATGGAGTGATGTTTTATTACTTAAATAAAATATTTCTTAAGTTATCGTTTTCTATTCAACAAAAATAGCGACTCGCTTAAAAAAATCTTAAATTTTCATGGGTCTGCTGCAAAATTGGGTAATTGTTTATATGAACTTTTTTGTAGATCTTGTTTACTATTATCTACCTTTTGCATATTTCCCTCTACTTACGGGACACTCTGTATACTTAAATATGAAAAAATACCTTACGGTTCTCAAAATACTTGCATTAAAGTAAATATTGTCTAGTTTATTATGGAGTGATGTTTTATTACTTAAATAGAATATTTCTTAAGTTATCGTTTTCTATTCAACCAAAAACGCGACTCGCTTAAAAAAAAAAAAACACCTTAAAATTGCAACTTTTCTGCTCGAAATCGGGCAATTGTTTTTACAAATTTTTTTGTAGATCTTGATGTCTATTATCAACTTTTTAATTATTTCCCTCCACTTACGGGACGCACTGTATATAGTTGTTTTTTCTTATTATACCCTTAACTTTATCCGAAGAATATTTAAAAATAAGAAAATAAATCTATTATTTCTCCTAGATATTTTAATGTTGTCCGTTTGATGGTAATTTGAATCAAAGTAACACTTTTTAAACGATTAACTTCTAATGAAAATGCCTTTGAGGATTGGAGGAGATCCCTCCAGACGGATAAGTCTAACGAGGTAAGTACCCCCTGGAGGAATAAATCAGATTAGGTCCGTTGTAATCCAATAGTTCAGTGAGGTGGACTTAGCTTAAGTCCTGCAAGCAGCTAGTAGCTAGAGGACCGTGTTCTTCTTGTTCAGAAAACAAGGAATTTCAAAAACAGTTACAAATATTTGTATTATATTATCATATTCATTAATTAAAACTAGAATGAGATGTGAGTATTTTCAATCACATGTGTATGAAGGAACTGAAGAAGTTCAGAAATATACGTGAGAGAATAATTTTGTATTAAGAAGATGCTTTCATGGGAAGGAGGAGTATCGCATTATTGAAACAGGATTTTAGAGAGAACAAGTCTCCTGATATCAGACTGCTTAGAAAGGCTAACCCTTATCTATCAATGGATCAAAATTAAAAAATGTGTTTTATCCATGAATGAAATAGCCTATGTACAGTTAATTGTATACAACTCTCAGTCTATAAAAGTGTATAGGGTAAGCTAATGAGGTACAGTAATAGAGCAGTTCATTGTAAAGGGATCAAAATTAGAGAGGTCAGCTGTAATGAAGCTCTGTTTGAATTCACAAGGGGAGGCTACAATCAGTGGATCATCGATTTTAAACATTTTTTTTCGGTGATACTAAATCGAAACATATTTGACATATGTCTCGGCGTACGTTCCATTGGTACCTACGAGCCGAGAAAAATTTTATTTCGAAAAAAATAATTTCAAACAAAATGTAATTTATTTTTGCCTTTGCTTTGCCCTGATCTTTTAGGTTATTATATATCAATCTATTTATTTTTTTAGTGCAGAAAAAGAAAAAAATATTGACTATTGTATTGAATGAGTTATAATGTATCATAAATTACAAAAAGCAAAAGACGCTTCCAGGAAAGTAAATAAATTATTTTTTTGTTATCAAAAAGCAAGTTTGATTCATTTTTCGTGTCCTTTAAAACTCTTAAATACGAATTCTTCTATAAATAAAAAAATGCAATCTTTAGTACTTGATTTGCTTGAATGATTGTTTTTCGGCTGTCAATTACACCATTCATAAATCCGCAGGATTTTCTTGAAATCCAACATTAATATAACCGTGTGAAAGTTGAATTACTGTTCTTTCAACCCACATCCATAACTTTTAGATATCACTCCGTTTCAAACTATAAAATAAGAAAAAAAACTTCTTAATCATTTTTATTTGATATCATTGGTTCTAATATGTTTTTGGAGTTCGGTTTTGTTTCATTTCGTGTAGCATATATAGCCCTAAATCTTTAATAATTTGTGTGTGGATCGGAGGAGCCGTTATAAAGCTATCACAATTTTTGTGGTTGTTGGCAATATTTAGATCCTAGGAAAAAAATTCGTACTGAAAATTTTAATTTTTCTATTTTTATAAAAGTTCCTATCGCGTATCTAAAGGGTTTTTGAGGTTTGAAAAACCATATTAACTTTGTTTCTTCCTAAAAAAAAAAAATACTCTAGATACCAGACCTTTTTGAATGGTTATTATATTTGGCAGATAGCTACAATATGGGCACACTTTGGACCAACCGAAGTAGCATTGTTGGAGTATTTACTTATTTATGTAATGGGGCCGGGCGGCCGAGCGAGCTCAAGCGTGTGAAAAACAAGCTTTGCCCACCAACCTGATTAACTAAACTATAGATGATAAAGTAATTAATGAAGAGATGAATAGTTGGGGTGCTCAGTCAAAAAAGGAAGGCAAAAATAAATTATAATATTTATTTTTTACAAAATAAAAATAAAAAAAATAAAAAGTACAAAGTAAAAAAAAAAAAATAAAAAGTAAAAAAAAAAAAAAAAAAAAAAAAAAAAAAAAAAAAAAAAAAGTAAAAAATAAAAAATAAATATTATAATTTATTTTTGCCTTCCTTTTTTGACTGAGCACCCCAACTATTCATCTCTTCATTATCCACGACAGTCAACCAATTACCAATTATAAAGTAATTAAGATTTCCCGGCCCAGTTCCGATTGATTTTTAACTTGCATTAATTAATCTTTAATTTATCCTTTCTCCTGACTCGGAAGTATAAAAGTGTGAGAATTGTAGGAGAAACCTTATATACTTAAAACGTGGAATGTATGAAAGAAATGACTCCATATATTAATGATTAATATAAATTATATAATCTAAATATACATGGATAAAATAGAAAATCAAATTTATTATGGGACTATGTCCCTTAAAAATAACAGAACAAATAAAAAATAATCATCTATTATGGCCAAAATGCCGATTAAACTAGCCGAAATTAAAATAAATACTTACTTTTAAACATAGTTATAATATATATATATATATATATATATATATATATATATATATATATATATGCATATTTGCAAATAAGGATATTTGAAATAAAATCTTCGCTACTTAAATAGAATGATAAAAAGAAGTAATTAGATTAATAATACAAACATCCATTGTTAATTAACCAAGAATAAGATAACTTAATAAATTACTATTTCTGTTATTTAAAAATATATAAGTGACTAAACATTGTTAATTGTTATAACAATCACTTGATCAAGTAATAAATACTTCAATAAACATATTAGTCTGTCACCAAGCGTACTATAAACCGTATTATGAAATATGTACTCATATAGCTTACAAAAATTAAACAAAAAAATATTTAATATAATTGTTTGACAAGGTATGAGCGAGATATAAAAAAATAGATAGAACCACTTTACAGTAGACTCAAAAATAAGCCTACAGGGAAAAATATTTTTTTTAACGTAACATTTCAACCAGGATATATTTAATAACCTCGTCAGAGAGTAAATTACTTTTTTCAAGATTGAACGAGTAAAAAAATTATTGGAACCGAAATAACTTTTCACTATGTAAAAAAAAAAATATTCTACATCCCTAAATATTAATAATGAATTTCACCTTTACAATGTTTATTCGCCGAATGAATTTAAATTTCAATAGAGTAGTGTTTATTTCCATAAAACACCGTACTTTTAAAATTAGAGCTCAAAGGCAAAACTAATATCAAAATCATGACATTAGCTCCAATTTGTACAAAGCAGGACTGATAACGCCTGATAGAGCTATTAAAGTGTCTCCCATTGTCAAATTTAAAAGCAAAAAATAATTGATACCCCTTCAGCGTTTTAGAGTTCTTATAATTATAGTATAGTCTTATAGACTTTTGAGGAATTATCAGAACTCCAATTAATTTTTTTTTAATTGAAATTACAACTGTATTAAATGATAAATACAACAAGAAAATATGAAATAAGTAACATGCCATGTGCAACATGAAGAGAAACTATCCATTGATAGCACTCTAATTATATTTCTATATTAGAAGGTCCCGAGGCCATCTTCTTTTCAGACGCCTCGGAGGGTTATCAGGGATCGAGGAGGAAGCAAGTTTTGAAACGAGAGGATTCGGATGGTTCTGCAGTTTGTTATGGAAGAATAGATATCTGGATTGGGCCAAATAGGAAACATAGGTAACATTAACATTTTTAGAGTGCTACCCACTGGTAACACTCTAAAAATGTATTTACAAAAGGAGATCTTGAGGACATCTTCTTTTCAGATGCCTCGGAGGGTTATCAGGAATATAAGAGGATGTACGGTTGGAAACAAGAGGGTTCAGAAGTTCATTGTGAAAGGATAAGTATCTAGTGATCGGAAACATATGGTACATTAAGGTCATTATGGATGATTTTATTTGTGACAAAGTAGGGAGCATTGAGGATTTTACAAAGGATTAACTCCAAATTCTAATAAAAAAATTGACGATGGAGAAGATTTTATATGGTACCAGCAATAGTCAAACTTTTTTTGGAAGAAGTTACGGTAGTAACTCCTGTTTGAATTCGTGAACAACGTTTTAAATCAACTTTGAAATGTAAGTAGATTCGATGAGAAAGATTATAACATATTATTTATGTTTTTATATTCAAATGAATATTTTTAGTAAAAATTACTTCAAAATAAATAATAATAATAATATGAGAAGGAGTTAGTTGAGGGTGAGGTCAAATAATCAAAAAAATTAAAATATATAAATAATTTTAATTTTTGCCGACGTTTCGACCCGCTTTGCAGGTCGTCTTCAGGGCTACAAAAGATACAAACATGTTGAAAAAATAAAAATAAAATAAAAAATAAATATAAGTATATATAAATCACGAAGAAGTTGTCAGATACAGAAATAAAAGATAAATAAAATAAAATAAATACATGATAAGAAAATAGATAAAAGAAAATAAATACATGAATGTTAACGAATAAATGAATGTTAACGAATAAATAGATTGAAAATTGAATAACTATTGTTACAGTAAAGTTAAAATATGGATAAGATAACATAATAATAAGATATCAGTGGATAACAGGCAAGTGGAGGTTACGTTTAATTGTAAATAAACAGATAACGGGACCAAAGGTTAAGAAGTGAAGAAATTGAAAGATTAATAGGGTAACATTAGTGTAATATTGTTGGGATAGATTATTAAGTATAAATAACTCTATAAGAAAACAATAATTTTAAAAGAATACTTTAAAATGTAAGAATAAATGTAAAAACAAGGTTATGATGATAAAGAAACAAAAAACAGGTTGTACTATATATAGATGACAATTGACATTTAGTTTTTTGAAAGTGGTAATGGAATGGTAGGCTGCATGAAGATAATAGTAAGGTGTATAGTTGAAGGATAGGTGTGTTAAGAAAAGAATCACAATAAAAGTCAAAACATACCGTTGGATGTGGCACTGCGGGAGGCAGTTGAAACACTGGCAAAAAAAGGCTTGAAACACTGAAGACGACCTGCAAAGTGGGTCGAAACGTCGGCAAAAATTAAAATTATTTATATATTTTAATTTTTTTTAATTATTTGACCTCACCTTCAACTAATTCCTTCTCATATCATATCAACGGTCAACCATCTCTACATCAATAATAATAATAATAATAATAATAATAATAAGGCTTAGCGAACCCGAAGGTTCGATGCCGACACCACCAATCGCTTGTTACACACCTCCCTCCACCGTTCGCCGTCCAAACCCAGTCCCTTCAGATCGGCTTAAATGCAATCTTCCCACCTTCGCTTCGGTCTACCCCTCGGACGCTTACCATTCGGCACAGCAAATACCAACCTTTTAGGAACTCTCTCGTTACTAAGCCCAACAACTTTACAAGCCCATTTGATTCGCCGCGATAAAATTACCTCAATTATATTACCCGGATACATCTCACGCAATTCGGCGTTGTGTAACCGTCTGAACTCTCCGGTTAACTCATCCTTTTTCGGTCCGAATATTCTACGCAATACTTTATTTTCAAAAACCTTAAGACGCTGCTCATCCCTTAATGTAAGTGGCCAAGCCTAAACTTAAAAATAAAAAAAAATTAAAATCCAAATGCTCAAACTCGCTGTAAATAAACCTTTTACGTTTCATGCAAATGTTTTCATGATGAAATAAACATAATTTAAACTTGTATATTTGTTTTCTTCATATTTCCATCTACACCTGTTATAAGATTGTCAATAAGCAGATGTGCTGTAAATAATGAGAAAATTGTCATTTCAGGCAAAAGGAAAAATAATACCCAGCAGCACATCTTCCCTGGTCTTGGTATACTTCCTTAATTCATGAATAGAGATCTCTCATCCATCTCCCTTTCAGCCACCTCGAGCTTGGCATGTAAGTTGTGGCCATGTCATTAATTAAAGTTCGTTGGGATGTCTGTGTAGTTTAAGATGAAATCGGGAGTAGAGATCACGTATGAATTAGTCGATAGATGGTTGTCGTAAGTCGTTATGTAAAGTTTTGTTGTCTACGTACTAGGGAGCTCCTGTTATAAATCGTAAAATTTTGGATTGAAATGTCAGTAGTTTTTGTGGGTGCGTCTTTTTTTCAGAATCGTAAATTTGTGAGGCTTGTGTCCATATAGGTTTGAGTAGGTAAGTGTATGTATTTAGTTTTTGTCTGATTTTCAATTTTGATTTAGAAAAAAGTGGGTGTAGTAATTTTCAGTCGCTTGTTCAAAGTCTTTCGTTTCATTTTGACATGTAGACCTCAGGTCATCCTTCTGTCAAATATTAATCGAAGATAACGTACAATGTCTTTCTGAGGAATTTTGCTGTCGCCGATATTAATATCTTATTGGAATATGAATATCCTTCTATGTATTTTGAAAAAAAGATATTTTAGTTACAAAACGCATCGGGTAATAATAATATAAAAAAGAAAATAGGTAAATGACATATGTTCGCCCAATTCGCTGTATCTGCGCCCGTTAATTATTGACTTTGTCTCTCTAACCTGACAAAAAAATATCACTAACAAATAAACTTAATTTTAGTAATTGGTAGTCCTAAATTGGATAAAATTAATTGTTCGCTATAAACCAAATCCAGGTATCCAGCCTCTAAAACAGACCCATAAGCGAATTTATGGGTCAGTCAGTAATTAAATCATTATATCTACGGAGTTTTACTATCGTTCTTTAATTACACTGGTGAGAACCTGTGGAAGACTTCAGCCGTTCGTTTTAGATTAAAGCTATAACATAATATGTTACAATAACAATAATTAGGGAATTAATTTTCTAGGAACACCTAGCATAGAAATTAAGTCGGCTATAAAGACATGAAATGCTTTATGAAAACGATGTATTTAATTTCGCAATAAAATATTTATTTATTTTTATTTTTTATGGATTCTTTTTTCTTGGCAGATTAAAAATGATAATTAATGAAATTATAAACTAAATACGGCAATCCGTTAAGTAATATCAACAACAATCAGTAGGTTTTTTTTTATTTTAAACATAAATTTTAGGACTAGAAACTTTTAATTTGTCACTCACAAACAATCATCAATTCCTATAATAGGGATCTGGGTGAAAACACAGTTTATAACCAATTTACACGAAAATATTTGAAAAATCAGTATCTTTCGATTTAAAAAATAAAATAAAATGTGTGTTTAGGCAACCGAGTTTATTATAATATATCCCAGATCATGGAAAACATAAAATAAAAGCCGCAACAATTAATTGTAGTCATTTTAGCTGAAAAAAGTGATATTTTTGCTTGACATGATAAAAAATATTACCATTTTTTACCCAATTTGAACTTAATCTCAAGTTTTTTTTTTCAAATAAACCTCAGCTTAATTAATACGGAATTGAAGATCATTAATCGAAGAAGTTTTTGTAGAAGTGGGGTAACAGTGATATAGTGAATGCTGATAAAATAAAATTACGATTTATTTATGATTTTTTAAAATCAGAACTTGGCTTAGTTTTAGCCTCTCAAAAGTCCTATATAAATGATTTCAAGATTGATAAACTCTATATCCTTTAAATTAAATTTCATCTTGTTTACAATGAAGCAATTATTAATTACTTAAGTTAAATATTTCTTTATTTATTGCTTTCGATTCAATAAAAAACATGACTCACTTAAAACTTGTATATGCTCTTTTTCTACTGAAAATTGGTCCATATATATGAATTTTCAGCTCATGTAATTAATGCCCCTTGATAAACTTATTGTAAAATATTCCCTAAATTAATAATTCATGTTAGTGATAATTCAATGGCTTCAATCTATTTTTTTTTTAACAACACAATAAGTCATACTAATGGTTACATGCTTATGGCGACATTACCTTACACATCTTATAATAAAGATGTGTTATTGCTATTTTTTAAGTTGAACTTTATTTTGTGCAGAAAAAAGAATCCAAATAAAAACCTACGTAAATTATAAAAATGAATAAATAATATTTGAAAAAAACTATCTACTGTCTTTGAAGTATATAAGCAAGATAAAAATAAGGACACTAATATACACTACAAACTAAGTATTATTCAATAATTGGTGTATGTTTTTGCTTGTTTATCAATATTTGTAATATCATGAATTTGGGTTTTGTCGTGTTAGGAGTATGTGCTTTATCCTTGCCAATATTGAATAATCCATATAGAGCATTATCTAAGCTTGTTTGATCCCACCCGGCTTCTTCAGAATAAGCCTCAGTTTAGTTTTTTGTTTCAAAGAAGAAACAACTACGAAATTCTCGTAATTTTAAGGCATTACTGGAAAACAATTTTTACGGCAGCTGAAGCAACTCGGGAAATTATTAAATATGATGAGGAAATTGTCCTTGACCAGCACATGCGGTGTTGGTTTGAAAAATTTAACAGTGGGGATATGACTTTGGAAAGGAAGAAGAGCTCTAGGCGACCATTAATGAGTATTGATGAGGTTCTGCAGGTCGCTGTTGAGTCAAATCAGTCCAGAAGTACTCGCGAACTTGTGTGGTGCCAGAGAGTGTGGTGTGTCGAAAAATACTGTTAGCCGCCATCTACTCTCCATGGGGAAGGTGAACAAGAGCAGTTGACTGGTCCCTCATGATCTTACTCCTCAGCAATCCGCTAAGAGGTTAGAGGTGAACATTTATTGAAAAACCCTTCTGATATGACATTTGACCGGAAGATCGTCACCTGCGATGAAAAATGGGTTTACTGGCGAAATCCGAATACCTCTTAGCAATGGCTAGATTGCGGTCAAACTGCTTTTCCGATTACTGCAAGGGGGTAATTTGAAAAAAAAAATCCATGCTTTGTTTATTTTTTGGAATTTTGAAGGTGTTTCTGATAGATGCTCTATGAATTCTGAACTCTGTTGTGAGAGCGTTATTCTGCTTTGATCATCCAAAAAGAAATTTTATTCCAACAAGATAATGCTTGTCCTCATACTTCCCCTAGAACCAACGAAAAGCTTAAAGAACTTCATGGGTTCGAACTCCTGCCTCATCCACCATACAGAACAGACCTCGCACCATCCGATTACTACTTATTTAGATCCATGGCAAATTTTCTTAAAGGGAAAAATTTGATGATTTTGGGGAAGTTGAAATTGCGCTCCACGAGTTCATTGACCAGCCATCCCAAAGAATGGTATGAGCGTGGGATCGAGCAATTGGCTAACAGATGGATAATGACGGTAAATAATAATGGACTATACTTTGAGTATTGATTGCATTTTATATCAAAGAAATAATAATACAAATATTTCTTTGAAAAAGGTCATATTACAAGTTATAATGAACTACAGTTATTAAACCACTACAAAAAACCTTTGTTAGTCTTTATGCTTAGTCAAAACTAAAGGATCATTTTGTCCAATTCTGGATTAAACAGAATTAATTAGGAAAAAGGAATTATGGGAAAATTCTTAAATTCAGCTCTAAGTTCGCCGATGGAATCCATAAGTGGATAAAATCTAGCACCGATGGACAGTGATTAGTGCTGAGTTTAGGAACGGCGGGATGGATTCCAGCGGGAGGTTAGCTGTCCTGGAAGGTCACGAAATACATGAAGAATTAAAAAATACATAGCTATTGAATTATTTAATTTAAAAGCAGAACTAAATATAGATAAAAAGTGAAATATGAATATGTAAACTAAATTGAGAAATAAAAACACTGAAATTATAATGACGTTATGTCCGGTGTATCCGTTGACTTCAAAGACGATGGAAGCTCTAAATGATCGATCATAGAATCTATGAATAAGGACTCAGCTGATTTTCATTGATGGTATTTTTCGATGAGCTTAGAAACGGTCTAATAAATTTCTGTTGTTATTAACGGCCTGTGTTTAAGAATTTCCCTTGTACCATAAATTTAAAATAGGCTTTCACTAATTGGATTTCCACTCGAAAACTGAGCGATTTCAAAGTAATTATGTTTTTCTTATGAAATTAGTTTTCGAATTAATTGGAGAAGAGAACCCTCCATTCAGTACAGACTATAGAGCTACAGCTTTGCGATCAATTAGTTATGTTAAAATAAACAACTCATTATAAGTAGTCTTTCATACTTCGACACAAATATAATGCTCTAATAAAGAATATGGACTCAGAATAAATATAAATCTCTGTTGTTAGTATGTTTCGACTTATTTCATCGCACTCCAGGTCAACTTTATTTTTAAAAAACCACCATAATCTATGCGAATGAATTATTTTGTGTATTGAAGATAGTTTAAATGTCACAAATTGTGTGCACCTTTGAAAGGAAATATGACATTTTGTTGAGGCATTGATCTTAAAAATATCTTTATGATAAACTCACCTTTGAAACCTGAAAATCACAGACTATCTTGAAGCGCGGTTTTCTTTACTCTGGCCTGTATCCAGAAGCACTCGGAACACTGTGGCCCCAATACCCAGAACCAGAGTACAATCGAACTTCCAGATAGCCTCCGGTAGCTATTAAAGGCTCTATGGATGACTGGAACAATGCGCAATTATTTCTATTGTCTGTAGCTCCAGCTACTTCTCCGGGTCATTCCTCCTGGAGCGGTATATTTCAAAGGTACTATGGCTATTTGTGATATTATATTTTCGAACTGTCAACTAAGGTCCTCGTCATGTTAGAAAGGTCCATAAATTGCAGGAATCTGATGATAAATAGCATCCTAAAAGGGAATATTTTACCATACAAATTTGAATGCCTCCAACTTTATTCCTATTCATAAAAACCTTTTGGTTAGAAAGTGGACTGGATTAAAACAAATTAGATGTTTAACCATGGGTCTCCAAACTTTTTCGGTTCGCGTATAAATCTCCACTATGTCCCGCGGGACGTATTGAGATATCCTTGTAAGTCCCACGGGCTATAGCTTACGATGAAGAAATAAAATCTTGTTCTATAAATGATACTTCAGCAGGTAGTAACCTCGTGTATGTGTGATTTACTAAATTTCATATTTTTTATTTAGTTTTTAAAATTATACCATGTGGTCATAGAAAATTTAGCTGGCCAGCCTTGTGGAGGTGCTTGTGAACGTTTGCTTTAATCTCTGTGTTAAAAAACAAAAATTAAAGTTTTTTTTCCGGTTTTACTTTATTGAAAACGGAAAGTCAAAATTGGGTTAGTGGTTTCATTGACTTTTATCTACGATGTGCTATTTCGTTGGGATAGCAGGTGAATGATAAAGATGATGACGAAAATACTTGAGCAACGTGAATAGAAAAAAAACCAAAAGAAAAATATCTTGGAATTTATCAGCCCAATATTGAATGAGTTGAAATGTTTGTTTTATTCCCTCGCCTCCTCTCATAGTCTTCTTGCAGAGGAATGATATGTTCTTCCATGATATCACGAACAGAAATACCTGAAAATAAATCCTTCATAAACCTTCTGTTTCTCTCTGGCAGGGACCAATTCGTCAAGTAGTCCACCATTGATAAATGACGCTCTAATCAGTTGAATTCCGGCTACTCTAAACAGTTACTATTAATCAGACATCGGTAAGGCTGAAGAAAGAATAAGTCATATGAAAAGGAATAGATGCTAAAACAGCAGGTAAGCGTCCGGAGTTAATCCGTTGCTTTGATTCAATTGATGTCTAGTATTTATTTATATAGATTTCGACTGGGGTCATGGAAGAGAAATAATCAGGCATCATTAGTGGGATGTGCATTGGATCTGTTGTTTCCTCAGCCACATTCAACTACAATTAAGTTAGAAATGTGAAGAAAGACTTATATGGCAGATTGAGCCTTAAATATATATTATAAATCAGAAAAAATATAAATTTTGTTAAGGTATATGAAAATCTGACAGTTTTTCTCTCTCGAAAATTTCTTTTATTTAGATGTGACGCTTCTAGATTTATATATATATATATATATATATATATATACTTATATATATATATATATATACTTATATATATATATATATATATATATATATATATATATATATATATATATATATATATATATATATATATATATATATATAAGTATATTTTTCTTATGCAATGAATATATATTTTTTAAATTTATCACATTACTATTTAATTGCTTATCTTACCTATATTATTGTCTTTGTGTCATCTCGTTTATCCATATATATATATATATATATATATATATATATATATATATATATATATATATATATTTCAATAGATTCTTAAGTATTATTAAAACCTTGATGTCAAAACTCCAGAATTTTTATTTAATTTTTTTCATTTTAATGAAATTTTCAACTGTATTACATAGAAAATACAATAAGTAAATCGACATTGGTAACATGACATGTACAACATGAAGAGAAACTACCCATTGGTAGAACTCAAATTAAAGTTCTATATTAGAAGGTCCCGAAGCCATCTTCTTTTCAGACGCCTCGGAGGGTTATCAGGGATCGAGGAGGAAGCAAGTTTTGAAACGAGAGGATGCGGATGGTTCTGCAGTTTGTTATGGAAGAATAGGTATCTGGATTGGGCCAAATCGGAAACATATGTAACATTAAGGTCTTTATGGATGATTTTATTGTGACAAAGTAAGGAGCGTTGAGGATTTTACGAATGATTTTGGATTGTAAGGATTGGATACGATAGGAATTCGATGGTTTATTGGAGCCCCAAAGCTCAATTCCGTAAGTCCAAATAGGTCTTATTATTGTCATATATATGAGTCGTTTGTAATTGATTGAAAACTTAGAGCGTTTGTCTAGTAAGTGCTGCAGTAGTCGAAAACGTCGGGCGGTTTCTAGTCGTTTCAGTCTGGTATGGGAATTAAAATAAATTCCAATAAATCTCATAAAATTACCTTTACTCTTCGTCTTGTGAATTATTTGAATAATATTTTAGCTTCTGTTAGGTTAAATTTATATAGGACAGTTTTATTATAAAATTTAACTCTATTTGAATCCTTGAAGTGTCAATCCATTCATTATACTTGAAAAAATAAATAAATTCGTATCATTATGATCACTGGATAGCAATGATGTTAATGTATGGCTTAAAGCCCAGATTACATATGCTGATTGCATTGAGGCTTTTATGAACATACACTTCGACATATCAAAGGGGAAGCAACAAGTTAACTTACCACTTAACATGTGGTGTAACCCAACTCCATTCCTACCACCTCCTCACCTAGTAACTTTGTTGCGGCTGACTTCTGATGAGCCTGTATTTATATCTGGTTTAACCATTTTCTATATTTTTTTTAAATTAGTAGAAGTAAGTTGTTACACTATATATTTCATCTGTTACTTCTATGTAGGCAAATAATCAAGAAAGACATGTATATGTAAATCCTATTTCAATCGATTTATAAATAAATGAAGCCTTATAAAAATGAAGGTTAAAGGTATTTAGTTTTGTTGCAGAGCTCAGAAGAGCAGGAGTACTCAAGGGAGGGTTTCATGGCCCAAAATGCGCCATTAAAATTTTGAGGGAGGCACATTTTGACTGGTTTTGAATTTTCGAGGATAGCACATTTCACCGGGGTTATGAATTTCCGGTATGAAAAGCTTCAAACAAGGTGACAGGGAAAAAAGAACGAACAGATTGCAGCATGTGTGATTGTATATCATCTACGATTTTTCTAATTTTACTTTGCACGGTTTATAAGAAGAGGTGTGTATGAAAACATTTCTGCGCAAAGTAGAGTGGTAAGTGGAAGTTATGAAATGCGTGCACCGCACTTTTATCAAATACACAATATTAAAAAAAAAAATCATCTTAATTAAAAATCTTGAATCATTGAAAAAGGATGGCTAGAGTATCAAAATCAATGTTTTGACATTATAGAAAATAAATTAAGAAATATCGAACAATATTTAAAACATTTACAACCAACACGGAGAGAAGAGGTAGTTCTTACCCGCCTCAGGATTGGCCATTGTCGACTTACCTATGGATATCTGATGAAGAAGGTGAACTGTGTATTCTAGCAGTGCTTCACATACTAACAGAGTGTATGGCTCATGACACCTATAGACATTGACTCACTACCCAGAACACATATTGAGACAGGACCAAGACACGACTTCACGAGATATTAAATTTTTAAAAACTGGAAAAAAAAATTCAAAGAAACTGGAAGTGACTAAAGAGACTTCAGTGTAAATGATCCTAATGGTCGAAACACTTAAATAAATAACTACCGGTGTGCATATCTATTATTTGGCAGATGTAACTTTGAGTCGTTACCATTGTTTTGTTAAATTTGGGCCAGCAGTGACAATGATAGACCAAACATAATCAACCAGTATAATCCTCTTTGTAATCAAAGAGGGTTCCCACCAAACTAGGCAATCATCTACTCCTAGGCTGATTACAGCTAGGAGTGAGCTAGCATTACCATCAGGAGGCAATGAGGATAGAATACCATCATTAGGAGCGATATAACGTGGATCGATCCCGGGATGACTCAGCCGACGAAGAAGTTACGAAATAACGATTGCAATGTCAAGGCGGTTCGTTACCACCGGCCTGGGTCGCTGTCCTTCCTATGGCCTCCGGCTGTCATCCGATCTGACACGTCGATAACTACCTTGGTCCCCATTCCCCTTGTTAGTGGCCAAACAGTTTACTAATTGCTAATAGTTTGCCCAACTATTGTATTCACATGATCATTAATAGGATTGGTCTGGAAGTGAACAAAAGAAAGAACTTCAATATATTCGCTTTACTTTCACTTCCTTCTGTATGGCACACAATATTGTGATCGTGAAAAACGTAATATTAAAAAATATATATTTTAGAACATTAAGTCTAATGTATCATTCTTGACAGGCATATTAAATAAATTTTAATTGCTGCATAGTAGTCCGTGTAATTTGAGATGAAAACGAGAGTAGAGAGGTCCTATGCGTTGGTCTATAGTTGGTTGTCGTAAGTCGTTGTGTAAAGTGTTGTTGTTGACGTACCATGGACCGTCTGTTATAATTCGTAAAATTTTCTATTGAAATGACTGTAGTTTTTGTAAGTGCGTCTTTTTTGCCCCACCATAAATCTGAGAGGCGTATGTCCAGATGGGTTTGAGTAGGTAAGTGTATGTATTTAGTTTTTGTCGAACTGTATTTAGTCGAACATTCAATTTCGATTTAGAAAAAAGTGAGTATAGTATTTTAAGTCGCTTGTTTAAAGTCTGTCGTTTCATTTTAACGTGTGGGCCCCAGATTATCCTTTTGTCGAATATTTGTCCATGGTAACGTACTATGAGGAATTTGCTGCACTTATTTTCAAAGTGAGTACCAATTTTGTAAAGTCAGTAAATGATTTTGTAAATTCATTGAGGCTAGTCTGGGGTTATGGTGTTTTGTTGAAATTGTTTAACAATGACAAATCCTATTTTTATTGGAATCAAACTTTGTCTTGTTTCCTGAGTAGCAACTGTTAATTACTTAAATTAAGTATTTTTTTTTCGTTATCGCTTCCTATTTATCAAAAAACTTGACATACTTAAAAAAAAAACGCACAAAATTTATATTTTCTACTTCTCTGCTGAAAATCGGACTATTGTTTATATAAACCAATATTGTTTTTGTAGCTTTTGAGGTCTGCTATCGCTCCTATAAATATTTCTCTGTACTTGTATTTACCTTGTATAAATATTCAATTGTGCTATTAAAGCGAATATAAATCCAAGACTTCAATTCAATGTCATCCGCGTTCCTCTTCTTTCAAAAATTAAAAATATCGATACATGAAATATCGATTTTTAAAAATATATTTCAATGAAATTTTTGAACGATCGATGCTATATGTGTCGATATTATTTTCTAAATAATTTTATTCCTTATTATTTTAAAAATTAAAAATATCTAGGGCCCGATATATTGATGTATTTTTTTTTTGATATATCGATTTACTATTTCGATCTATTTAATCAATATTTACATCCCTTCAGCAAAATAGGAAGTAGCAGCCATAGAAAGACGACAAGAAGGATGGTTCAGGCGGTGAAAGATCCTCATGGTCTGTAAAGACCATAAGGACAAAAAAAAGTTCAATCGAGATACGAGTCCGTAAATTCATGTTTAGAAACGGATCCCATATTCATTCGGAAAAAAAAATTCATTATTATGGACAATGCATCATAAGCTTCTAAATAATAGTTATGATTGAAAAAAAAGATCGTATGGCTTAGGTTAGTTAAATGTACCTACGTATACATAATAGTTTAAAGCCACTATCGAAAGGTTACTATTAACGTCCAGTTCCATCCAGAAAGGGATATGAAGGATATAGGTTTTGATGGGGACAAAGAGTGGAATCGACACTTCCATTAATGTCAGTTCCATCATGGCCGCTATAGGTTCCTATCATGCCAACTGCAGATTTAGAAACATTAGTTTATCCGTCCATCAATCTCTCTTCACTCTATGCTCATTTGCTAATCTGCGTTTGCATATTTAAAATCCATTGGTGGTATTAGAAATTTGCTCATTATGTATACATTTGCATTAAATACAATTTATCATTTAATGTTTCCATTTAATCAGTAAACAATTAATGTTTTACAAGATATTCTAAAAAACAGAGAAGACTACAATAAAATCGTAATGCTGCTCAACTGTGTAGAGTTGCTAACTGACACAGCATACTGATCCATCTGATTGACAATATATAACAATTCAGTTTGATATACTTTGTGTATAAAAATGTCATTCGTTCTTTTCTTCCTTTTCTCATCCCCATTCTTCTCAATTCTGTCACCTGGGTCCATAAAGCAATGACCAGATTTAATAGAGGTAATGGTGTTGGATTCCCAGTGAGTCCAAAATGATGGACTCCGCTGTACTCTGTATCTCATTCCTTTGAACACCTAGCTTTTCCAAAAACGTAGCAGTTGAAGGAGAAATCGTCTCTCTACTTCCAAACCAAAGTCCTCGTACCGAAACGTTTCTCTCCCCGAATTCCTCTCTATATTTCTCTTTTAGGTACGGTATTCATTTTTATATATTTTTTTCCTTCTGAATTTGTATTTTGAGATCTTGCTACTCATGGTTCGTCTCATATCTAATTGTTGTCTACGAATATTCCTGAGCCTTCCGTGTCCAGACAATGAACGTCGAGGAAGCATCTATAATTTTTTGTCTCCAGGAATTTGGAAGTTCGCTGATTTATTATTGTGTCGGTGGGAGACATAAGATTTTTTTTTTTATAATGGACGGCTCTATGGTAGTGATTATTATAGTAGTATTATGATTGGTGTGAATATATTTTATTAATATTCGGCTTTAATTTGTTATTTTATTTATCTTTTATATTAATTTATCTTTTTATATATCTGTATTTTTTTACTTTATATTAGTTATTTATATTTATTTTCATTTGTTATCTACATCTTGTGTGAATAGTAACAATACCCTTCAGTGTGGCAGGCTGTGTTAATAATCAATAAAATCATTATTAAAAAAAAAGTATTTTAAAATTTAGTTTTTTTATTTTCCTCTGTTTATCAAAGTTACTTTGGGCTTCCTTTCGTTCTGATAATAAACAATTTTCCTGAAAATTACATTAATAACTTCTAATGCGGCAATAATTTAATAACTTATCTCAAAATCTTCAGTTGGAAAAATTTATTACTCCACAAAAAACGGTATCTGAAAAAAATAATAATAAAAAAATAAATAACACTTTCTTTGACAACTGATTCGAATTATAATTTTAAGAGCTTACTTTAAGAACGACTTCTATCATTTTTACGTTTCTAATCTTACGTTACACAGTAACCTTGACATTCTTTTTATCACAGTAACTGCCGCAGAAATAATTTTCATAACAGACTTATTCAAATCCAATCTGCTGCTTGAGAAGATTGCTATGGCGCTGGCCAAGAGACTGCGCTGAGCTACTTGCTGTATCTTATACTTTTGTTGTTTTATCTAATTTTATTTATTCATACTTGTTTAGTTTTATAATTTACTTTTTTTTCCTCTGCCTAATTTGTTATGTTAATAAGCTTAAGTTTCATTTTGTTTATATATATATATACATATATATATATATATATATATATATATATATATATTATATATATATATATATATATATATATATATATATATATATATATATATATATATATATATATATATATATATTTTCAGTATTATTATTTTCCTGCTGTTATATTTAATTTATTTTTATTCGATATACATAGAGTTTGAATGAGCTACTCTATCACTACTGCTATCGCACTTTATTGTGACAAAATGTATTATTGCTCAAAAAAGGAACTTTTATTTTATTTGACTTAATTCTGAAATTCATTTAATTTCTTGTTGTTTTTTTTTCGTTTTGTTCTGTCTTCCTTAATATTGTATTTACGTTATACAGTAGTAGATAGCAAATTAATTCCTAACAGAAATATGTGTATCTTATAAATAACAAAAAAAATTATTTGATTTATTACCATATTATTACAAATATATTATGTATGAAGTCAGTTGAGCTACATGTATATAAATTAGCAATATTGATGCTCTCTCTCTGTTATAAAATACATAAATTCTACTTTCCTCACATTCAAAACTTCATTTCCAAGTTCAGATCTAACTAAATCCTCAACTTTTCGATCGACCACCCGGACGTTAATCCACCTATTGAGCACCGATTGCCACTTATTACATTCCAACGTTTCTATATTCTCGGGCATATTAAATGATTTCAGTCAAGCCAACTTATTCGTTCTCAATACCCAGTTATTCCATCTCTTCGTCAAGAGCAATGAAGGCCCTGGTGAACTGACTACAAAATTATAAAATAATGAAAAATTACCTAGATTTATCTTTGAAGCCTACAAGATCGAATTTGCTTTTCATGACCACGGTTATAAGTAAATTATTGCTTTATACCTCTAAATTAAACTCTGATTTTTAATATTTTTCTGAATGTTTGCAAAATTTTGAACTTAAAGTATAATCCTCTAACATAGAGTGTTCTCTAGTCTGGAATTTCATCTTTGAAGAGCAAAGCCGTCGTTTTTTCTTCTACTTAGAAGAATTGTCTTTGCCTGGAAAACCTCTTGAATCATCGGATAAAAGAACTAAAAAAAAAAGGAAACAGAGTTAAAGAAGTTGGATCGAGAATTGTATTAAATGAGAATCCAATACAAAGCCCTATTAGTTAGAGGCGGTACACAGCTTAAGACAGGAAGGAACAAAAGGAAAAGAAAAAAGTAAAATGGAGGGAGGAAGGAAGATAAAGCTGTTTGTGGCCGGAAACCCATTAATAACCGGAATTGGAGGTGAGGGAACTATCACGGCTAGATGGATTAGCGGAAGTGATGGATACTGCGATCTGGAAATGGCGCCCATCTCTGTCCGCCTTCCTCTCATTTCCCTCCCTCGTCTTTACCAATGATTCTGTTTTCTTCCCTCCCTAGTATTGTTTTATGTTCCTAATATTCGTCAGACATGGTTATTGCTAAAATGTAAACAAAAGAAAAGGTTCCAACGAAACTTGTTAACCACTACATACCATATCATAAACAGTTAGTCTGTATGATATAGTTTCTATTGTTTACATTTTAGCAATAATCAATTCAGATAAGTATTAGAAACAATGAAAAACATCATAAAATGAAGTTGAAATGTATTTACTTAATTTCAATAATGTTTCAATCATGTTTATGACCATGTCATATCTAAACAAACGATTTTTTTACTTTAGTATTAAGACGTTTATAATGCCAATATTTCATTTTACAATATTTATTTGTAAATATCTTATATAAATATACTTCTTTTTTTTTGGTTGGCGTTACAGTCTATGAAGATCTTTGACCGCGAGATGTGGTCTCCTCGACCACATCCCGATTCCTGACTAAAGTAAGTACACGGGGGGGGGGAGTGGGGAGGAAGAGGGGAGGAGTTATCAGTCCTACGCCCGGTCGGTGTGAGTTGCCTACAGTAAGCTGGCGGGCCTCACATACCCGTGAGAGGGGGGATCTCGGGCAGCGTGCCTTTCTCTGGAGGACGGTCACCCAAATCGCCTGATCAGCGGTCACCCATCTAAGTGCTAACCACGCTCGGCGCTGCTTAACTTGGTTACCTATTTCAAGCGCCTCAGCTTTTTTCAAACGCCTTAGCCTGCACCGCTAATCCAGCCCCTTATACATATATTTGCAAATCTTACGGAACCATTCCACAAGATATCTTCCTGAGGCAAAACCAGCCCCTAGAAATTGAATATTTCTAATTAAATAATTAATTGAGCAGGTAAACCTGGCGTTTGGGCGTTATCTCTGCTCAATGTACAACCTTTTGTACACCTTGAACCACCAGCAGCCTTGAAACAATAATTCTTTTCAAGGTACTGAACCCTTCATGAATTGTAGTGGAACAGGTATACTCTCATAGATAATAAATCTATTTAATAGTAAATTATTTCTAAGATATAAGAATTATAAAAGTTTTTTAAATAAAGAAACATTCCCAATAAGTATATTGTTGTAAAGGTAAACATTGATGAATCCGGACTTTATCCATTAATTGCTTATTTAAATTGGTGGTTTCTATTTTTTTTTTATTAATTAATAATATAACGTACCATATTGATGAATAATAAAACTCAGGGCTACAAATGTTCATTTATATAATATATACAAACAATTGAGAAAATATTTATTGTTCCACCAGTCATTCTTCCACCTCCTCAGCTATAAATCTACCGAACATTTGTAAGAATACATTTTTTGTATTTAAGAGCTGTCACCCACTTTCTACTGTTATCCTACAGATACATGTACACTAAATATGTTATCCTATATCATATCATCTATATTGCCCATTTGTACAAATATATAATCAAACTAATGTATATTTATATACAATTTAATAAGTTTAATTGTGCTCTTTTATTTTTAATTTTAGTTTATTAATATAATTACCTAACCAATTATGTTAATTAATTATTTCTCTGTTGTTCTCAAATGCCAGACAAATGTAACTTTTCTGTTCATTGTACTTATTCTTAAGGGACTAAATATCCCTGAATAAAATTTACTTTTCTTTATTTCTTTTCTTATTTTTCTCTTTAGTATAAATCATTATCATTATTTTTCTCATTAGTATAAATCAGTCTAATATGGACTGCCAACGCTCTGATATTTCCTTTTTGAGAGAAAAGCTCATTTCTAGAGGAGTTTAAAATGACAGTTCCTTGATCAATTTTGGATGGTTGGCCATTGTAAAGGGAGACACTTACAAATGATTCCGGCAACTTTAATATTTCTTGCAATTCTAATACTTTTCATTTTTGTAAAGAAGTTTTTCTAAATCATTGGTTGGCAGCCATTTTAGCATTACAGGCTGCATTAAGGTTAGGCAATGTTATCGGTGGCCGCTATATTTTATTTTATTTTACTGTTGTTGTTTTCTTTATAAATAAATACCGACACACAAGAATATAAATATATCCAAATTGATTACATTAATTTTAAAATTTTCGTACCTAAATTATAAAGTATCAATTAATTCTATCGCTGGATTAATAAAGACCTAAGCCTCCGCAGTTTCCTCATCGGTGCCCTCAATATTTTGTTCGTATTTCTACAAAAGAAAAAAAAGTATATTTGTTTAACTAACATGCTGATATTATAGCTTTACAGGTTGTTTTCAGTTACAATATGTTATATAGTACTACATAAGTTATTTGCTAATGACACTGTAACGAGTACCAGTGGCTAGTGGTAACGGGTAAATTAAACGTTACCGTTCTTGCTGACCGTTCCTAAATATGCTCGTCTAGCTAAAGATTTTATCAAAGAGAAAAACAGCCATATCTAAAGCTTATTCAGTTTCATTGAAATCGGAGTAATTCACTACGACCCAGCCCCATATTGACTAAAGGACAGAAGTCAGGGTGGCCGAAGCAACAGGTGTTGGCCCGCTTCCTCTGATGTTCTTTTATCTGTGAAAATGGAATTACCTGCAGGGGATTGGGCCCCTTTATTTAGTTATTGCTAGCCCTTTCAGGATTAAGACCATAAGCCATTAGATATAATTATCACGAGATGTGTGAAAATCAGCGGTAAGTTTTTCAGTGGTTATTATAAAAAAAAGTAATTATATAAAATTAAAATTTGTTCTAAAGAGAATTTAAAAAAAACTTTATTTACAAAGTATTGTAAACGTGAAAATCATGTGAAGTAAAATAAAAAGTGAAAGTACTCATTTAAATAAGTACCATTATTTACTACGCCTTTTTTTTTTTTTTTTTTTTTTTTTTTTTTGAGTTATTGCAAAAAGTTACAAAAAATTAGACGAGAACTTTTGTTTAATTTATTATGCCGATCTATTTGTATCCGGGATATTTTCATATTAGATTTAATTTTATTTGTTGGTTCTTAGTTACTTGCTATTGACTTTTTGACTGGAGATATTTTATTGAATCTAGGTAAAATATGCGGTCGAACTGATTGCTATATTTTAATATAATGTTGTAGTTGCATGTCCAAATTTATTATAATATGGATATTTTTTTTTATTGAATATTAATACATTCTGCTACATTAAAGGGCATTAATATTAAGGCTACATGAATCATTTACACAATATGCATATACGAATAATAAAGAATAATAGAAATAATAAAGAAAAGAAATATAGAAAAATAAAATAAGTAAATAAGTAAGAATAATATAAAAATAACATCTTAGACGCCGGCATACCTATTTACGCTATTTACAATCGGTCATGGGAACTCCGAACCAGATTTTTCCCCCCACTTGTGGAGGAAAAAGCGAGGCTTCAGGAGATCCCTGCGCTTCTCACTCAATTACTTCACTGGTATTAAAATCCAGCGGAGGCTGATTAAATAATATGGATTAAGCGGTAAATTTTGGTGTGATTTAATAAACTATTGCTTTTGTGGTTGATTAAGTGGGTTGGTGGTTATAATAACTAATATTACTTTCGGTTCTGTATTGGTGGCTTCATTTCTCCCCCAACTTTTTGAGCCCCATGTGAGGCCGCTAGAGTTCATTAGTCCATGTTGTAAAGTTTTTGCAAAACTAAAAGAAAGTTCTTAAATTGATTGCTGGTCAACCAAGTGATTTCAGGCTAAAGTGGACACGAATCCTTCTGTTTACAGGTACAGACCATCTGGGGAGTTGTCTCTCTGCCGAGAGATGGTAGCAGTGTTGCTTGCTCTCTTAATTCAAAATTATATAAAATAGGAATTCTGTTGTGGTCCCTAAACTTTTTTTTTTTTTTTTTTTAGTAGTAGTTTTCTTCTTCGTTTTTAAAATGTATTTTATTTACTGTATTAATAGACTTTAACAAAAGAATAAACGATTATTATTCATAAATATTATTAGATTTATACATTTTTTAGTCAAGTTCTTTTATAGATTTTTTTTCTGTAGTAGCTTCTAGAGATTCCTCTTCATGCCTCGATCTATTTGACTACTATTTAGAATTTCACTTGTTTTCCTCAATCTTCTCGAGGATGATAATCAATGGATTCACTTGATTGTTTTCGCCAGTTCTAGCCAACCGAGATGCCACCTGTTCATTTCCCAAAATACCACAATGGGTTTGATCCCTTTTAACTCCCCATAAATTTAAACTTTTCTCTATCCTCGCTTGCTTAGATGTTTGGTTCCTGATTGCTTGTATCATTGAATCAATTCCAATTACTCACTTTCACTTGGTCGCCTGCTTGAAAATGTAGAAGAGCTACGTTTATGACAATTGCTCCTTATAATATAATATTGCTTGTGATAGAATATTGAGCAGGCTCCACAAAGAGCAATACACTATCCTATATTTTTAAAGGATTCGGTCAAATCAAACACGTTGCTTTGTTGTTGTGACGCTGAAATTTATTTAAATAAAATTTAGAATTTATAAATAAGTCTTTACTGCAGAGCGAGTTGTACAAGGATAATTTTACATTAGCGGAGGAAATATTTTTGCCTTGAATAATTTCGTTATTATATTTGATATAAAATTAAAAAAAAAATGAAAATGAAAAAAATAAAAATCCTAGAAAAAAAAACTGTTTCAACAATAGTACAGAAGACTCGGGAATGAAGGTAGGAGGGCCACGTCTTTCCGGGTCCTTCCTCGAATGAAAGGAAGGAAGGAAAGGATTGCAGCCGACATTGCCTCCAGAGCCCATGACAAACGACCTAACAATGGATACAGTCATTAGGGTTCTCCTGAATTTTTTTTTCCGTAGCGTCTTCAAGTTGGGGTAATTCCGCTTCCACGATCCTAGAGAGAGATGCTTTTGTGTCTAGGACGTTCCTCTGGATGCTCTGAGAGCTGCAGAACATTTCTTGAGTCCCGCGGAGCGGGAATTGAGAACATGATAATTATTCCTGTCTGCGAAACGAGAGACGCTGTACAATGAATTTATTCATTTCAAGTTTTTCAATTTCACATACTCTCCTCAACAGTAGGGGAGCTTGGGTACGGCTGAGACATATTTTTTTTTAATCGCCTTCCATTTTTTTAGTTTACCAATTAGATAGAACAACGGAGCTATATTTAGTGAAGTTAACACTTGACTACGTGTATATTCTAAAATTTGGTCCCTACGTATAATGGTTATCTTATAGGAGCAAATTAGAAAAAAAAAAGGAAAATGTCACAACCGAACCCACCCCAAGGACAGTTGTTACAATGCTTTGCTTCGGCAGTAACAGGTTCAAAAATAAATCAAAATAGTAAAAATTCACTTTTGACCAATTTTATTTAATCACCAATTTACCAATTTAGTCGCTTATAACTAATTGGGCATGTACATTTTTGTAAGAACCGACATTCGGTCTTCCTTGAGAGTTTTCTGGATATCTAAAAGCAATATATATTTGTTTTACAACCTGCTACGTTTTAGGGTGTTTTATCCAGAATTATTTAATACAAATTAATAATAAAAGATCAGTTAAACAAATTTTTTATTTGTTTTTTTTTTCTTTGTTTCGCGCCTCTACACTCAAGGTTCATTGGCGTTTTACTATGATTTATATTCTTTTGTAATACTCTATCAACTTCAAAATATTGACTGTTTCTTCAGTATCTTGAAGGATTTCTTTAAATGTTCTGGCTAAGCCTGTTTTTTGTCTATAACTTTCAAATTGAGGACATTCTTCCAGTGCTTCACTGTTTGTGGAACGTTATTACATTTTTCACACGTGGGCGCTTCGAGGACCTCTCAGTTAAACAAATTATATTATCTATAATATATTGATTGGTCCAGGATTAATTAATTGGATTTCTTTTCACAAAGGCTGGTTTGTGTTTATCATGCTTTCTAATTACCAACATACCTGTGATCATCGTGATATAAATAAGTGGCAGAATTAAAATAACTTTTACCAAAAAAAAAACTTAATTTATTTCTATTTTAAATAAAGAATATATACAAATTATATTTCCAAAAAACTAAATACGTGATTCAATGAATTTAATGATTAACTGTGAAGGTATGATTTCTGATGGACTGTTTGAGAATTATTGCCATGAAATATTTTTCATTGGTATTGGGAATTACAACTTAGATATTTTCTGTGGAGTGGCGTGGTTGGTAGATTTCATCGCTGCATCTGGTGATCCGAGGTCATCTGATCAAGTCCAGGTTCAAAAAATGTCAGGAGGTCCATCTTCATGGTCTATGTAGGGCCAAGGCTTCAGTCCCCATGCCGGAAGAAAACATAACACCTGCCCTCAAGGCCGGAGATCAACATCAGACCTCTTTTCTTACTTTTCGAGAGATTTTATACAAAAATTCAATGTGGGGCAAGGATGGTTTTCGTTGGTTCTTAACTTCATCCTCTTAGTTCACAATAACTGGTTACACCCTAAAAGGAACCAGTTACTTAGCCCGTTACTAGTTATTCTGAGCCTTCGCCAGGGTTCCTTGTCCTTAATTTACCTGCTCTCTACCCTTGACGCTGTTTTTGTTGTTAGAAGTTTCATTCAACTTTGTTTTCGACACATAATAATTTTCAAAACTTATTTTCTAAGTTCAATACATAGCAAACCTTACCCAGAAAATTTGTCACAACCGTACCAAACGTATTTCACATATGTCACAACCATTCCTTCGAGAAAAAAACAGTCGCCGCGACAATATAAAATTATCTACGTACGTTAATCACTGCTAATTGACAACTAATGTTTAACATATTACGAAGAAAACATTCATTACTATTTCTTTATATATATATATATATATATATATATATATATATATATATATATATATAACAAAAATTATTCAAAGAAATAGAAAAAAAAATAGTTACTTTTGTCTGTTTAAAAAAAAAAACCCTATTAGCGTTAATGTCGCGCTATGCGTTAGCAATACTTTCATATACGTTCAGACAGGTACAAAGGCACAGGCTAATACTCTCTTTCCTATAAATTTATTGGCTATTCCTTATAGTTTCGCTAATATGACGACCGTCGCAACCGTATTATATTTTTTATCTTTCTGCCGCGTTACCAAACTATCTGGTTATTCGTTGCTATCGAGGAGTTTCATAAATAAAAGATTGTTAAAATTATCTAAAAACTACCACGAGGAATACTATTATCCACAACAGAAAAATGTTAAGTCGAAATCAGTCTAGTTGCATGAAAAAGGAATAAAAAGCAGAACAGAGAGACAAACATTAAGATGACATCGGTTTTGGATCTTCCGATGCCAGGAAAATTGAGATTAAATTTTTACTCGAATTTAAATCTGTGAAATCTTGTGTGTCGTAGCTTGTCACTAGGCATTGCCTACGTTTGTTCACTTTATAGAATCGGCAAGAAGAGGTGTTACTATTGAAGAAAAAAAAAACCGTAATAATATTGGCTATATTGGTAAGATTTTCCGACAGGTAAACTCTTTGTACATCCGCTATTTCAACTCAAGCTTAAGTATAATTTTCAAGTTACTTATCCTTTTTACGGTTCAACGAAAATAAGAATTTTGGTCTAAATTTATTTATGAAAATTGGACAAAACATCTAAGTATTAAATCATCTGCCTTTTCATCATTTAAAAAGTAAAATTTGAACAAAATCAACTCCCAACATCGTATAACAACAAGGGTCTTAGAATTGCCTGCTCTTTTAAACACTGGTTCTCATCAAACAACGAGTTGTATTGAGCGCCCCCTGATGGTAAGTTGCGACACATTCAAGAGTTTAGTTAGTAAAAGTAATGGTAGATTGCGCGTTCCAACTGAGCCCGAGCTCTGGGTAATGGAACTATTTACGTGCGTTATGTTGCTTAGATTGCTCAGTTCTATTTGATTTTTAGTAATAAGTCAAATTTTATTTTTATTTTATCTTCCCATCTCTCTTGGAATTAAATAATATTTTAATCTAATTAATTGTTTACTTCCTAATGCTAATGTTATTAATTGGTATTAATAACAAGTTTGATTAAATAACTCTTAATTCTAGTAATAAAGTATTCCTTTATTTGATTCTTATTTTCTCGACAGTTAAATAATTTATATTTTTGAGGATCTTGTGATTGAGTCAATAAATAACTCAACTAAATTTTGGTGACGTTTCGAGACGTTATTGTTCTCATATCCACACCCTACATCCAACGAAACAGGTGTATAATCAATTGTTTTCAGAAAATAATTTTTAAACACTGTAATAGCGAGTACTTTGAATATGCTTTAACTACTGAGATATTTTAACTTATTTTTTTATTTTTTTTATTCAATATTAATACATTCTGCCACATTAAAGGGCATTAATATTAAGGCTACACGAATCATTCACACAATATGTACATACAAATAATAACTAAGATTTCGATAATAAAAAAAAATAAGAAAGAAAAATTAACTAAATTAGGTACTTGAAAAATTTAGTTTAAATTTATGTTGGGGCTCCACGAAACCATCGAATTCCTATCGTATCCAATCCTTACAATCCAAAATCCTCCGTAAAATCCTTAATGCTCCATACTTTGTCACAAATAAAACCATTCATCAAGACCTTAATGTACCATATGTCGCTGATTTAGCTCGAGCCAGATATCTATCCTTTCATGATAAACTTCAGTCCCATCCAAATCCGCTTGTTTCCACTCTTGCTTCCTCCTCGATCCCTGATAATCCTCCTAGGCGTCTGAAAAGATATGGCCTCGTGATCTTCTTACTTAAAATTATTTAGAGAGTGCTATAACTAGGCAGTATCTCTTCAAGCCTGTACATGCCATTATTTATATTTCCGCATATTTACTGGTTGTATTTGTATACAGTTGTAAATTCCATTAAATAAACAGAAAAAAAAAAATAATTATGTTAGACTTCTTAGTAACAACTAGAGTAACAGAGTAAATGTACCAGTAATAGATAGTTTTCAACTCGGTAATAGATAATGAGTTATCTATATATAAAGAGTAAAAATATGAGTAGATTCGAAGCAAGTGCTCTTAAGAGGGTGATGTCTGAACCTGAAGTGATATGCCACAGTAGCCAATTGGTTGACTTTTTAAAAATTTTCTTAATGGAGCAAGGTGGGATTTTTGTTTCAGGAATGTTTCCTTATCACTTTTCTTTAGGAGATAGGTTTGAAATTTTGATTAATTCATCTTTAGTTTGCTATTTTCTCGTTTAACACTATGGAGATTGTATTTGATTAATTATATAAAATATATGTTGATTCTTAAACCTGATTGTCTATTACTGGTGCAAAATACGCCGTCAGAATTTTTCCTGAATAATAAATTAATTGACTGTATAGAAAACAGAGGCAATGGAGATGAGAGGCAATGGGATCTCCTGGAGTCTTACTTTGCTTTCCAAATTTATAGGACAAAGCTTGGCTTGAAGTTCTCTGGGCGAATGTAAATATTATACATTGGAGTGAATGTGTTTAGAAAGATATACTTCATTTTTACTTTTATGTATTAACTAATTTTATATTTATTTTTTATATTTAATTATTAATATTTATTTTCTTATATATATTTTTTTTCTCTTGCATATTGATTCTATACAGGAGGATTGTATTTGCTAAAATTTGCATATACCATGCGGATTCGCATATTATATGTAGGAATGTTATACTTACATTTTATCTATCCTATGCTTTTCTTCCTTCTTTTTTTATAAGAATTAAAGAAGACATTTAATAAGAAAAACAAAAGCAAAACAAAAAAGCTACAATACCTACAATACAACTAAAGTTACAACCTGTTTACATGAATATAAGATTTTTTTTATAGCATATATATATATATATATATATATATATATATATATATATATACGAAAATTTTCAAGTATTGAGAACAATTCAATTATTGTATACGACTTAAATTTGTGTGAGAACTGATGATGAAATAAATGAATGATGAAATAAAAAAATCGCATAAATTAAATTAAGTTACAACTTAACTTACATTTTAAAAGAAATTATATATGATATATTGAAAAATAAAAATAAGGGAACAAGCACAACAATAAGATAAAAATAGGTAAAAATAAATAAAAAGAGCAAATGTCAATATACTAGATATACGTGCAGAATTTAACATAAAATAAAACTGAATTAACAACATTGTAAATAAAACGCCGGAAAATAATGTTGAAAAATAAATGAATAAATAAAATAAAAACTTAGTTAAAAATAAATATTTAACAAACGATAGTAATATATAAAGTTGAAATAATAAAATTATACACCAACGTTGATCAGGATAATAAAATACAAGATTTATAAAATAAACATTAATTAAAACATATACCTTCAGGCACTTAGTTCAGTTTTAGTTTATTTCTGTTATGTATAAGTATATATATATATATATATATATATATATATATATATATATATATATATATATATATATATATATATATCGTATGAATGAACACTTGTAGCCTTAATACTTATTGTCCTCTTTTTTTACCATTAGCAAAGAGCTGTAGCATGAGTTAGCCTGTTTGGGAAAGCAGGCACCTGGAATGGGCTTATAACTGTGCCAGGAATGGATTTTCCGCCAAATAAATGGTTTTTCCACTCCTCTTCCGTTCCCCGCCCGCACAATTTCACAGGCACTGCCTCCTAAAATGAAAATTTTGTTTATGTAGCTGAAAATGACGCTAAGCCAGGGGGCGAGGATAAGTTATTATAATAAAATTCGGATTTTTATGATTGTCACTTTATTGTTATTTATCGTTGGTTAAACTTGAAAAGCTCTTTAGGATGGGAGTGGGAGTATTATATTTATGTTTTTATCATATCCCTAAAACAATTTAGGTTTAGACTCACAGACCTAAGAATCTAAGGCCAGTTTACAATGTTAAGGTTCTTGGGTGGGCGGGGTGGCCGAATGGGCGAACGCGTTGTGCACAACACCATCGGTGCCCGGCAACCTGATATATGATAAATGATACAAAAATAGTCATGAGTTCACGTCCCGGTGCCAAGACGTCTTTTAAATCCCCGCCCACACCCCCTGGCCCGGGAAAACCCCGTATAGCCTTAACGGCTAGGAAGGGGGGGATCGGAAAAAAAAAGGTTAAGGTTCTTTATCAAATTCTTTATCATCACGTCTTATTATAGGCGTCGAACCCTATTGGGACGGTGGGGATGCGTCCCACCCAATATTTTGAACGTTGCGTTTGTTAATGGTTCTGTATCTTAATATCATCCAAACTTCTCCAGCATTTGACCCCCTCTAAACAGCCCCTTGAAATATTCTGTTCTTCTGTCTACTATATATTCGTTTAGCTGTACAATGGATACTGATCCTTGTTTTCTTTTCCAAGATTTCGGCAATTCCTTCCTCGTTCGCTTAATGTACTTTTCCAATTTTTGGGTTCAATTTATATAATACTGACAATCAGTTCCGATTACCAAGAAGGATATATAGCTTCGCCCTTTCCATCTTTCTTTGTGCAGAGTGAATAATTAAAATTTCCTATTTTTTTTTTATATAGCCCAACTTCCAAACAAAATAAAGGAAATAAAAATTAATTTGTTTATTAGTGATATATGAGTTTTACTAAACAACTATTCATTATAGATTGTTCAGATTAGGTGTATATTTTAGTTTATAAAAGAGGTATTAATATGACTCATTTCCTGGAAAGTTTATATGATTTAAATTACCTCTAAGAATCAGTAAATATACAAAACAAAGTGTTAAATTGCAAACGATAAATAAACAATTCAAGATATCCAGCGAAACATTTTTAAATTAAGTTTTATTATTAAAATTATATCATGTTTACAACAGAGACCTTCTTAGAGAATAAAGGAAGTTACATTTAAAAAAAATAATTGTTTAATTTTTTAGCCAATTAAATTATTGCATTAATATTTGTTTGTTGAAAAGATCAATATAATGTACCATAAACGTTATTATAGAACTACGTTATTATAACTAAGCTATTTTTAAGTACTGAATGATGTGGTGGAGGCCTAGAGGTACCTGCGCCAGTACCGCTTTTTATTTAAAAATTAATCCGTATTTTAGAAACATAAATTCTCTTTTAGAAAGAGAAATATATTCTTCAGGTGTTTTTTTAACACGTTTTCCGTTATTGTTGGCCGTTTAATTACGAACGACGCTTGATTTGCAACTTGAAAATGTTTTTGTTAAAAACATTGATTTTATTGGTGTTTTTTATTGTCTAAGCCAATTATTCGTTAATATTTTTCCATGTAATTTAATATTTTTTATTATTACCTAACTATTCAGCTTTAATAAAAGACCAACTATGACGAAATTAAGCCAAATGCTGATTCTCGGTGACCAAAAACCTAACTAAAGTCAAAGTTGTCAGTGCACCATGTTTGGACGCCATTTTGGGCAATGCGTTCACTTTATTTGTGGCAACATTGGGTTTGTTTTTTCTTCATTACGGCAATACAGATTTTGATGAGGATAGCGTGATAAATAATTTATCAAGCTCCCTTTGCCAGTTAGACGGTAGTACTTCAACTGAAGTCTACATCTTCATTATGGATTGCCTTCCGCCTCCTCTTCTCTTTGCCTATGGGCACTAAGGTTAATGTGTTTCGGTACCACATTCGTATTCCACGCGTATACGAATTCTTCGAAATACGGATAGTTTTTTTTGTTTCAGGAGGGAAGAGAAATTTTCTCCAGCCATGTCTTACAATCCCATTTTGCTCCTTAAATTGTCCCCAAGTCCTTCGATTACAGTGCGGGTCGTTACTACATGTTCGGCAGCTGGGACAAAGGGGGTCGACGTTCTTGCGAAAACTGTGCAGTTCGGCCCTAAAGCCTGCTTGTCCCGTGGAGACTTGCGAAACCCAGTAGCCCTGGAGCTCCCATTTCCCAGTTAATCTTGAGTGAAGAATGGTGTAAAAACTGGAGGATTAAAATAAATTCTAATAAATCCCATCAAATCACCTTTACCCTTCGACGTAAACCTATGACCTCATGTCCCACAGTATCCTTTAATAATACCCCACTTATCCCTGTTGAACAAATCCGATACCTTGGACTTCACTTGGACAAACGTCTAACTTGGAATCCTCATACCAGACTGAAACGACAAGAAACCGCTCGACGTTTCCGACTACTCCAACACTTACTAGACAAACGCTCTAAGCTTCCAGTAAATTACAAAAGACTTATATACATGACTACAATAAGACCTATTTGGACTTACGGAGTTGAGCTTTGGGGCTCCACTAAGCCATCAAATTCCTCTCGTATCCAATCCTTACAATCCAAAATCCTTCGGAAAATCCTCAATGCTCCTTACTTTGTCACCAATAAAATAATCCATAATGACCTTAATGTTCCTTATGTTTCCGATTTGGCCCAATCCAGATACCAATCTTTCAATAATAAACTTCAGAACCATCCGAATCCTCTCGTCTCTAACCTTGCTTCCTCTTCTATTCCTGATAACCCTCCGAGGCGTCTGAAAAGAAGATGGCCTCGAGATCTCTTATTGTAAATACATTTTGTTTTTAGAGTGCTACCAGTGGGTAGTTTCTCAACAAGTCATTTCATGTTTTTATTTTCTGTTATCAAATTTACTTAATGTATTTAATTTTTTAATACAGTTGTAAATATCATAAAAAAAAAAAAAAAAAAAAAAAAAAATCTTGAGTGCACAGTCGGAAAGAACTTCCTTAGCGTCGCCTCTTTCGTGGTTGTCAACCATCGTAGATTCCATTTCTCGATTGTGTGCTCCCGAATTAATTGTTTCCATCTATTGGGCTCTCCTGCAGTCCTCACTCGCATGATGTCGCACGAACCCCAGCCGTGCCTCCTCTCTTATAGCCGAACACTGCATTATATTTGTAGTTACAAGGAACACAACGATATGCAATTTATACGGATGTGGGGAGAAAGGGAGGTAGACGGGTCTGACCCACAGACTAAGGATCCCTCTCACTACCAGTAGTTTTTTGCAGATGCTCGGTGTTGGAAGGGAGCAGATGCAGACCATGACATAAACTATTATTTTAGACTCTTTATGAATCCTTTATCACCACGTACATTGATCTTGGCCTTCATTTGTTTCATACGAATTCCAATTGTCCGACCTAAATCTCTTTTATTCTTTTTCAATATTGCTGGTTGATTGATGAGTATGCTGTGTGGTGGACTAAATCAACGTGGTGGAGCAGCCGTGTAATATTATTATTGTAGTTCTCTCCCTTCCCAATATTTTTTTTAAGGGGCTTGCTGGTGTAGGTGGTTTTGTCTAATTAATTATCTTCTAAAGGTTTTAAGAATTTATCTGAAAGGTGTTTTAGCTGTTGCTTTTTGCTTTAGGGATGCGTGGGGGAGTTGGAGGGCTGTTTTCCATTTAGGTCTTTTATTAAAATTCTCCGCGCTGTTTTTTTTTATATATTCATTGTTTAACATCAAGAAAGGGTTTTCTGCAAACCTCAGTGAATCCTAAGAATTTGCTGATGTTTTTATCTGATCAGTACCTTTTTATTTGTTTGGTTTATTTTTGTTTTTCAGCCCTGCTGGTTCTGGGAAATTCCTTACAGATTGTGAACAACAAAAAGTATTTAGAAATCAATTTCCTTTGAAAAGAACCATAATTGAAATGGGTAGTAGTTAGGGAGAATAATATGAGCTGCTATACCCTAATGACATGTTCACATAGGAGAAATAAAATACAATAGAATAACAATAAAAGCAAGTAAAAGAAGAAATAATAAAATTACACAAAACAAATAAAATAAAAAAAGGAAGAAAAAGTCTCTGACTTACATCTAAAAAAATAAAGTCAGCCTGAGAACCCTTCAACAAAAGCTTCTTTCCCTCGTTAGGGGACGAAGCTTGACTCCAGATGACCCCTGTTCGAGCATTTTCAGTGAAAACCTAGTGAAGTCCCAGCAGGTCACATGAATATAGATATACTTTATGGCCTGCTAAGTCTTCATAAGACATGTTACTTTTTTTTTACAGTCAACCGTTTTAATCTTAGAGAAGAAAACCTGAATTGGGATTGACGGAAGGCAAAGCGAAAGATGACTTGCATTGTTTTGAAGGAGTTCATAGAATTAAATAGATATGAGTTCGTTATTAAGACCACAGAAATTGAGACTGGTGGTCATGGCAATTTCGTAAAAATAAATGCTCTAGTCACTTAAAAATAGAAAATATTTTACTACGTATCTTTAGTCTAATGTCGTTTCTATTTATTTGTACAGGCTTGTTATTTCTAGGAAAGAGTTTTATTTTTATGGCTATATCTATCCATGATGATTTGTTAGTAATCTTGAACCCCAGTGATCCGATAATGAACTCCACCTATCACCAATGAGATGGGTTACCTCCTCCAGGCTATTTGTTCTCCAGAACGCAATGTATTACTGACGGAGCAGACCATAAAGATCTATATGCCCCACTAAAGATCTATATGCCTCAATCGAAAATAAAATAAAAAATCATCACAGAAGAAAGTACACGGGTGATCAATCAAACAAAGATTATTACTTCAAAAATACCATCTTCAATACTTTATTTGTAAACGGGGGAACTTAGTGATCGTGGCATATAATTATTTATATCTATAATAATGTATGTTGATAAACCATGGGATCGGAGTACTTTCCTGAGAAAATAGATACTTACCTGAACCAGGATTATTCAATAATTTATTCATAAGGAAAACCTTGCTGATGAGCATGGCCTCGTTCAAATCATTAAGTGGCATTATATCACCCTTAATTCCTAATAAATTGGATGAGTTTTGCCTTTGTATAGTCAGAAAATATTGCGTTTGTTGTAACTATGTTTAATATATAAAAGGCTTTGTGTAATTCACAAAAACTTCCTTATAAGTTCTGCTCTATCAAAAATGTGCTTTCTTAATTGTAAGTTTGCAATAGTAAAATCATCACCTTTACCAGCTCCTTTCGTTATCTGCAACAACGAACAACAACGTTAACTACAATTGTATAATTTAGTGATTATTAATTTTAAACGCACTGGTAAATTTAAATTCCAGGGCTTGAAACGAAAAAAAACTTTTATTTCTAAAAAGTTTCGGTATCATCGGAATTTTTATTATCTATAGTTTTTCAGTTCATTTGTAACTAGTATTGTTTCCCTTGCAATTTTTCAAATAAAATTTTACGGAACTTTTGTTAAAAATAAGTTTCTTATCAATTTTTTTATATTTTTATAAAATATATTAGGCCAAAGGTCAGCAAATGTACACTGTTTTTACATCGTGTGTTACTTATTATATATAAAAATAAATAACATTCTATTTTAATTATTTATTTATTTATTATAACTTTTAGAAGTGAAAAAAAGATATTCCATGAAATAAAAGAATGACCAAAAGGCGAATTATATTATAATGATACATTTAAGGAAATTTTATGTAGGTAGATGATAAATTTTAACTAAAATGCCATGTTATAAAAAAATTTCATAAAATAGAATTTAGACTATTTGTATAACTGGTTTTTATTGAATTAATGTGTGTTTTATAAGCATGTATTTTGAAGTATAACAACTGAATTAAAATTAGTTTGCAGGATCCTGAAAATACGTACATTTGGTGACCTTTGGCCTAATATTTTATTATAAACTTTAAAAAAATGGCACCGAACCTAAAAGATATTACTAGAAAAAAATCTTATTTAATAGTTCTATAAATTTCACTAAAAAGTCGATCTAACGATGATTAGTTTTATTCGTAGCTTCTCAAACTAATGACATATTTGGAATCAAATGTAATCTAAGCTCCATAACTAGTTATTTTTCATATGAGAAACCTTTTTTTTAAAAAGCTTTAATAAATAAAAGTTTAACTTTATCCATAAACCTAGAACTTCAATACAAAAGAGTTCCTTAGAACTATTATTTTAAGAACATATTTTCTAGAAAGTTTCATAGAAATTATTGAAATTAAACTTTTAAAAAAGTTTCAACCGCTTTGAATTTTATTAAAATACTCCATTTTTCTTTATTTGTTAAATAATTTCTTTCAATTTGATTTATCTTATATTACTACGGTTAATATACATATTATCGAACACATTTTATATCTATTGATAAATCATTAGTTTTTTATAGTTTCCCACTATTTTTTAAGCGTTCTGAAATATCAGTAAAACAGAGTAGATGTTAATAAATACTATATGATAATAACCAAGGTATTGCATGCATTTCTGTTGTCTTTTAATTTTAGGATTTGACGTATTTTTTTATAAAACAAATATTTACTGTACGTTACAAAAAGTTATTTTCCTCGTCTCTCATTTTCCCCCCGCAAACAATACTTCTCTTTGCAAATTATCTGTTCTTGTTTTGTAAATATGAATCCGATCTTACTATGTCTTACCCGACTGACTCTAATTTATTAATTAACATAAAACGTTGGGCAAACTACTAATATATGCCAACCCAAAATACGTTGGGTACATACTAATATATGCTGGATATATATTCTATATATACGCGTGTATATAAGTTTTTCATTTTCAGAAGTACCTGAGCACACAATCCAGAAATTTCTACTGTTTGTAAATAAAGGATTTCTATATATAGTATTAGAAAGAGTGGCCTTGTAGAGACAGGGTGTGTCGCGCCGATAATTCGCAGGAGAGCTGCTTCCACCTTCCGCTAGGCCGAATGTCTTTTTGCCTTTTTCAACCGCGGGTGTCGTTCTTCTTGCTCTTTTTGGTTGCGCCTGGTCTCCTTTGGAAGGACCACACCCATCCACCCCCGCCTCTGTCGCGACCTTGCTCTGCACGAAACAAACGAAGCAGGAGGATAACAATAGACCGCAAGATCCGGAATCCTTCTTACGCTTGCAGCTATTGCGATGCGCAAGGTGTAGCGAATCCTTGACATTGACGTTTGATTGATTTGTGTCTACCTGGGGAATACCTGACCGTTGAGATCATCCTATCTTCTAATTCGATTTTGGATCTTGTCTAGCTGGATTTACTACGTTTCATATCAGTTTTTACTTGCTGTTTGAGTGATATGAAACATTTATGGTATAATATAAAATTATTGCATTTTGCTTAATGAAATTTTCTTAATTAAATGTAAGAACCAGAGAAGAATGGATTCGTCGTGCTGAATGTTGCATTTAACAAAACGGATGCCCCTTTGAACAGTTAAATGTTGTAATAATAAAAAATAAATAGTACTAATAAATCTTTGACCATTCATATCTGTTTAATAAATGAGTTTGAAGTATATGTTAATATGAACATTAATTATTAGTCATTAGTTATTAGAGACTCCTCACTATCACTCTACGACTTTAGATATATATTTTATTTCTAAAAATCCTCAGCTCACCAATGATATATTATAAACTGCAAAATTCTTTCGCAGTTAATATTTATCTGTTTTTATTACTACTGATAATGAGAAACAGTTAATTGTTTCAGAGAAAAATAATTGAAGGTATTTTAAATGAGGAAATTTAGAAAATTGTCCATTTAAGAACTGTGAGACTATCAATCAATATAATAAGTCATCGAGCAAATAGTAAACAAATTAAATTATCCATGATAATAATTGGTACTTCTGTACTTAGATTTCCTTTTTCGTAAGGAAAAATAAAACTGTAATATACCAGACATATTCCTAGCCTATTATAAAAACACAAACAAACTTTTATATATATATATATATAGGTATGTATGTAATTAAGAATTTTTAGTGGTGACGAGATCACGTTTTGGAAACCTGAGAGTCTGACCTTGGTCATTACAACCTAATTGAAGGTCGATGGGAAAAACAATTCATTAAAATATAAAGCTGACCATTTATTTTAACTTTGTTTTTTAACCAATTTTAGACAATCATTTGTTAGTTTATGGGAAACAAATATTATCATTTTTGAAATAACTGATATTTCAAGGTAGTTATAGTTTCGTAGGCATTCAATAGTCTGCGCCAGTCAGGCCTTATCTGTTTCTAAATTTTTTTATAATAACAATAAACACCTTATTTTTTTATTAAATTAAATAAGCTATATTGTTGTATAACGATGATATAAATAAGTAAAAAAAGTGTTAATAGTTAAAATAGTCTATTGATCGAAAACAGTTTGAATCCGAGATGTCCAGAATAGGATTTCACGGCACATGTTGCACCAGCAACGTGTTTTTGAGGTTCATATTTTGATGTGGTTTTGAATTTTTGGGATGTAAACTTTCGAACCACGGGAAAAAGGGATTTCAATGTTTCAAAACATGAAATAATTCGCAGACATTGTTTATGATCCACGATTTTTTTAAATTCTACTTTCATTTGCTGCGTTTTTATGAAGACGAGAGTAATTAAATATTTTGGAAGTGGTAGGGAAGTTCATGCGCTATCGACCTATGGGGGGGGATTGGCATTCTTGGTTTCAATTACAGAGAAATTGTTGTTATTTATATAGTTATATAAATAACGATTCGTTAACGTTGTGGGCGGGATGGCCGAATGGGCTAACGCGTGTGCTCTGCACCGCCGTTGCCCGGCAACCTGATAAATGAATCAAAGATATAAAAATAGACACGAGTTCGCGTCCCGGTGCCGGGGGAGTCTTTTATATCCCCGCTCACACTCCCTTGCCCGGGAAAATCCCGTATAGTCTTAACGGCGAGGAAGGGAAGATAAAAAAAATAAAATAAAAAAAAAACTGAGCAATAATTTTATTCGAATTATGAATTCCATCGAAGTAGTTATTAAGTCATTGAAAAAGGGACGATCAACCGCCTATTATCAGTTTTTACTAACAATTAGGAGGAAATAGATGTTCAAATGTTGACTTCAAAGATGCTTATGGTTCACTTAACTCAGATCCACTATATAAAGTAATTAATTTAACTAAAATAGATAATATATAATTCTAGAAATCTAGGTGAACGTAGTCCCTGATCACCAATTAGGATTATACACATCCCATTCTACCATCCAGCAATGTGGTATCATAGTCTTCTCTGCGTTGGAGCGCGGAATTTTCTGTATTATATTCTTTGTCAACGTTTATCAGGCGTTTGATCGAGTCTGGATCCAAGGAATGCTGTACACAATCTGCAAATTCGTACCCTCTACATACTTTATTATCAGTCATTATCAGTTCCTAACTTACTGATAGATACCTCAAACTAAATCTCAATAATTTCACCCCTGTTTGTCCAGTCTGCAGGCATTCCTCAAGCTAGTATCCTCGGTCTCATTCTCTATACAGTTTATACAGCTGTCATATACTCCAGATATACTACAATCTTATCCGAATTCAGCCTTTCTGTTCCCAGTCTTTCTTCTTCCTTTCAAACAAGTCTGTTTTTTTCATTAGTACTGATTTGTTCATATTTACTGATTGTATTTATTTATTACAGTCATAAATTTTAATAAATAAGTTTTTAAAAAAATTAATTTCACCTCTGATGATGATACCAATGTAAACCCTGATAATTTATCGGCAAAATAACCTTCAAAACAATTATATAAAATTCATCTATAAATTATTTTTTCTACATTTACCTTTTTCATGACCTTATTAATAACTCTTTGTAGAAAAGTATAAGTAGACAAAAATAAAACTATCTGTGCTACTATATATTGTCTAAACAAACATTAGGGAATGATATAGATATCATAAGAATATAAGCGATAGATGACGGAATTCTAATACAGATATAAGAGATAGATATTTTCATTTATCCCACAAACTCCGCCCTCTCCTATAGAATGAATCTATTCGAGCTTTGGATGTTGTTTTAAGTATTACTCAAACAGTGCGAGTATTTAATAGAGTAAGTTCTTCGTTCCAGGCCCAATATTGCTAGGATTTGAAACTGACAAAAGCGAAGTTTTGCAGAGGTAGCTGTAAGTTAAATATTGGTAGAAGATTCCGTCCATTGATTAATATTGAAAGGATATAAGCAGTAAGATCATTCAAACTTTAGTTCTGGGCGCTGTGTATTAAAAAAAACTCCACACAAACAAAATGTATTAGTTTATTACAGCATTAGTAATAATATTATAATGATCTATTAAATCCATTGCTGAGTTTTAAATTAAGTTCTTTATATTAATACAGAATTATTCCCTATATTAATTTTGATATTCTTTTAGTTTAGTGCTATATATATATATATATATATATATATATATATATATATATATATATATTTATTTATTTTTAAGACTATGAATTTTGAATTTTTTTAATAGTATATTTCTTCCATATTTATTTATCATAATTACTAGCTATGGAAAATATAAAATATTACAACAGTAAAAAGAATTTCTGTAAGAGCGAATCATATATCTTTAACGAAGGGAAATCTTCAAGTTTGTAATAATTTATAATTATACTATTACTTATTTTTCCATGCGCTTTAAATAATTAATGATTCGCCCATTTGATTAATCGGCAAATATTAAGTTTTTCAGTCTAGTAATAATGTTACTTATTAAGCTTTCTATCTCCAATGGTTTATTTTTGCTAAAATAATTATTTAACAATATTATTTATTAGTATGATATCTTTCCAAGCGCTGTAAGTAATCCATATAATTCGAATATTTTCTGTCTGTGGTACCGGTGCCATTTTATCAAATTATTAACACTTGTCTAAAACTTAGTGAGTAGTTTGATTTTAACCTAATCTACAATATTTGTATCTACGAAATATTCTAAAATAGAGCGTTATCATCCTAGAGATAGATAAACGTGTCAATATGAGATACTAAATACTAATGAATACCCAATCGCTTACTACTTTAATCATATAATTGTTTGGGCCATTTAGCGTGAACTCCACCCTGAACATACCAAAATAAAGAGATTGCAATATCAACTTATTATACAATTCAAGTGGGTACTTATGAGGTTTTAGTACCTTATAAAAATTGAAAGTCGATTTCCTTTCATAAATAAAACTGTCTAGATCACGATAAAATAAGGCTATTCACAAAGTTTTAGATGATTGTTAATAATTTAATAAAAATGGGTTTGTACTGTGGATTAGGTTTTTTTTTTTTTTTTTTTGTGGCGGAATGAATTTTTAAATATTTATATATATTTCTCTTATATTTGTTTATCCTAATATTCTCAACTGTAGAAAATATAAAATTTTCAATATTTTCTATTTTTATAAACTATGAATAAGGTTATAAGATGGGGAAAAAAAGTTATCTGAAGCCTGATAAAATGTTTGTTTAACAAAATCTTACACGCCTGGTTATTTTACACGACGATACTCCCTAATCTCCCCTCCTTGTTGGAGTATCAACACCCGACCAATGTTTGCTGTAATGGCTGCCTCTAAAAGGGTAACCCTGTATACCTTACAGCTCCCTCCGCCTTGTATAATGGTCTCTGGGGGTTGATAGGGTTTGTTATTCCATTTTCCGGCAGATGGAGTTTTCTTCAGTGGTATAACTGAGCGTTATGCAGTGCTCAGATACATGTAGGTAAGTACAGCTACAGGTTATTCGTATTAGTGCATACATGACACTAAAAAATATAAAAATTAATACTAATAAATAATATTAATAAAAATTGTTAACTATGAAAATTCGCAGCAATGGGGTTTTCTCATTAAATTAAATTGTGTAATTAGGCAATAAATAATTACCCATTTGCTTTTTACTTGACTCGTAAAATCGTTAGTTTGGTCGCCAATACAGAAAAAATTCGGGTCTTGTTTAGATTAGGCCCGCCAGTGATTTTTTGATGATATTTAGTAACAGTTGCTATGAAACTTGATACCATTGATAAATAAATTCACATGTTTAAATATTATTCAATTTAGTATTAAAATATTTTTGGTGGGACTCATCACTCTATGTTAGACTCGTGTTTATGTGAGTTCATGTGGAGGCAGAGAAACTCAAATGAAGACATTTTTGACAAAATCCTTAAGGATATAGTAGAATTTTGGCCGCCAGAGGTACCTGGAGTAACTCATTAAAAGCATGTTAATGTTTTTGGTTATGTATAAAAAGACCTTTTAAATAAATCATATGATATTTAACCCATATTTTTTTTTTAATTTATCATATTGACATATCGGAGATGAAGATAACGCCAAACTGCTCAATATTTTTATAGGCCACCTTTATTCTCGATGATGTTATGAAATTATCTTACGATTCAAGAGGGAAGTAAATGAGTGTTCTAATTAAATTACGAAGTTTGCCCATCTTCTTATTGAAAATTGGCCAAGAATTGTCATAAATAATAAAGTTGTAGGTTATGATGGGATTAAGCTATTCACGAAGTGTTTTAGGCGGATGTTAATAAAAAAAAAATGTTCATATGAACTGTATGTATATATAAACAGTATTGTAAAAAAAAGTCTTAAATTTATCAACTTAAAAGTCATTTTATCTTCCTAATTTTAAACTGATTTAACTATTTTTCTTTGAACATCATAGAGAAAATAAAATGTTATCCAGAACACGTTAATAAGATTTTATTTGTCTTTAAATATTTAATTTAAATTAGTAACACACTAAACTAGAGGTGTAACATAAATGTTAGGCTATAATTGGACCAATGCCAAACCACACAGCTTTATGTCTCTAAAATCTAGGTAAAGAAAAAACCCGTCAACGTTTCGCCGATTCAAACACCGTCAGGACCGAATTGGCGTAAAGTTGCTCATAGCAGCATGCGATTGGATTTCATGGAGTCATGTTCAATTAGCTGTTCTGTCCTGGTGATGCCTGAATTGGCGAAAGTTTGACTAGTTTTTTCTTTATCTGCATTTTGGAGACATAAGGTTTTGGATTTTTGCCACTTAGAACTTAACATTAAATGTTTATTTGTACTTGTCAACTGATTATGTAGACTATTAGCAGATAATGTTTTCTTTAATTTGACATTTTTGGTGTACTCCGTCCTCCTCTTTAGCATATATTTTATCCCAATACTGCTATCCCTCAAGTCAATGATCAAACTTATTTGAGAACTCAGAGACGGATATAGTTTTCTTGAAACGTCCTAACAAAGAGAGTAAATAAGTGTTTATTTTGGTAAACTAGACCTATGGGCAACAAGAGGAAAAAAAATAATGATGAAAGGTCAAAATTATAAAATGAAATAATGATATATTTTTGCCATATGTCAATTTTCTATTTCGATATATTTAAAAAATATCTATAGAATGTTTTATATATATACACATGTATATGAATATTTTTCTCGATATTTATACCCCTGATATTGTACTCAACGATAGGTTGAAGTGAATCATGAATTGCGTATTACGAAGTAATTTTGTTTTCCTTTTCCCTTAGTTGGGAATATTTCCTGGAATCCTTCCTTCAGTAAGTAATCAATTCTTATTCCTGTAACTACAATGTGCTTTAATTCTAATCCTAAATCCATTCATAGCGTTCCATTCCATTCATAGAACACTGCACCGGGTTTTTGATCTCTTTTACTCCTTTCATTGAACTAAAACATTTTGAAATTCTTTTCCTCTACACTTCACTATCCATCCTCTGGAATCCCCGCTGCTAATATCCAAAACACTCTTCTTCTATACTCATTCCATTCATTCCTTTTCTACCAGCTCACATTGTGAACAGTTGTTTGCTAATCAGGAAATGTTTCACAACCATTATACTCTTTCATTAAAACTTCTTTATTGTCTTTTAGGGAAGGGGAGGGTTAACTCAATAACTTATTACTGAACTCAAGAACAAATTCCTAAAAAAATGACCCATATTTGTCTTCTTGCCATGTTTCCTGTCCTTAAAGATTTAAACAAATAATCTTATCAAAATGTTATTTTTGTTTTTTAGTTTCTATTAAAATGAAAATGCCAAAAAAAAAATCAGAGGACTACCAATTTATAACACCAAGAACATGTAAAATCATACCTGCTCATCATTTAAAGAACCGTTTGCTTTCTCAACAGTATCACATACGGTGCTAGAGCACGGACACATTTCAATATCTAAATCAGGTTCATGTTTCATTTTTTTTTTCAGTCCAAATCTGTAAACAGAAAAGAAATAAAGAAATTGCATTATTAACTGAAATAGTTTTATAATTTGAAAATATATTTTAAAAAAACAGAAGCAAATCTATTGTGTCTAAAAATTAAAATAGACAGAAACACACGTACATATATGTACATATAACACACGGTCTATACGAGTCGGGAGGAACGGGTCAAACTACAGGATTTATTTCACGCAGGAAAATAATTAATGAAAAAGGAAACTTTTATGATGTTATCCGGTTTTCATTTGTTTAAATTGTATTTGCTAATCAAAATTAAGCAATATGTATTAGTATTTCGGTATTATACAGCATTATGATCCTGTTTACAACAGATTGTAAACTAGATACAATAAATAACTAATATGGAAGTTACAATCTGTAAAATATTCATTCTAGAAGATCGCCTAACAGGAGACTACTACTTGAAATTTTTAAAAGGATTATTAGATGTTACTCTAAACATGTGGATGCAAATGAATTTTTAGCCGACAGACTTGCACTCATTTCACTTGTCAGTTCACTCGGCAAAGGTAAAATTTGGCAATTGGCAGCATAAAAGATTTCCAGATCGTTGTACTGGTCGTGGTGGTAAAATTAGTTGGCTTTTAAGATTTCCAGCCCCCATCACTACTGGATTATTATTTGTGGGGCTATATCAAAGCTGGTGTATACAAAGTAAAACTTGACACTCAGAGTGAGCTAATTCAACGTTTTAAAAATGCTGCAGGTGTCATTAAAGGAAGATATGAAACAATTCGGAGTATAATTATTGTTCTTTGATGACGAAAGCGAAAATGTATATAAGTCAACGGTGGTATTTTCAAACATTTATTAAAATAATACTTCGATAAACAAAATTCTAATAAATGTATAAAATATTATTTAATTGTGAAATTCAGTTTATTTGTAATTAGCCAATACTTACTTTATAGATGTTATAACAAATGATTGCCTCAACTAATCAGTGCAAAGCTCCAAGCATTTCGGTCCAACCAATCATGATCCTGAAGACCTTCGCCATCCATTTCTTCTTGGACTTCCTCCACCCACCTATTTCTGGCCCGTCCACGTCCTCCAACATTCGACGGGCATTCTTTTCACATACCCGTATCATCTTAGACGGTGTGCCCCAATCCTTTCATTTATTGATGTACCCTCATCCATCCAATGACAAATTTATAACCTTATCCGCCTTGGTAACAGATATTTCCTCCAGAAATCTATCTAGCAACATTTGCTGACGAAACCGCCATCCGATCATCCCACTCAGACCCTGAAACAGCATCCCTAAACCTACAAAGACACATCTCCCTAATTGAGAAGTGGCGCATCAAAATCAATGAATCCAAATGCAAGCATGTTACCTTTACCCTCCGACGCAGATCCTATCCACCTCTCCTTTTCAACTCAGTACCTCTTCCCATCTAAGCACAGTTCGATATCTTGGATTCCTTCGAGATAAAAGACTACCCCACATACCAGATTTAAAAGACAAGAACTTAACCGACGATTTGCCAGTTATACAGACTACTTAACAGAAAATCTAACCTCTCAATTGGAAACAAACTATTAATATACAAGACTGTACTGAAAACCATCTGGACCTACGGATTTGAACTATGGGGAACAACTAAATTTTCGAACATCAAACTCACCCAATCCTTCCAGTCTAAAATCTACAATAACAAATGCTCCCTATTATGTCACAAACAAAACTCTACATCATGATCTTAACATCCCTTATGTCTTTGAGTATTATTATTGTTATTTATTTATGTATTATTCCATCCCGTTTCTCAAAATTTCATCCATCATCCTAATCCCTTAGCACAATTCTCATCCAGCTCCAGCCACCCCTACAATCCTTCTCGAAGGTTAAAAAGGCAGTTGTCTCGAGATCTTTTGTAAATACGTCATTGGAATCCTGGCAATAGCCAACTTCTCCACTAACTTTATGAGCGTATGTGGCTTTAGTGCCCTTTCTAAGTCTCCACTGGATCCCCATCTCAGTGATGCGGCTGAGAGAGAAGCGCTGGGATCTCTTAAAGTTCTGCCATATCTTCCACACATGGGGGAAAAGGCCCGACTTGGAGCTCCCTCGGCTGACTGTAAATAAGCCTGAATGTTATTTATTTATTTTTTCTTATTTATTTTTTTTATTTAGACAAAAGACTAACATGGAACCCACATACCAGATTTAAAAGACAAGAACTTAACCGACGATTTGGCCAGTTATGCAGACTACTTAACAGAAAATCTTACTTCTCAATTGGAAAAAAAAATATTAGTATACAAGACTATACTGAAACCCATCTGGACATACGGAGTTGAACTAAGCTTTCTTTTCTTATTTTTTTTGTAACTTCTATTATTTTTGTAATTGTATATATTGTATGAATGAGTTTCTCACATCGCAAATAGTTAATGCCCTTGATTGAGGCAAAATATATATTTTTTTTTAGAAAAATATAAAAATAGAAATCAATCTAAACTGCCTGTACCGTTGAGGATAAACGGGAGTTCATTTTAAACGTTTCTGAAGCGTATGTCAAGTTAGATTCCACAATGACTGTGAAGAATCGGAAATCTCCGAATTCCCGAGGACTGGAAGTAACATTTGTGTAGCCTTACGGGTTTGTTCCACCTTTATTGTTATGTCATCCTCAGATGAACCTGCACCATCCAAATAAGAGCTATAATAATTAATAATTAGGTTATGATATGAACATAGGAGCTGTTTATTATTTTTCTATGTGCATCTGATGGAGTTTGGTTCTCTCGACTTTCTCTGTATATTATTACTACTCATTATTATTTTTAAGGGACCAAATTTTTATCTATCTATTTTGCATACTTATAAATATTAATCTGCCAATAATCATATAAAACTACTATATTTTACTATATATACTATACGTATAAATAAAACTGCACTGATATTTGTTCTAACATTGCTAGGTTAAATATATACACTATTGAATGTATATATTAATTTTACCACGTGGTCCCGGTCTGTAGGTATAACCAATCAGAGCAGAAGATATGAGGACGAGTCAACCAATGGGATCCCTTTATCATTCTGATTGCTTGCCGTGAGATATTTATATCCACCTGGAATTCGTTGGTCCCTCAGGTAATAGGGTTTATGGGGTCGTAAGGCTGAGCTGAGAAGGGGTTTCAACTGGGGCACTCTCGAGGTATGGCCCATAAATTGACTTCATAGGATTTATAGTCTGTGTTCGGAACATCTGGCCTTGAGGAAAATGGTGTGGTTTTTGCAGTTTTCTCTCAGATATGTCCATAAAACGTCTATATTGGGAAAATTCTGCAGTAAAAATGTCTATAATATATTATTTTATAATATTCTATGAATATTGAATATGCATTAAACTGAGAATTCATTCGATCACAGAAAGAATTATTAAAAAATGTTTTGAATTTATTTCATTACTGTCGGCGCTAATATTTTAATTACGGCCTAATAAATTTCTTATAAAAGTATTTTTTTTTTTTTATGTAAAGTTATTCAGATAGAATATTCTAAAATGTATCGTATTGTATATTATAATAAATTAAATACAAAAATCTTATTTTTTTTTTAATCCTTTACTTTTCACAGCTGTAGAAAATATTGAAAAACCAGTCAGTACGCTATCGGTCAATGGAATAGTATTAAGCAATTAATAGTCGTTAGTAAACGGAGTGCCAAGATACATTCATTCCAATCTTGATTTTAGTTTATATTTCCCCCATACCAGACTGAAACGACTAGAAACCGCCCGACGTTTTCGACTACTGCAGCACTTATTAGACAAACGATCTAAGCTTTCAATCAATTATAAACGATTCGTATATATGACAATAATAAGACATATTTGGACTTACGGAATTGAGCTTTGGGGCTCCACTAAACCATCGAATTCCTCTCGTATCCAATCCTTACAATCCAAAATCCTTCGTAAAATCCTCAACTTACTTTGTCACAAATAAAATCATCCATAAAGACCTTAATGTTCCATATGTTTCCGATCTGGCCCAATCCAGATACCTTTCCTTCCATAACAAACTGCAGAACCATCCGAATCCTCTCGTTTCAAACCTTGCTTCCTCCTCGAACCCTCCGAGGCGTCTGAAAAGAAGATGGCCTCGGGATCTTCTAATATAGAATTTTAATTTGAGTTCTATCAATGGGTTTCTCTTCATGTTGTACATGCCATGTTACCAATTTCTCATTTACTTGTTGTATTCACTATGTAATACAGTTGTAAATTCCATTAAAATAATAAAAAAAAAAAAAGTTTATATTTAAGCATAATAACAGCTTCTTTTGAGCCTTCTATGGGTGGTATGGACGTGTGAATTGTAGCCATATTTTGAATCAGTGTGTTAATAAGTCGGTGTAAATTATAGTGAAATCCTTTGGATTATGTTTGTTAACTGTTGGCATGTGATGGTAATAATATAATGTTAGTGAGGAAACGGAGAGCCTTGGTTATAGTTTTGAAAGTTTTTGACTGAAAATTATGTAGTTTATGTATGTGGGTCTACTCGTAGTAGTAATATTCTATATTGAAAAAAATTGAAATTGATTTCGTTTATTTATTCCATTTATGTGAGGCCGATGCCAACACGGATTTAAGTAAGCTACAAAATTTATTTAAAATGTCATTTTTTTAATGTCAGTAGGCTAGGATATTAAAATACGTATAGAATATTGAGATAAGTCGTTCGTATAAAACTTATTTAATTTTTCATAATTTTTTTTTTTTTTATCTTTGAATATTAATCTGCACTTGTCGAAAACTGTTAACAATCAGCACATCGTCTGAGAAAAAAATAAATTAAAAAATGTATTTATTTGACCATACATATCTATGCCTATCAAAATTGGCATTGACATATTGCTAACCAATAATATCAATACATTTAATTACATATGTGTTGATCTCCTGTAACCTCCTACTTCCTCAAAATAAAGATTATAGATCAAAACATTTTGCAGGAACTGGTATTCATCAGAAGATGGTGGTTTGATTTTACCCAATTATATATAACATTACTTTTATTATATTGTGATATAATTATAACTATTATTAAATAGACAAGGAAGCACAATATATCCTACAATAAAAATATTAGAAATAAAAGGCCCAAGTTGATGTTGGGTTTCTAAGAAGCCGGACATGTTGAATATATATTATAGTTACAAATTGGGGCAATAAGGCGCGATATATAATATAGATTTTTAAAGAAATTAAAACTTTTTCCGAACTGTGGTTTCATTCAGTGTATTTCATGTTGATAAAAAATAATACAGTCTGAACTATAGAATACATGTAAATTACAGTTATAAAATTTGATCAACGAGCAGTACAATTAAATGATCGTTTGTATATTTTATAGGCGAAAAGTTGATGACCCCTAGTTTGCTAAAATTACATATTTGTTTTTTCATTTTTGCTTTTTAATATAATTCTGTTTTAATATTTCTGAATACCAGCTGTATGTACGTTGTTTTGTGTTAATATTATATTTAATGAGGTATATAAATAAAATAATTAATAATAGCATTTACTCACCCACTACATCGTGTCTGACTAGGCTCTCCTTAGAGGATTCCACAATATAATTAAGGGATGAATAATGAAAATATAAAAATAAAAAAATTTATGACAAATATTTTTTTTAAAAAAAGATGATAGAAGGATGCGATACTGTCTGAAGATGGGATATGAAAGTGGTCCCGAAACGTCATTAAAATAAACAAGAATTGTTGGGAGAGTAAATGCTGTTATTATTTTTTATTATTATTTATATGATATTTACAACTGTATAAAAAAATACATCTAGTAAATTCGTACATGAATAGTATGATATAAAACACATGTTGAGAAACTACCCATTGGTAGCACTCTAATAATATGTCTATATTAGGAGTTCATGGGGCCATCTTCTTTTCAGACGCCTCGTAGGGTTATCAGGAATTGAATAGGAAGCAAGGTTAGAAACAAGAGGGTTGGGATGGTTATGAAGTTTATTATGGAAGGATAGATATCTGGAATGGGCCAAATCTGATACATAAGGAACATTAAGGACATTGTAGATGATTTTATTTGTAACAAATTAAGGAGCATTGAGGACTTTAGGAAGGATTTTGGATTGTAAGGATTGGATGCGAGAGGAATTTAAAAGTTAGGTGGAGCCCCATAAGTCCAAATAGGCCTTATTATAGTCATGTATATGAGTCTTTTATAATTAATTGGAAGGTTAGAGCGTTTGCCTAGCAAGTGTTAAAGTAGTCGGAAACGTCGAGCGGTTTCTTGTCGTTTCAGTCTGGTATGAGGATTCCAAGTTAGACGTTTGTCCAGGTGGAGTCCTAGGTAACGGATTTGTTCAACAGGAATAAGTGAGGTATTGTTAAAGGATACTGAGGGACAGGAAGTCATTGGCTTATGACGAATTGCTGTTAATAAATTGTATTTATATTCCTCAGATAAAAAGCATTTCCCTTACGATTTATGAAGAAATTATATTAATTTTTTTTTTTTTTTTGAAGGATGATTGTTTATTGATAAAGATTTTTTTTTCAATCTCTCTTCATATTTTATATTTAAATATTCAGATTTGATTTTGCTTCAGTTTAAGGGTTCAGGAAATTTAATTAAAAAGCCTAAATTAGTTTTAATTTTAATTAAGGGCTTAAAGAAGACTAAAAATAAATAGATTACAGACCGAAGCAGCTGCGGAAGGAAGCCCATGGTTTGTGAAATTAAAGGGGCTTGCTGCTGCAGGGAGCAGCACCCCGGTCCTCCGGGTTTAATCTATCGCCTCGCTTCTTCTGCTGTTGTCGAGCAGGTTCTAATTATTAGGGCTATGAGGGCATATGTTTGAAGAATAGCTGGGGTGTGTTTTTGGAAAATAGAGAACTGCAATGTGCTACTTCATTTATTAAAAAAAAATATGTTCATATTTAGGGATGTAATTTATCACTAAGTAGAGGGAAATATTTAAAAGAGTGAAAGCAGACCTCAAGAGCTGCAATATGAATTATAATAATTACAACAATTAATAAAAACACATCATTAATCAATAGCATTAGCAATTCATATATGTTACATGTTTCTGTTTAATATTTTCAATAATGAACCATTGTGATCGAACAAAACATTGAAAAACTTAACCACATCTCAAAATTTGAGGTTTTACGTTTAACGTTGAAACTTTGCGAAATTCTTTTCTCGATGCACTTTAAATTTATCTATATACTTCCACGAAAAGAAACTGGAAAACAAATTATGATTTAGGATGGTAAAATTAGATTCCGAATAACTCAAAAAGTATAAACTTTTTTGTGGATATTGTATTGTATGGTTATTTAAAAGTTTACGGAATTTACTAAAAAACAAAAATCGTATAAAATTGGTCAATTAGGAGCAAAGATATGGTCTCTAGATGATTTAATATGTTATACTGAAAAGATTAAATCCTTTGTTTTGGCTTTTGATTTTTGAATGTGTTGTTTGAGTAATAATCATTTTTTTAGCACAATTACTAATGATTAAAATAATAAATGAGTCCAATAATTGCTATTTCTATAGACCTGTATATTTAAATAGACCTGTTATTTCTTTTTGTTTAGTCACTAGGAAGGTAATGTTACTTTAGATGTATAATTGTTTGGAAATAATAAACCGTTGTGAAATAATTTGCAGTCATGCGACAATTATAGTTACAAAACATAAAAGATTTAAGCAGTGTTCGTTTTGTCTCGTATTGTACCTAAAAAGATTTGTAATTAACATTGGTAGTTAATTTTTTTTTTTTTTTTTTTTTTTGTCCTCTCCTTCTTTGCCTTTTAGGCAGGGGCGGGGGCGAGGGTTTACAAACTCAACATTATCAGCGACAATACAACCCAGTGAAATTGTTTCTAAGAGTAGACATATTCAAATACCTCGGTTCAACAATAACCCCAATGAATTAAAACTGTCGGAAATAGACCAGCTTATAAAAATCTCATGCTTGAAAAATTTCTTCTCTCTTTCAAATGTATTAAGATCCAGAAAAATCTCAAGAATTCGCAAATTAAGGTTGTACAATACTATGATAAAGCCAGTTCTGATATATGGCTGTGAATATTAACCAGAACCCCAAAAAGTATTGAAATATTTGAGAAGAAAGTCCTACGTGCGATAATCGGAGCTATCTGAGATCAGAGTACTAACGTATGCAGGGGATGGGCCAATAAAGAACTACCTACAGAAACTGGTCAGTCAATATCTCATGATATGAATGGACAGAGTATAAAGGGGGCGGGAAATGTAGCTGGGAGCAATCCACCTAGAGGCCTCTACGGAACAATGAAATCATATATATATATATATATATATACTTAAGATCGTGAA